>PVJX010000463.1:0-256822 GCA_004027295.1 Dolichotis patagonum | reverse complement strand
CATTTACATTAATGGTTGTAACTGTTATATATTGGTTTATTGTTGACATGTTATCTTTCTGCTGTTGTGTCTTTAGCTTTCCATTCTGTTTAATTGTCTGCCTTGCTTGGTGGTTTTATCCCATGTATATCTAGAATGTCTTTCAGTATTCTTTGTAGGGTTGGTTTGGTGTTCATGAAGTTCTTCAGATGTTCTTTGTCATGGAAGTATCTTATTTCTCCATCCAATTTGAAGGACAGTTTTGCTGGGTATGTCAGTCTGGGTTGGAAGTGGTTTTCCTTTAGGATCTGAAATACTTCACTCCATGCTCTTCTTGACTTCATTGTTTATGTTGAGAAGTCTGCCTTGATTCTGATAGGTTTTCCTTTATAGCTGATCTCTCTTTTCTCTCTAACAGTTTTTAGTATTCTGTTTTTATGGTGGATTTCCACGATGGTGATTATTATGTGTCTGGGTGTTGTTTTATTTTGATTATGGCTGTTTGGAGTTCTATATGCTTCACTTGTCCAAATGTCAGTTTCTCTTCTCATGTTTGGGAAGTTTTCAGCTATTTCTTCTGTAAATATCCTCTTGATATCATTTGGGCTGTCCCCTTCTTTTTCATTTATCCCTATTAATCTTATGCTATTTTTCTTTGCATCATCTTGCAGGTGTTGAATTGTTATTTCCTGATTCTTTGTTATTTTTAAAAGATCTTGTCTTTCCTGCTCACTGGCTGCAATCTTATCTTCAAGGTCTGAAATTCTATCTTCACTTTCATTAAGGCAGTTTTGGCAGCTTTCAGCTGCATCTTTGATTTCCTGAATCTGCTTTATGTATTCTGTTTGTTTCTTATAATGTTCATTCAGGGATTCTATCTGTTTGCTTTGTTCCTCTAATTTTTTAGCTGTGATTTTACTAGATGTGTTCACTATTTCTTTCACTATTTTTATCATTTCTTCTTTCATCTGAGCAAGTACTTCTGATTTGAATTTCTCCATAGCTTCCCCTAGTTGCATATTTATTTCATTTGATATCATTTCAGACATTTCAGGTATATGGCTTCTTTTTTCTTCTATGTATATGGCTCCTAAGCTTTCTTGGTGTGGGCTGGAGTTTTGAGCCTGCCTTTTGGTCTTTCCTTTTGTCATTTTTCTATATTTCCTTCTTTGAGCGCTGTTCCAAAGCTTTCTCTGGATGTGTGGCAAGTTACCTCCTGCACCCTCAGTTCCTGGAGAAGTGCTGGCTCGCCCACAGGCTCTTGGCTCCCTAAATTGAAAGGTGGAAGCTGGGCCTTGTGAACTGGGGCCCATGGAATCTTGGGCTGCAGTCCCGTATCCAAGGGGGTGAGTCTGATCTCAACCGCTGGGACTGCTGGTTTTAAGCTCTCCCCAGGCCAGCCTACACCAGGCCATCTGTGCCCCAGCTCGACCTCTGCCTCCCAAACTGATAGAAGGTCACTGCGCATGCTGCACTAAGGCAGTGGTGCTTCCGGGACTCGGTCCAGTGTACCCGGTAGCTAGCCAGAAGCTCAATTGCCTGGAGCACCGAACCATAGGTTTTTCAAAGTAGATACTAATAATATTCTGGACTTTGGTGATGTATGTTGTGATTTTTGCCTTCTTCATCTTTATTTGCACTGATTTGGGTCTTTTCTTTCTTTCCTTTCTTTTTTGTCAGATTGATTATGCGAATGTCTAGTTTTTTTTTTTTTGAAAACTCAGCTCTTTGATTCATTGATTCTTCACATTTTTTAAATCTCAATTTTATTACTTTCTAACTCTGACATTTATAATTCACTTTTTTCTCCTAGCTTTGGATTTGGATCATTCTTTTTTTCTAGGAATTTGTGGTGCATTATGACATCATTTATTTGGATTACTATCTTTTTCTGTGGACATTTACAGCTATAAACCATGCCCTTAGGACTGTTTTCACTGTACCCCTCAGGTTCTGGTGTGTGGTACTGGCATTATCATTTAACTATAGAAACTGTCTAACTTCATCTTTGACTTTTTCTGTATACTCATCTATTCTTCAAGAGCATTTTTCTTAATTTCCATGTTTGCATAATTTTTCTGGGTTTTTTTGTTATTGATTTATAGTTTCCTTGTACTACACTATGATAAAATACAAGGGAAAGTGTTGACTCTTTTGTATGTAGCTAAGCCAACCTCCTGGGATAGTGTGTGGTGTATTTTCGAGAAAGTTTCATGTGCTGCTGAGCAGAACATGTATTCTGCTGTTACTGGGGGAATCATTCTGCAGTTATCTATTAAGCCCATTTGTTAAAGATATGCTTCCACTTTGATTTTTCTTTGTTGACTTTTTGCCTAGTTGATCTATCTGTGACAGTAGGATATTGAGGTCCCCACTCAACTTGTCTTGCTGTTTGTCTGATTTTTACTTCTGATAATGTCTGATTTATAAAGTTGGGTGCATCAATGTTCTTTGAACATGTATTTGTAAATGCTGTCTCCTCCTGTCGAATTGTTCTCCTGACCAACATATAATGTTCCAATCTCTTCCAATTCATTTCAGTTTGAAGTTCTCTTTGTCTGAAAATAGGGTAGCTGCCTCTCCTTGATTTCACATTCCTATTGCATAGAATATTGATTTAATAGTTTGATTTTTTTTAATATTTGAATCCCTTTTTGGGTTAAATGTGCTTCTTGTATGTAGCGTACCATTGGGTTTTGTATTTCAATCGAATCTGCCAATCTGTGTCTTTTGATAGAGAAGCTGGGACCCCACATTGAGAGTTATCGCTGAAGGGCACAGAATTATTACTGTCATTGCACTCCTCTCCTGTTGCTGATTCCTTTCTTCCCCTTCTGCCTAACTGCTCACCTGCCTGTTGTATTCATCCTATTAGACCTTTTGAGATCTTTGTCTCTTTTGAGGATATCCTTGAGAATTTTTGTAGAAATGGTTTGGTTGTCACAAATTTCTTAACATTCCTTTTGTCACAGAAAGATCTATTTTGATATCAATTTGGAAAGATAATTTTTGTAGGCTGTCAGTCTGGGTTGGAAATTCTTTACTTTTAGGACTTCAAATATTTCACTGAGAAGTCTACTATAATTCTAGTATGGATCTTATTTTAATGGATCTTATAAATGATTTGTTGCTTTTTATCAGTGCTTGAAGATTCTGTCCTTGTGTTAGACTTCTAGAATTTTAATTATGTTATGTTTAATTATGTTATGTTTAATTATGTCACTGAGGAATTCTTTTCTGACTTTGACCCTTTAGGGCTCTATATGTTTCATGAATCTGTATGCTAAATTTTTTCTCTATTTTTAGAAAAATTTCTTTTATTTCTGTAAAAAGGTTTTATTATGCATTTGTGTTTTTTAATAATTCTAACAAATATTTGAGTAGACTTCTTTGTGTCATCTGGAATCTTTTGGATCCATTTTTCATATTTTCTTGTGTCTGACTAATTGATCACTGATGTCAATGTTATGCTGTAATTCTATCATTGTGTACTCACATTGGTCATTTCTGCTATCCATACTTTCAGTTACATTTTGATCACCTTTGTTTCTCTTTGGTACACTTTCCTGGGCTCTAATCCTTTTCTGTGCTGGATATTAATGTCTTGTACCCTTTTGTTTAGCTAGGCTAGTTTTTGATTAGGGTTTTCTACAATTCCATTGATCACTGTTTTTTTACATCATCTGTGTAGTTACGTCAACATTGAGCTCACTGAGCACCTTATTGATCTGTTTATCTCCCCTTTTATCATTCTATCTACTTGAGATGTTTGGCATTCAATTTCCTCCCAGTGATGTCCCATCAATATGCTATTGATGGGTTGGTAGTTTTTGGGAGATACAATATTGACTTGTCTTTTTGTGTTTCTATCTTGGGATGTGTGTGTGTGTGTGTGGTTTGATTATAGTGGAAAGACACTTGCTGGTATGGAAATCTTTGGTTGCTGTATGTTTTACAGTACTCACTCTGGGTGTGGCTAACTGTGAGTTTTTTGCTGTCTAAATCCAACCACCTTTGTTCATGGTAATGGTCAGGTGCAGTGAAGCAGGCCTAGCACCCACCTCTCTGGGAATGAGCCACAGTATTATTGACATAATGACAAGCCAGATATTCGTGTACAGTAAAAATCAATTAACATCAACAACTGCATCATGAAAACAAATTCAGCAGCAATAACAGAATCAAAGACAACCTGTGTGCTCAGATACCATAAAAGTCAATTAAAGCTACCACTATATAATCCTTACCTATAAAAAGAACTATATACTTAATAATGTAAACATAAAACCAAACCAAACACCAACAGTGTCTACTAAAAGCAGCATTTATATTATCAGTAAGAATTGAAAACAATTAAAAATAACAGATTTGAATTAACTAAATATCTAAAGTTAATAAAGCTTAATAGTAATAGTGGTAAAAATGAAAGGGTAAAGGAATGGGAAAAAGAGAGAAGCAAAATTTTAAAAATAAAGATGAGAAGGAGGAGAGAAAAGCAAAATGAAAACTTTTACTGAAGAGTATGAAAAAAGGGAGTGACATACAATTAACAAAAAGGAGAGCGCAAACAAGCCAAAGAAGAAAAAATAAAACAGAAATCAAATAATAAAAGAAAAAGAAGAAAAGAACAAAAAAGAAATGGGTCCAAGAAAATTCATTTTATTTCATTTTTTTAATTTTAAAGAGACAAAGATTTAAAAAGACAATGAAACAGAATTTCAAACAGGTTAGCAGGACAGTTACAAAGATTAATACCTGGCTTATTCTTGTCTTCACAGTATTATTCAGAGTTTAGCTCAGTGACACAGTGCCTGCCTGGCAAGTACAAGGTCCTGAGTTTGATTTCTGGTAAAAAGAAAAAAAGAAAAGCAAGGAAGGAGCTCAAGGTCTGGCCTTTCTGAGAGCAATGCTAAGTCAAGAAAAATTTTCCATGTCTTGAATGAGTGTTTCTTTCCAGCGCGTGAAGCACTGGACTCCCCCAGAGAAGATGCGGGGAGGGGACAGTGAGTCACCACTAAGACTGATGTTGCTTGCACACTTAGGTTTCTGTGTGTGATCACTGGATCTCAGCCTGCCACCCCCACTGGGTGTGGCTGGTCAATGATTCGCATGCCAGGACTCTAGTCACTTCCCCCTTTCCACTTTCTGTCTTCCTTCTGTGTGTCCCAAGTCATTTTTCTCTGCTAGTTTACAGCCCTGGTTTCTCATTGCAGAGGGCAGGACCCCTACATTTGTCTCTGCCTGAAGGCAAACTTCTCAAGGGCGGGGGGAATATGTCTAGCCCACCTCTTCTCTGTAACTGTCATTGTTTGCCTGTCTCTCGCCCTGTCACTGTAGTGTAGTAACACTGAAAACTCTGAAGTGAAGTTGGTCTGTAGTATTCCGTTGCTTTGTTTTACAAAATTAACCCTGTTTGCAAATGGTGTCTGATTAAACCCTCTCACCTATGGTGGGTGCTGCACTGTATTTTTCTCACTGTAGCCTGCTCTGTGAAAAGAGTCATACTCAGAGTAAAAGCCCATGCTGTTTTTGTAGTTTATAATAGTGGTGGGCTTTTTTTGAGGCTGGAGTTGGCTGGAGGTGAATGCCACTCTTGTGAGTTTCAAGGTCTCAGAATCCCCAGATAGCCTCCACAGAAGTGGGCGTTTCCTTATAAAACTGAGATTGCTACTCTGTACTGATACAGTACACCACTTAGGGTAAGTGATTCTTGTTCAAAAGATGGGATGGCATTATTTGGACATCAGAAGAGAGCTACGACTTAGCAGTAATGAGGCTGGAGCCCTCTGGGACAGAGGATCTGCTCAACAGGCTTCGGAATTGAGGAGCACCCAATGCTTCCAACTTCATAACTTGGCTTTAAACCTCTTTCCTTAAGCAAGTACAATAATACTTGCTCAGTGAAATAGCAAACACACAATTTGGAGCATATATTTTCTCTAGCCAGTAGTATCACTAACATAATGAGATATAAATTCTTAAAAATATGTTTGAAAAATCTAGAGTCATGCTGCAAGTAGGGACTTGTAATTTATTCCTTTAAATGTATTAGTACTAAAACTTCAGTTTTTTTGTGTGTTGACACTTTTCCTGTAGTGTGATTTCTGATGAACACATTTTATTAAACTACACTCATGTGCTTTGATTCCAATTGTAGGACTCTTTTATCCATTTGTTCTTTTCTTTATAAAACCAAGTTCTGACCAAATTTATTCACACAAATATCAAATTCTACATCCTTCTTATTTTTAACATAAAATTACTATAAATTGAATTCTTGAGCTGCGTAAATGCATATTTTAAGGTTGTTGAAATCTACTAAAATGCTCTATGAAAATCTTAGTTTTGTTAAACTAGTTTCTTACCAGTATTATCAGAGGGTACTTGTTTCTGCCAACCTTGAAAACATTAACTATTAATGTTTTAAGTATCAGTTGGCTAGGTAAGAGTTAATGCTTCCATTAAACTTTTTAAATCAGTATTACACAATCTTAGAATTAGAAAAAAATAAATTTAACCAAATAGCCCTTTTGTTTCTCCTTCAACCCCACTGTAGCAAAGTCTTTGTACAGATTGCCATCTAGGTACCAAATGCATTTATCTTCTCTGTGGCTAATTTCTGTTTCACATCACTTTTCATTTCTCTGGAATTTCTGACTTAGATACTCTAGATAGCCAGGATGTGTACATTGGGATAGAGACGATGTTGCTGTTTTCCTTTGTGTTTTGGAACTGAAGGAAACGATATTTTCTCCCTGGGAAAACGAGTGCTGCTATTTGAGTTTTCATTTCTCTGCCACTCTCCACCCCCTTGTTAGCTACCTCATTTCCCAATTAACACAGGCATCCCAGATTCTGGGCCTAAAAGGCAGAGCAGAGAGCTGCACAGACAATTTATAACACTCCCAGGAGGGCGTCAGAATTTGACAGCCTTCAATAGGTTAATTTTTCAAAGTGGTAAGCTGATATTTCTGTATAAAATGCACATCTGCAGGGTAAATGGTATTAAGTGTTGGTGAATTATGGTCCCAGCCTAGGGGTCACTGGAGCCTCAGTGCTACAAGCACCTTAATGCTTTTTTGAATGAAGGCTCTGCTAATTGCTTCCATATGACTCTCTGCAGTGATGGAGGCCCTTCCTCCCAACCTCCATCACTGTCCGCACCCCACCCAGCCCTGTGCTTAGGCACACACAGGAATAATGAGCTATGAAATTGGACCACATCGATTGGGGGATGGTCTTACAACAGAACCTGCCATTTTCCCCTGGATTTACTTTGACTCTTGAAGTTTAGACAGCACTGGGGTCAAGTCCCAGAAGCTCTAAATTCTCCCCCTCTGCTCCCTTCTCTTCCATTCCTTTAAACCACTGGGAGCACACACTTAGACCAGGAGGGAACAGGCAGACCATTAATTAGCTCAATTGTTATGCTGTCTGCTGGAACAGGGTTCTGAGGGTCTTTTAAAGGATGTGTTGGCATGTTGATGGGGAGGGGGGACAGGGAAAGAGTAACAAACGTTCACAAAATATGCCACAGGAAGGATACCCTGTGCAAGGCAAGCTCCTTCAGAAAGGAGTCTTCAGTGCTTGCCTATTACCCAGCAGGGCCTGAGACAGAACCAAGATATGATTCAGGCCAGCCTCCTGCAGAGAGATTAAAGTTAAAAGATACTGACTGTTTATCTAAAACAGGATCTGCAGGGGACCTGGCTACAGACAAATAGAAGAAATTCTATGTGTATCATGATTCTGTTGCATTCAAGTGCCCTTAAAAGCACACTTAGCCCTAAACACATCTGCTTGCATGTTGACAGAAAGAAGGCTCAGCAAGGCAAGCTGCCTGCCTGGGCTTATTACCCCATCTTATAAATGTCAGGTCTGATCCATTTAGACTTTAGTTTAGTACATGGTGATAGGCATGGGTCTCGTTTTAGTTTTCGGCATAATCTAAATATTAAAACAGAAACACTAAATCTGTTGGAAGACAAAGTAGGTAGAAATCTTGAAGACATAGGGGTAGGTAGAAAATTCATGAACAAGAATCAAACCACACTTGAAATACTTCCCAGAATCAGTAACTGGGATCACGTCCTATTAAAGAGTTTTTGCATGTCGAAAGAAATCTCCAGCATGGTGAAAAGAAAACCCACAAATTGGGAAAAAAATCTTAGTGAACAGTCCCTCAGACAAAGGACTTCTGTCTAAAACATATAAAGAATTAAAAAAAATCAGATCCCCAAAATTCAAAGATCCATTCCAAAAATGGGCATCTGAGATGAATATACAGTTCTCAGATGAAGAAATACAAATGGCAAAGAAATACATGAAAAAAGGTTCAGCATCATTGGTCGTTAGAGAAATGCAAATTAAAACAACACTGAGATTCCACCTCACTCTAGGAAAAAATGGCCAGGATAAAGAAAACTACCAACAACAAATATTGGAGAGGCTGTGGGGAAAAAGAAACTCTTCTGCACAGTTGGTAGGAGTGCACACTGGTGCATCCACTGTGGTGGTCACTCTGGAGAGTTCTCAAAAAGCTGGGATTTGAAGTCCCATCTGACCCAGCTATTCTACTTCTAAGCATATCCCCAGAAGACCTGAAAACATCATATCACAGTGACATATGTGCACACATGTTTATAGCAGCACAATTTGTAATAGCCAGATCTTGGAAACAACCTAAATGCCCATCAACTGAGGAATGGATTAAAAAGATGCAGTATTTTTATACAATGGAGTACTACTCTGCTATAAAGAATGATCTCATTCAGATATTTATAAGTAAATGGATGCAACTCAAGACCATACTCATAAGTGAAATAAATCAAACTCACATATATAAATACCATATAGTCTTCTTAGTGTAAGAAATGGTAAGAGTATATAAGATACAAAAAACTCAACAAATACAGTAAAAGGATAAGAATCTGCTTAAAGGGGAAAAATAATATCTCAGGGAAAATGAAGAAAAAGAAAAAGGAAGGGAAAAGAAAAAATATCTAAAATCACAGAAACACACTTACGACAGCTAAGATGATTATGCTACAAATTCTATAAGTTCTTGGAACAAAATAGTTAACATTCATAGGATTGGAATAACTGTGCATATTATTTTATGGTGATCTGAGGAACTCTTGAAAATCATTATGTAAAACACCAATCTCAATTATGATCCTACCATGTTTTGAAGACTTATATTGTCAGTGTTTTGGGCTCTTTGCTATTGTTATTTATTTGTCTTTTTTGTTTCGTGTCTTTCTAAGAATTTGTTTTTTTGTTTTGTTTTGTTTTTCCCTCTAATACAGAAAGGATAGGTATACATGTAGAGACTCATACATGCGTAGAACTTCTCCTAAATGGTTTATGAGAATCAATTATATAGTGGATGATGAAATGAACAGCTACTTTGAAGAAAAAGAGATACTGTGGTACCCAGTGCTGATTCCATAGCATCAAGCTGTGAAATCCAGCAATACTATCATTCTTTGTTCAGAGTGATTTTAGTCTGTTTCAACATACATGAAGGTGTGGACAGCTATTTTGAAGAGAACGAGAAACATGGTAGCCATTGTTGATTTCTCTACTGTCTGGTTTTGAAGGCCTACAATGCCTTCATCATTCGGTTCTGACCAGTTTAATACTATTTTGCTTTGTGTGAATTCATTGTGTGTAAATATATGGATAACTATTCAGAAGAAAACAAGAGACAGTGTGATAGATAGTGAAGATCTCCTGTTGTCTTGCTTTAAAATCTGTGCCTCTTACATTGTTTTCGTCTGATCTGCTTTGTTTTGCTTTGTTATGTTTAGTTTTACCCTCTTTAAAATTGAATTTTTAAAAAATAAATGTCAGGTCTTGATTCACACTGGTCTCCAGAGCATTGGCAGCTCTGCTCTTTCCTAGCATGGTTTTGTAGCAAGATGTTTATCACAGACCGGGTTTCATTACTGATTCTCCCACTTGCAAACTGAGTATCCCAGACATACTTAATTAGTTCTTGCATCTGTAAATGAGGATGATATTTCCATTTGCTTTATATAACTGTGGTGTATAAAATAAGTACATTATCATTGTCGGTTGTTGCAGTAAGTTTTTGTTTCCTCCTTCAAGCTGTCAGTCATCATTGCCAATAGTTTTTGATGCTTAACTGGGTCTAGAGCCTCCTGTGCCAGCCTCCCTTCACTGTACCCCTCAGCTTTTATCCCCTGCTCAGTTTAGCATGAAGCAATATTCTATTCCCCTGAATTCTCTACAGCCACCTGCTCTTTTCTCTTGATATAATACACACTACTCTATCCTCTCTGTTGTATTATTGAAGTAATTTATATACTTTACAGCTACTTACTTTCCTGCAACTGTGTCACATTCTTCCTGACTTAAATTACAGGAACTGCTGAATGTGTTACAGTTAGGGCTCCTTCAGATATAGTATGCAAAAATCAACACAAACTAACTTGAGCAAAAGGTTACTTGGAGTTGAAAACCAAAACAGTTTGCTGAGAGAATTACATGTTCTCAGCACACAGACAGAATTATGTGATGTGATAGGAATACTAATTAGCTTGAGATTGGTAATTATTTCACATATATACATATGTCATAACATCAGAGTCTACATCTAAAATATGTTATGCCTCAATAAATCTGGAAAAAATTAACGAAACTTAGTAAAGAATGGATTTTAAAAAAGAAAAAACCAAAACTAGATTTTGGTAATCTTAAAGGCTGTTCTGTCTTTTTTCCCTTTTTATTTTATTTTTTTCTCTTTTCTCTCATGGCGTTACATTTACTATTTGCCTTTTTCACCTCTGGGGCCACATTCTTAAATCTCCATTCTCAAGTAAGAGTTTTCTTCAGTGATCTACTTAAGAAAACCATAAAAGAGAATTTGGATAAATACACAGATGTGTGACTTTCTAACTGGCCTTGCCAGGTTCACTGTGGAAGGAAAGGTCAGCTTGGTAGCCTAATCACTTTCCAAAAAGTCTGGAAAAGACTGGGATAAAAGGTCCAACAACTTGATATTGCTGGGTTTTTGTTTTGTAATTGTTCCATCATGTATAATAAGCATTTGCCTAGCACTTAAGAAAGAAGAGTAAAAAAAAGAGAAATGATTAGGGTCCTTGGTCCTAACGTCTGAGTGAGGAGGAACAAGGGGGCAAGAGTGCAGCTCGGTGAGCATGGCAAAGAAGTCCCAACTATTCCTGCCTAAGTACTGTGGAAGGAGAGGTTCCCAATGCTACTGTTCAGAGGATCTTAACACAGGGAACAAACGGATACCAGGTGGAAGCAATGTAAATGCTATGAAATGTAGAGTTCGCATACTGCAGAGGGAGGGTGTTGCAGTTTGCGTTCCCGTGGCTCCGCCTCAAGCGTCATGCAATCATAGGCACGACCAAATCTAGCGTTTGCGATTGGTTTGTTGTCTAGAGCTCGGATTGGTGGTGTGAGTGCTACACCCGCCTAAGGGTGGAGCCAGGGTAGGATGTAACAGCAGGAGGGAGGTGTCTGTCTCTCTTGCAAGTTCTAGCTTGATGTTTGCACCAGCCACGCCACCTTGCCTTGCAGTGAGCTGAGTGTGGACCGAAACCTACAAATTTTAAGAATTAAACCTTTCCTTCCTTCATTTTGGGCGTCAGTTATTTTGTCCCAACAAGGAGTAAAAAGTAACTAAGACAGAAGGATGGAACATTTGAAGAGGATTAGGATGCCTAAGGAAGAGAAAAAACTCAAGACTACTTTGAAGCTTCAGTTAGCTGTCACCGGGGTGAATGGAGTAGTGTGATGTGGCGGCTAGAGGCTGGCTGCTCAGGAGAGGTAGGGTTTCTTTCTTCTCCAGGACCCACACACTTAATCTTGAGTAGAGCTCTTGTTGCATGCTAGGCTGAGCGCAGCTCCTAAGCCTGTGGTTGTAGTGAATGTGTCCTGGCCCTCTGGGGAAGGTGGGGAGACCTGCTGTTTACTTCTCTGATTACAAAGGCAGCTAGCTAAATATTCAAATCCAGGTGCATGAGGCCTCCAGCAGGGGAGGTGTCTGGAACCCATGCATATGCGTGGGTGTCTTAGTTAATTTTCTTGCTGCTGAGAAAAAGTACCTGACACCAAAGTTAAGGGAAGAAAGGGTTATTTAGCTCATAGTCTGTAGAAGTTTTAGTCCATAATCGGCTGTGTCCAGGGCAGGGTGGAGCATGGGTGAGCAACATCGCAGAGGAGAGATTTTCAGGGCGGCCGGAAGTCAGCTAGGCCACACGGGACAATGGTAGCTCTTTCTATCCCTTACATCATATCAGGCTACCTAGCACGGTCAGCGGTCACGCCCTTAACCCTAGTGCCCTCAGCCTAGCACTGCGTCGTGAATCAATCCTAGGGTCACACTTCTAGATCAAGCAACCTCGAAAAATCTCCAGCTCCGACTGCATGGGGTTTTGGAGGGACAAACCATAAAGTTTTGCCCCTGGCCTCCCACAGACTCGTGCACATCCCTTAAAAGACAGTTATCCCATCTGCAAGAGTTGCCAAAATCCTAATAGTTTGACCATTGCACCTACAAGTGTATGCCAAATAACCATACCAAATTACCTAAAAGTTTCAGCTCTTACGTTAACTATTATTGGCTTTACAATTGTGGTGGAACTTAACTTAATAGCCTATAATTTAAAAATAAATTATCCAACAAAGCCCTTTAACTTTTCTAACATAGTAGACTACTTTCCGACACTTACACAGCGGCTGCTTTCTTGTAAAAGCTTTCTAATAAGCCAAAATGTATCATCAGCAATAATTGACTTAATTTGACTTGAACAAACAGCTCCAAAAAGCATTTCTAACTTACAAATATCAGCATCTTTTAGTACATCAAATCAGACAGGTTTAATTAAATTCTATTTCCTTTCTTTTCTTATCTCCATAACTCTGGTAACTGGTTATCTAATTACCTTGAGTAATTTCAATAGCAATAAAAAATACCTGCAAACATAGATCAACTAGCTACAAATATTAATCAACAATTATAACTAACGCTGAAACATATGAGTCCAAAGTCTTCTCTGAGATTTAGGCCAAAATCTTAGCTACAAATGAAAAGAAAATTAACCACTTCCAATATCAAATGCTACAAGACATACATTTACATTCCAAAAGTTACAAATAGGGTGATAGAAAGGCATGGGAACCAAGCAAGACCAAAAACAGAACATGCCAACAAAAATTAGTAAGGATACAGAAAATGTGAACAATACTATGAGTAATTTGATCTGATGATTGAAAGGGACAGAGAACACCCTGATAACAGCATAGAAAAAATTGTTTTTAGTATGCATGAAACCTTTATCAAGACAAATTGTATCCTGGGCCACAAACCCATTCTTAATCAATTGAGCCGGGGGTGATTGTCCACACCTGTAATCCTAGCACTTGGGAAGCTGAGGCAGGAAAAATGCCTTAGGTTTGGGATTAGCCTAGAATATATAGTGAATTAAAGAACAGTCTGAACTACATAACAAGGCCTCATTTCAAAAAATAAATTAGGTAATGAAAATGTGTTATTTGAGCACAAAAGAATTATTTTAGAAATCAGTTAAGAGTTGTTTAGAAATATACAAAACCTCAAAATATTAGGAAATGAGTATACTTCTAAATATACTGATGCATCATTACTACATTTTAGAAATCGTTATTAGAATGGGTATTTTTTATTTTATGAAAAAAGGTAAAACAAAATTCCATAACAGTAGAAGAATAATGACAGTCAATACCTTATATGTTGATATGTTGTTATCTTTAAAGTGATTACTCAGAGTGTAAGATATGGACATAAAAATTCTCCAATTGATATTAGAACAAACTTTCCTTTTTAATAATTAGCAGACACTAACAGTAAAACAGACTTGCAATTTTTCATTTTCTCTACTGTCTTTTCCCCTTTCCTCACTTTGGGAAGTGTTTTTTTTAGGAGGAGAAGTTTTAAATTACATTTTCAATTTCATTAACTGATATTGGGCTGTTCAGAATTTTTATATCTTCTTGATTAAGCACTGGTAATTTGTACATATCTAGGAATCTGTCCATTTGTTCTATGTTTTCCATCTTATATGAGTAAAGCTTTTCAAAGTAGGCATAGAAAACGTGTTGAATTTCCACAGGATCTCTAGTGATTTCACCTGTTTCATTCCTCATTGCATGAATTTTAGTCTTTTCTTTCCTTTTATTGATAAGATTGGTGAAAGTTTTATCAAATTTATTTATTCTTTCAAAGAAGCAACTCTTGAATTCATTAATTCTTCATACTGATTTCTTAGTCTCAATTGTTTCTTGATCTAGTCTACCAGTCTGTTTTTTTAGATTGGTGAATTGAGGCAATTTACACTCATGGTTATAACTGATAACGTTCTGGCTTGTCTTTGTCATGTTATTTTCTTCTGTGGGTTCTCTACTTTTCTTCTCTGTTTAATTCCTTGCCCTGCTTGGTGGTTTCTGTTATTCTTGGAATTGTGGTCATTTCTATCTGTCTAGAATATCTTTTGGTACCCTTTGTAGTGTTGGTTTGGTGGTCACGAATTTATTTAGCTGTTTTTTGTTATGGAAGTATCTTATTTCTCCATCAATTTTGAAAAATAGTCTTGCAGGGTACATCAATCTGGGTTGGAAGCTGTTTTCTTTCATGACTTGAAATACTTCACTCTAACCTCTTATTCACTGAGGGTTTGTGTGGAGAAGTCTTCTGTCATTTTGATATGCTTTCCTTTATAAGTGGTATGTTTGTATTCTCTCACAGCTTGTAATATTATGTTCTTGTGCTGAATTTCTGGAATCTTGATTATTATATGTCAATTGGAGCTCTATATTTTGTTTATGGTCAATTGGAGCTCTATATGCCTCACTTACATGTATGTCAGATTCTTTTCCCATGCTTGGGAAATTTTCTCCTATTACTTCTGCCACTAGTCTTTTTTTATTAAATGTCATTTGTGTTGACTCCTGCTTTTTTACTGACAGCAATTATTCTTATATTATTTTTCTTTGTGTTGTCTTGAAGCTGTCAAATTGTTATTTCCTGATCTTTTGTCATTTTCAGGAGATCTTTTCTTTAATGTTCACTAGCTGAGATCCTATCTTCAAGGTCTGAAAGTCTGGGTTCGGTTTTACTCAAGTCATTTTGTTATCTTTCAATGGAATTTTCAATTTCCTGGTGTGTTGGTTCCCATTACTGAGCTAAAATATGTAATGTTCAAAATTAAGGAAGGAAAAGTGTAATTAGCTTACAGTTGGTGGAAGTTTCAGTCTATGGCTGTAAGACAGGGTGGTCTGGCAGAGGAGCAACAGTTCAAGGCAGCAGAAGACAGCAAACTCAACAAGTGCCAAATTGGGCAGAGAGAGAGAAGACTCTGTCCCTTATATTGAATATAAGCTACCCATCCTATGGTGGGTGTAGCACTTATACCCATAATCCCAACACTAGACAAAGGCTCAGTCACAAACTCTGGAAGCCTGGCCCAATGACTTCATGAGGTTTGAGGGTACATCACAACACAAACCTTAACACCTGGATATCTGAATCCATTTCATGCATTCTATTTCTTTCATTTATTGATCATTCACAGTTTCCATCCTCTTCCTATCATCATCATTTTTATTTATCCATCTCTATTCTAGATTTGCTGAGAAATTCCTTTATAAGTGCTGACATTTCTTTTTTCACCTGAGAGATTATTTCTGATCTTATTTCCTCAATAGTCTCAAGGAGTTATTTCTTTACTTTGATGCTACCATTTTAGAAATGTCAGGTGTGTGTCTTCCTTTTTTTCTATCTCATTGTTTGTTGGACTTTTTCTGGGTGGGCTGGAGGTCTGAGGTTGCATTTTGCTTCTATGTCTTGTCATTTTCTATTTCAAAAGTTTTTATTTTGTTTTCTGTGTTGACCTTTGTAAGTTTGTAATAGGTAAATTTATCACTAGTATCAAGGCTTCTCTAGATAAAGTTTATTCTTCAGGATATCTTTGGTGTATAGGAGGTTCTTGGTTTTTGTATATTCCAAGATCCTACTTTTCCAACTAATTAAGAATGAGATGTTGTTTTGTTTGGCTTGGTCCCCAGTCCTTTGGTGCTAAGGTGTGGTGAGATTATTACCCTAGATCTTCCTGGTAATGTTACAGAAGTGAAAACAACTCATTAAAACAGATATGACATTGTAGCTAAAGTTGCATAATAATCAATAACAATGCCATCAAGTACAGTTTAGAAACTGACAAACTATGGTAACCATAGGAACACAGTCTAAAATTATAATGTAGAACTAATCATAAATTGGGAGCTCATATGCAGTGTTTCTCCTTGCTAGAGTGGTTTTACCTTGTGGTGGAGAAATTTAAGAATGATAGTGGATAAAAGAAAGATAATTGAAAACAAAGTAGAAGCCAGGCTGGAGGACAAGTGATGATCACACAAGTTTTGGGAAACTGGAGAAGAGGGCAGAAGAGAAAGAATGAGGAATAAACCAGGGATTATCTGAATTTGATCTCTGAATTTGGGAGACAGGATTAGTTTTCTGTAGCTGGAGTAATTCCCAGCTGTTTGCAAAAGAGAAATAAAAATAATAAAAAGAGAAAAAAGGGTCAAAACAAAACAGAGCAAAGGAGAAGCCCCACCTGCCTACTTCTACTCTGTCTGCCTTTGTTTCTAAGTACACCCTGGTTCACCTAACTTACCACTTGTTTGCTCATATTGTTACTGTTGCTTCTGATAACTTCATACTGCTAGCCCCGCCTTGCCATCCTGGCACCCTGGGTGGTGCCCCTACTGTGTGGCTGACATTCCTGCCAGTTTCTGTTTCTGCCTGCACGGCTCACCTGAGTCCCAGCAGTAGGGAAGTGTGGAGTCGATCTCTGGGCCTTCCCATGGTGCTTTTCACCTGGATCCCAGCAGCCTCCAGTCTCTCTCTGGGCCTTCCTGAACTATTCACCTGGATCCCAGCAGCCACAATGGAGGGGCTGGTCTCTGGGCCATCCTTTGGTGCTTTTCACCTGGAACAAAGCAGCCACAATGGAAGGGACCAGTTTCTATGGGTTTATATATTTTTTTAAGCTGACAATACTAAGCGTGGTGAGGCTGAGATCAAAAGGATTTTCAGGATCTTGTTACTTTTTCATTGCTGATACAAAATACCTGACACCCAAAGTGAAGAGAGAATAGGTTTATTTAGTTCACAGTTTATAGAAGTTTCAGTCTATAATCAGCTGGCTCTAAGGCAGCATGGCTTGGCTGAGAGGCATCACAGAAGAGAAACAGCTCATGGCTAAAAACTAGAAAGCAAAGCACACAAGCAAGAGACCACCCTTTATATCTTACTGCCCTTTATAGCTTACCCAGGACACCTGCCCTAAGGGCAGGGAAGAGTCACACTTAATCCTAGTCCCCTTGATCCTAACATTGCACCATGAAGTGTCCCAGTGTCACACACTCTAGATCTAGTCACCTATGTAAAAGCCCCACCTATGACCACATGAGGCTTTGGGAGGGCATCTAGACACAACTCATAACGGTGGGCTTTGAGAAAGCAGAGGTCAGGTCGCTCTTTTCCATTCCATTTCTTCAATTGATTATGGACCCATCTCATGCCCACAGCTGAAATTAATCTCGCCCTTCCTTTGAACCCATGTTACTGTATTATCTCTTTCATGTCATGAAATTTCTACCTAAGGTTTCAATTATTTGTACCCACTGGTGCTTCCTGAGAATATGGCCCTCACATTGCTCATCTATTTGTCTTCTGCATCTCCTTCAATAAGACATTTACCAGAGTAGGAAACTCAATGATAGTTTCAATGTTTGTGTGGTCATGAATGTGACAAGTATTATTTTCAGTGCTTTACTTTACTAATTCATTTATTCCTCATTACAACTTGTTGAGTGATTGATATTATCAACATTTTCAGATGAGTAATCAGGGACAGTGGGTTAAGTACTTTGTCCATGGTCACAGACCTTGTAGTTGCTGCTATAAAAATTTGACCCCAAGCAATCTGTCAACAGAATCTAGGATCTTATCCTTTATGCAGTACTGCCTAGTGAATACTAGAGGAATGAATGAATGAATGAATGAATAAATGAGAACCAAATGGGAACCATTTGAGGAAGAATTCTCAACAGAAATACTTTGTTAAATGTGTCTGTCTGAAAAACCACAAAATGAAGCTGGTCCATTGACTGTGTTGTTTTAGATCTTGGTTGGGAAACTTGGAAATACAACTGTTTCTTAGGTTTTTAACGCAGCCCCCCAAATCTATATTAATTTTCTGTGTACTATGGACCTGACCAAAATGCAAACATTGGTTTACAATGATAGATAATGTTTCTGAATGCTACTATTCCAAATTCCAAATAACTGTGTAAGTCCCTTTTCTCCTGATTTCCACAGGTTTCTGAAATCATTCTTCTACACATTACTTTTGGAATGTAAGAACAATAAAATCACTATTGGAATTTGAGAGTATGAAAAGGCAACTTCCCTTACACACCACCGGTCAAGTTAAGATGACTTTTCAGTTTTTGTTGAGAGTCAGTGATGTTTCTGAGGAGTTTGTAGCTTAGGTTCCCACTGCCTGGGTAATAATTTTTCATTTAGTCTTCTGGTGAAGAGTGAATGAGAAGAATGTTGGTTCCATAGAGGTGACGGATTTTTTTTGAAATATAGTATTACAGGATAAACCCAGCCATAGATTTTGGCCCCAGAAATCCTCCAAGATCTCAGATACCTATGGATATTTTCTCTAAAATTTCTTCAGTTCCAAATTACTTTGGTTATTCTGGTTCATGACCTTTCCAGTGAAGGATGTGGGTACATTTCTAGGCTTTTAATAAAGGCTGAAAATATCTTGTGTGGGAGATTGATCAGTTCTCCACAGCATCAAATGCCAATCACTAAGTTGCTAGAGTTAGATTTTTTGCCATAGTGTGCACCAAGTTTCACACAAACAAATTTACACCACCATCTTGGACAGATCGGTATGGAAATTTATGATGCTTATATACAAAGTGAATTGGAAGAAACAAGAAATTTTAATTAAACCTGCCAAAGTATTTCTGTAGAAGCCATTGAGTCTTTCAAAACACTGGTGAAAACATTTGAGAAGTGAGCCCCTAAAATTACAGCAGATCTGGATGAATGCCAGCCCCCAGACCACAGGTAGTGCCACGGTTCAGTAAGCTCTGCCATCGTTGTTGGGTTCTCAGGAGATTTTAGTTAAACCTCCAACAGCTAAAGAGCCAAAAATATTCCCACTCTATTTATAGTCCCCCAAACCACCACTCATAATTTTAAAAATACTTCCGTTGATGAGATAACTTAGATATTTTATGTGTTTTATAATTAAATTTTTTATAAGTTTCCATGGAATTATAGACCACTAACTTTTATGTACTTATTTGTACATTCATTTATTTGCTTTTCCTTACTTTTAACATATATTGTCCATCTTTTGATTCGAGTATTAACCTTATTTATTTCAGGGCATTTTTGGCAGATAGTGTTTATTAAGTACATATCTAATTATGTGTATAACATTTGTGTCTCTTATGCTTGTATAATACCAGTCACATAGTTCATGCTTGATAAATATTTGCTCACTGAAAGACAAAATAATTTCCTTTGAGAGCCTCGTAGATTTTGCCAGTTGTAAATGAAAATGTGTAAATGCAATATAACTGGGACTGTTATAGTAACAAATGACCTCCTAATCTCTGCGGCTTGTAATAAAACTATTATTTTCTCAGTAATAGATCCATAAAAGCTATGGTGTGCATTGGCTTTAAGCCAGCTGTTTTCATTCCTGGACCCACATTGATGGAGTGACCCCAAGAGTAGTAGAAAAAAATTGCTAATATTCTTAGAGCATCTGCTCAGACAAAATGTGTGCCAAGCCAGCCACGACTGGTTCAGGGGAAGACTGTAAGAGTAAATCCCATGTGGAGAGACATTTTTTCTGAACAAATAAATATGAACATCACAGCTAATATCTACTTTCCTTTTCTGTCCGTACTCTATAAACCCTGGAGAGCAGTTGGGCAAATGAATGCTGTGCCCAGGATAGTATTGTTCAACCACACTTGGCAACTAGCTGTTGTCTGTATTTGAGTTCTACCACTGGAAGTATGAGTATAACCTTCACGGCAACAAACGACCAGCTGTCTATTCTTTCCTTCTCATGACTAATATCAATAAATCGCAATTGTCTCCTTTATTCATCCTTGATTTTGTTCTTTGTCTATGCCACTTTCACAAAGACATTTTCCTAATGTGCTCCTTTAAAAGTTATATTTATTTCTTTTTTAATTTTTGAATTTACATGATATTTAAAGTCTATGATCTACTATGAGTCACCTTTGGCATATGCTGTGAAGCCATGCAACTGAGAGGCTGAACATGCATTATTATAAATTAGTAATTTTGGAGACTTACAAGAAGACAACAGAGTGCTAAGGCCCTCTCTGAGATTTGGTGTCCAGACACTGGAATAGAACAAGGTGAGGAAGAGAAGGAGGACAGAAGTGGGACCCTGGGACCCAGGAAGGTTCTGAAGAGGAACTGAAGCGCATGGGGAGAGCACAGAAAGAGACTTCAATATGTGCTCTGTGACTTCCACTGTTAGCACTCAGCGTGTCCAGCGAGGTGACTTTCACCCCACCGCATTTCCCCAGATGTCTTTGGTATCTGGAAGTCTGGGGTTCCATCTTGTTTCAGTGTCTTCTCATTGTCTTTATTTTTTTTAAAGTCCTGGGTTGATGCTTGTAAGTTACCCATGGGACTATCTTTACTGCTAGTATTTAAAACCCCTAGGAGATGACTGCCTCTCAGAGGTATCTTCCAGGTGTAACTGGCTTCTGGATTTTGAGTGTGTTGCAAGATCCCACCTCTTCAGTTTATTGGGGCTCAGAAGTTGCTGCCTTCTTGGCCCAGCCCCTATTTTTTCAGCACTGGCCTATAGTATTTTTATGACCCTTGGGCAATCTCAGGCATCCCAGGAAGGACAATGGATTAGAATAATTATGTCACCTTTGATAAAGTAGAACAAGCAGCAATAATAGCATCAAATTATCCCAAGAAACAACAAATTGAGGTACCTACTAATTTGCCACCTTTAAACTTACAGGCTAGATTTGTGGTTATGTAACAAAATCTAAAGTGGACCAGAAAATTGTATGAAGTAAGCTCTCAAAATGGCAATTTTACCCCCAGGTAAGAAAATTTAAAAGAGAGTAAGGGGAAAATAGAGAGGAAGCAGAGGAAGAGACTAAAGGAAAGGCTGGAGGCGAAAAGAAGATCCCACAAACTCTGTTAAACTCATGCAGAAGATGAGAGGGAAACAAAACGAAGAAATAAAATCAAGAACATAACAGCAGCAACAAAAACAAAGCTAGAAGCCACGTTCATGCTCACATAAAAAGAAAAACAATCAATAAAAAACACAGCAAAAGCAATGACAACAACAAAAAACAAACAAGGAAACGGAAAAAAGTATTGAGAAGAAAACAAGAAAAATAATGCCTACTTCAAAGTGTGTCTGGGCTGTCACGGGTAGACAGTGTGGGCGGATGGAGTTCAGATCCAAGTTGATTTTTCCAGCCTGCCACCGCACATCCGGGGCAGGGCTGTGAGTAACTCCAGAGCATCTGTGTTTCCAGTTCCACTGAAGTTCAGGCTGGTCTCTGGCTGTGAGACTGGAAGCAGATTCCCCTTCCCTGCAGCCATCCACGCGCCTCCTTGTGTGTGCTTCGAACTTGGCTCCCTGCTGGCTCAAACTCAACAGCCTCACAGCAATACTGAAGCCATGAGATGGAGCCAGCCTGCAGCTGTTTAGAGCTCTGAGCTTATGTGGGCCCTCTTCAAGATGGCTGCCTGCCACTTGCCCTTCCCTGGGGTGTCGGAGTCCAAATTACTTGGCAGCCACTGGAGTTTGCCACATCTATTGCTCTGTGCCACTGGTGCTTTTCCCTGTGGAGGCCTCTGGGTCACCAGTAACCACCATTCATCTGTGAGTTCAAGCTGCCTCTCCCACAGTGTGGAGTCTGGGTCCAGGGAGAAAGTGTCACCTGTCACCTCCTTCTCCCTCTTTGAAGTCTCTTTCTCTTCAGTTCTCTCTTCAGATCCTTCCTGGGTCCCAGGTATCACTTCCATCCTTCTTCTCTTCCTCCCCATGCTATATTCCAGTGTCTGGACACCAAATCTCAGACAGGATTTCTAAATGAACTTCTTGTATTTGCATTTAGTATTTTGCATCAAATTTTGGAACCTTCAACCATTGCCAGTTTGTCTGTCTGCTCTCTTGGGACCCTCATTACCTCCATGTTGGTGACTGACAATCTCACAGTTCTCTGAGATGATGGTCACCTTTCTTCTCACTTTGTATTTCTTTTGGAGTATTTGGAGTATCTCTTTTTCTGTCTGAAATTTGATTAATCAACTATTAATTTCTGTTGTGGTACTGTTGGACTCTATAATTTCCATTTGACCCTGTTCCATTTATTTATAATGTTTAATACATTCCATTCTGTTAAAACACTTATATTTGTAGATGGAAGTTTTAAATTTTTCTTTATTTAAAAATTTATTTAAAGAGAAAAAACAACAATACAAAACAAAACAGAAAAAAGGGTAGCAACAATACAGAATTCCAAAAGAAAAAAAGAAAAGAATAAAAAAAACACTAAGAAATCACTACTTGATAAATTACATACTATCCTCTTGTTTTGTTTTGTTTTTTGGTACCAAGGATCGAACTCACGACCTTGCGCTTGCCAGGTGAGTGCTTATGCTGCTGAGCTAAATCCCCAGCCCATACTATCCTCTTGGAAATAGTTGTTCAAGTTACAAAATTAAAGCTTACAAAGTAGACATTCAAACAGTGAGACTGTTAACAGTTCTGCTCAACAATCTAACAAAAACAGTAATATGGTCATCTATCTCACACACTTAAACATACATGCAGTCACATCCGTTAGAGTATTTTCTTTTCCTCTCTTTTTTATAGTAGCAATCACACATTTTGGGTTTTACTACTCCTACAGTTCTTATTATTTTTACACTAGAGACACAATGTGATATTTATAAATATGATTCTTACTTATTTCACTAATGAAGGTAGTCTCAAGTTATCTCCATTTCCCTATGCAGGCCTCAAGATCATCCTTTTTATAGCTGAGTAATATTCCATTGTATAAAAATACCACATCTTTTTCATCCACTCT
The DNA here is from genome assembly GCA_004027295.1 of Dolichotis patagonum. NCBI lineage: Eukaryota > Metazoa > Chordata > Mammalia > Rodentia > Caviidae > Dolichotis > Dolichotis patagonum. The sequence goes on along the minus strand of PVJX010000463.1, from coordinate 233,602 downwards.
GGGGTTGATGGGCATCTTGGTTGTTTCCACGATTTAACTATTACAAATTGTGCTGCTATGAACATACATGCACATACATCACTGTGATATGACCTTTTCAGTTTTTCTGGGAAAATACCCAGCAAGGGAATAGCTGGGTTGAATGGACCTTCTAGTCCTAGTCTTCTGAGAATTCTTCATACTGATTTCCATGGTGGCTGCACCAGTTTACACTCCCACCAACAGTGGAACAGTGTTCCTTTTTCCCCACAGCCTGGCCAACATTTGTTATCAGTTGATTTCTTGATGGCAGCTATTCTTTCCGGAGTGAGATGATACCTCAGTGTTGTATTAATTTGCATTTCTTGAGTGACCAGTGATGGTGAACATTTCTTCATGTATTTATTTGCCATTTGTATATCTTCATCTGAGAACTGTGTGTTCATCTCAGATGCCCATTTTTGGAGAGGGCCTTTGAATTTGGGGGGCTTAATGTTTTTCAGTTCTTTATATGTTCTTGATATAAGTCCTTTGTCTGAGGGGTTGCTGGCTAAAATTCTTTCCCATTCTGTGGGTTTTCTTTTCACTCTGTTGGTAATTTCTTTTGAAGTGCAGAAACTTTTCAATAATATGAGATCCCAGTTGTTGATTCTCTGAAGTGTTTCCCGTGCAGTTTGCGTTTTGTTATGAATTCTCTGCCTACCCTTATGTCTCCAAGAATTCTACCTACCCTATCTTCTAGTAGATTTAGTGTTTCTGTTTTAATGTTTAGATTTTGATCTAGACTTAGTTTGATTTAGACTTTAGTTTTGTGCATAGTGATAAGCACGGATCTAATTTCAGTCTTCGGCATGTGGAGAGCCAATTTTCCCAACACCATTTATTAAAGAGGCTATCCTTCCTCCAGTGAACATGTTTAGCCCCTTTGTCAAATATCAGGTGGCTGACTGCCTTTGTACATATACTTGCATCTTCTAATCTGTTCCACTGATCCTAAGGTCTATTTCTTTGCCAGTATGATGCGGATTTTATCAATGTGGCTTTGTAGTACAATTTGAAGCCAGGAACTGAGATGCCTCCTGCCTTGCCTTTATTGCCCAGAATTGCCTTTGCTATTCGAGGTTTCTTCTGTTTCCAAATGAATTTTAGGAGTTTTTTCTCTAGATCTGTGAGGTATGTCAATGGTATTTTTGCTGCTATATATTTCTCTCTTAAGACTGCTTTTATTGCATCCCACAGATTACAATATGTTGTTTCCTCATTTTCATTGAATTGTAGGTACTGCTTTATTTCTTCTTTAATTTCACCTGTAGCTCATTGGTTGTTCAAAAGGTTGTTATTTAATTTCCATGTATTTATGCAGGTTTTGCAATTTATTTTGCCATTAATTTTCAATTTCAGTGCGCTATGCTCAGATATTATGCATGGGATAATTTCAATACCTTTGCATTTATTTAAGAATGTTTTATGGGATAATATATGGTCTATTTTGGAGAATGTCCTGTGTGCAGCTGAGAAGAATGTGTATTCTGATGTGGTTGAGTGGAATACTCTGTAAACATCTACTAAGTCCAATTACTCACAGTTATGATTCAGTTCTATTATTTCTTTGCTGATTTTTTGTCTAGTTGATCTATCTTTTTGTGAAAATAGGCTGTTAAGGTCCCCTGTAATAATTGTGTTCTTGTGTATTTGGTTTTTCATGTCGTTTAGTATCCTTCTTATATAGTTGGGTGCTCCTGTGTTTGGTGCATATATATTTACAATTGTTAGTTCTTCCTCTTGAATTTTTCCACTTACAACTATGCAGTGACCTTCTTTGTCTCTTTTAATAGTTTTAGGTTTGAAGTTCACATTGTCTGCAAATAGAATAGTTACCCCTGCTTTTTTCTGGGTTCTTGTTGCATGGAATACTGTTTTCCAACCTTTGACTTTTAATCTATGAGTTTCTTTTTGAGTCAGATGAGTTTTTTGTATACAGCATATTGTGGGATCCTGTTTCTTGATCCATTCCATCAACTTGTTTCTTTTGATAGGTGATTTGAGCTCATTTACATTTATGGATATCACTGATACATACTGGCTTGACTTTGCCATGTTGTGTTACTGTTGTTAGTTTCCCCTTTTCTCCCTTGTTTACTTTCTTGTCCAGCCTGGTGATTTCTTTCTGTTGTTCTGGAGATTGTGGTCATTTTTATCTCTATCTAGGATGTCCTTCGGCATTCCTTCTATGGTTGGTTTGGTGGACATGAATTTCTTCAGTTGTTCTTTGTCATGAAGGTATCTTGTTTCTCCATTAAATTTGCAAAACAGTTTTGCTGGGTACATCAGTCTGGGTTGAAAGTTGTTTTCTTTTAACACTGGAAAAACTTCACTCCAAGCTCATCTTAACCTGAAGGTTTGCACTGAGAAGTCTGCCATGATTCTAATAGGCTTTACTTGATAGTTGAGTTGTGTCTTTTCTCTAACAACTTTTAGTATTCTGTTTTTATGTATGTCTGAGATCTTAATTATTGTATGTCTGGGTGTACATTTATGTTGGTTGTGACTGTTTGGTGTTTTATATGCTTCACTTATTTGTATATCAGATTTTTCCCCCATTTTGGGGAAATTTTCTGCCATTACTTCTGTGAACAGCTTAGCTATATCCTTTGCATTGTCTCCTGCCTGCTCACTGGTGCCTATTAATCTAACATTGTTTCTCCTGGCATCATCTTGAAGCTGCTGGATTGTCATTTTATGTTTCTTTGTTGTTTTTATAAGTTCTACCCTTTCAAGATCACTATGTGTGATCCTGTCCTCAAGGTCCAAAATTCTATCCTCAGCTTCATTTAAATGGCTTTGCAGGCTTTCAATGCAATTTTTTTGTTTCTTGCATATCTCTTTGAATTTGTTTCATGGATTCTGCTTGTTTTCTGCATTGTCCATTCAAAATTTCAACTAATTTCCCATAGTCTGGGTTTTTTTTAATCTATTTCTTCTCTAGCTATGTTGAGCAACTCATTTACTAAGTTGTTACTTTTGTCTTTACATAAGACATTATTTTTAATTTGAATTCTTCTATAGCCTCATGGATTTGTTTCTTTACTTCATTTGCTATCTTTTCAGAGATTTCTTGTGTATGACTTTTAAGGTCTTCTATTTCATTATCACCTGTACTTGCTCCTGATGGACTAGGTGTTTGGGATTGCATTTTGCCTTTTTGTTTAGTGATTTTCACCATTTGGGTAAATATCTGGTCTTTCTATCCCAACAGTCACAACTGTCTGTAGAGTGAGTTTTAGGGTCCTACTGTATGGTTGATATTTGTCAAATTGATGGGTACCACAATAAAGAGGAGATCCAGTTTCCTGAATTCCTCCTACAGGGCCTGTTGGGTGAGTCCTATATTCTTTCTGGGCTAACTAGCCTAGAAGTATTGATGTAGGGCAACTCTTAGTTCCTGCTGTTGTTGTATCTTCAGGTTGTTGCAGGTCACCAGATCTCCCTGGCTATAGTGTTTATGTCAGCTGAGGCCCTACTGTGTCACTGGGGGTCTCATAAGTTCTTTTAATTTTCTCTAAGTTGGGGGGGCATTATTGGCACACTCCTCAACCTGTCTGATGTTCTCTGTGGGGGAGGGTGTTACCCACTCTGTTAACAGGTTCGCCAAGGTCTTACAGTTGGAGGGAGTTTCACTTCCATTCCTGTTTACCCACTGCAGACCTCTATTTTAGGGGCAAACTCACCATACTGACTGGAGCCCGCTGAGCTCTTATGTTAGGGTGAGGATTTCCTGAGTCTCTCATCCAGCCAGCATGGTAGTCCACTGTTGTCCAAGTTTCCGATGTTCCCTTTGGAAGGGTGGGCCCAGCAGCATGGTCCCAGGCAGCTCAGCCCTGTAGCGGGCTTCTGTGATGTTCCCAGTGGAAGGGCGCCCCAGCAGCTGCAATCCCAGGCAGCTGAGGCTTTCAGCCAAGTTTTAAATTTTGATGAAATTTAATTCATCTGGTTTTGTATATTATATATTTACCATTGTGTTTGAAATTTTTCACTAAACTATAGGTCCTGACATATTCACCTACATTTTTGTGTTCTAAAAATCTTGTGCTCTAAAATGTTATGTTTACTTCTTGATTCATTTTGAGTTGATTTTAATATCTTTTAGAACAGTTTCAAGTTTATTGAAAAGTTCAGCAGAACTTACCAGGAGTTACCATGCATCACCATATCCTCTTCTACTTTCCCCTGTTATTATTACCCTGCATTTGTTTAGTATGTTTGCTATATTTGATACACTAATAATGATAAGTAAAAGTCATGGTTTATATTTAGGTTCACCTTGTCTCTCTGTGTTTTGAAATGTGTATTATGCCATATATCCACAACTAGAGTGTGAGACATAATGATTTGCCATATGGCTTAGATCTGGAATGTCCTAAAGATTTTCACATGTGGAAGGTGATTGGGTCATAGGGGCCCTAAGGCTGACTTTCCCTTAGGAGAATGGGTAAGCCCAGGTTGGAAGATGCAGAGCCCTGCAGACATGACCTGGAAGTATATGTCTCCCTCTCAGGATCCTCCCTTTTCTCTCGGCTTCCTGGCTGCCATGATGTGTGTAGCTTTGCTTACACAGACCCTTGCACTATGCTCCTTTGCCATACCAATTCCTCTTTGGATCTGGCCAAGCACATACTACAAACATGACAAGTCTTGAGTGTTAGGTATTGTGTCTTAGCAATAAGGAAGACAACCTTTGTGTTTATTTCTACACAGTAAGTTATATTCTATTGATTTTCTACTCTTTCTCCAATAACAATCTTGGTTACTGAGGGTTACACTAGGTATGTGTGTAGGAAGGATTGTGCTGAGGTTGAAGTCAGGACCTCCTGAAGGAAAGGCAGGTGTTCTGCTAGTGAACCACACCCCCAGCCCATACAGTAAATTATGTAATGCCAACCATCAGCTTTGCTCTCTTTTGGTATTAACTTTTCTAAGCCTTCTGTCTTCACATATAAAGTTAAGAATTAGCTTGTCATGAAATGGCAGTCACAAGTGACTTGCTGATATTTTGATTGAGATTACAATAAATGTAAATGTTGAGAAAATGGACAGCTTAGCAATATTAATGTTTCCTACCAGGGATGATGAAATATCTCTCCCTTTATTTAGATGTTTTAAATTTTCCTCTGTTTTCCTCATATGGATCTTGTATGTATTTTGTTAGATTAATACCTAAATATTTCATGTTTGGTGGTAGTGAAAATACTGTTTTTTTTATTTCAAATTTATCTCGTATATTGCTGGTTGAAGGCAAGAAATTTACTTTGTGCATTGACTTTGCATCCTTCTACCTTCCTATAATCAGTTAATTTTAAGAGTTTTTTTTATTCTTGGAGATTGTCAACATTTTATGTTATCTGTGAATAAAGACAGTTTTATTTCTTTTTTTCCAATTTATATACCATTTATTTTCATTTGTTGTCTTATTGTATCAGCTAGGGCTTTCAACACAGTGCTAAACAGGAAGAACTCCCTTGACTTGCCTGAAGAAATGAACTTCTTTTTCATTCTTTTATGTCTGATGTTATTCCATATTTGTCATTTTTCAAATTGAGCCAGTTTTTCTTTCTTTCTTGTATGCTGGATCTTATTTGTGGTTGGGTGTATGATCTTGTCAAATGCTTTCTCTGCATCTATTAATATGATCAGAAAGTTTTTATTCTTTAGTCTGTGATATAGTAGATTACACTGATTGATTTCAAATTTGAACCAAACATGCATACCTAGAGTGAATTTCACTTGGTGACAGCACATAATTCTCCTTATACATTGTTTCATTCAATTTACATCTGTGGTTTATGACACTGATCTGTAGGGATTTTTTTTTACTTGTAATGCCTTTGGTTTTATTAGTAGGTTAATATATAACTCATAAAAAGAAATACAGTATATTTTGCCTATTTATATTTTCTAGAGGAAATTTTAGAGAATTGGTAGAACTATTTTCTTACATTTTTAGTAGAGTTTGCCAATAAACTCATGTGGATATGCTGTTTTCAGTTGGAAGGTTATTGATCATGGATTCAATTTATTTATCAGACAAATCAATTCAAATTATCTGCCTTTTTCTTGTGTGTAATTTGGCAGACTGCGTTCTTTGAGCTATTATAACATTTTGTTTAAGCTACAAATGTTGTGGATCTATTTACTACTAATAGCTTCACTTTCGAAGACTCATATTTTATTCCTCATATTAGTAACATGTCAACTCTTTTTAACTCTTATTTAGCCTGGAAAGTTCATACATTTTGTTGATCTTTTCAAAGTAAGAATTTTAATTTTATTTTTGCTTTTCTTTTTAAATTATAATTTGATTTTAATTTAATTTAATTATAATTTGATTTAATTATAATTTTGATTTTCTTTTTAAAATATAATTTACATCTGTATTATTATTATTATCATTATTATTATTGGTTTTTCTCTAAATTCTCTGGATTTAATTTGCTACTTTTTCTAATTTAGTGGAAAACTAGGCTACCAATTTTAATTTTTTCCCAATACATACATTCAACACTGATTTCTAAGTAAGTCCATTAATGTCTGAGAGCATAATTTGTATGAGTTCTATTATCTAAGAAAAGTTCACTAATGGTGTCATATGGTCTAGAATTTAGTCTGTCTTGCTGAATATTCCATGAGATTGAAAGGAATACACTTTCTTTTGTTGCTGGATGGAACATTCTAAAAATGTCAGATACATTTTATTGATGATATTATTCATAAACCTGTATACCTATATAATTTCTGCTGATGGACTTGTGAAATGCTGACAGAGGACTATTAAATTCCCAAATTTAATAATATTTATTTTTTGCTTCTTGTAATTTTATCAGTTTTTTCCTCATATTTTAATGCCGTTTCCAGATAAATACAAGTAACAATTTTTATGTCATTTTTGAGACTTGATCTCTTTATTTGTATGCAATATCTGTCTTTATTGTTGTCCTGAAGTGTCCTTTATTTGAAAGTAATGTAGTCAGTGAGCATTTGTTTTGAATAGTGTAGTTTTGAGATATCTTTTACCATTCTTTCACTTTTAACTGTGTCATAATAAAGTCAATTTCTTGTAGCCTCCATAGAATTTGACTTTTTACAACCACCAAGAATTTATAGTTGTCTATTGTTATATTTTGACATTTCATATATAAAGTGATTGACATATTTGGGTAAGATCTACATGATTTTGTTTCTTGTTTCATTTTTTACTTCCTGCTTTCTCATTTTCTGACTCGAATGTTATTTGAGGATTTTATGTGATTGCATGTCTCTCCTCTTTTATCATATATAAGTTATACTTTCTAAAAATTAGTGTTTTGCTATAGAGTTTACGATACATGTTTACAACTCGTGTCTGTTCGCTTTCAGCTGACATGATACTGCTGCACTCTATGTAGGACAGGTGCTTGTAAAATTTCCAACTCCATTTTGTCTGTCATTTACTTCCCTTATTAAATTCAAATATGTTCTTGGCACTATAAAATTAAATTATCTATTGCACATAGGAAGACAAGGAAAAATGAACGTTTTATTTCTATATACCTAGTTTTCATATATTTTCCTTTTTTCTCTCTTTTTTAATAAATGCAGATCTTAGAGGGATAGGGATGTGGCTTAGTGGTACAGCACTTGTCTGGCATGTACAAAGCCTTGGGTTCAAACCCTAGGACCATAAAAACAAAACAGAAACAACAAATTTAAAACAATAAATGCAGATCTGAATGCATTTCTTGCGTATCATGTTTTTTTCCTTTGAAGAACATTTTTTGACTTTTTTTGCCGGCTGAATCTGTGAATAGCAAAATTAACCAGTGCTTGATTCTATGAGTGGAACTTTATCTAATGCTCACTTTAGAAGGATAGTTATACTAGATCCAGAATATAAGTGGTTAATTTTCTTCTTTTAATGCTTTAAACACTTTATGCCACTCTCTTCTAGATTTCTTATTTCTCATGAAAACTCTAATGGAGGTATTTTTTTAAAATCATTTTTCTCCCACATTTAAGAATTTCTTCTTCCCAGTTCTTTTAAGAACATTTTTGTATTTGCTTTTCCTGCAAGATGATATGGTTAATTGTGTATTTCTTTGCATTTAACTTGCATGATCTTCATTAAAATTCTAGTGCTCGTAGTTTGGTCTTTGTTATTAATTTTGGAAAATTCTAACCTATTATAAATACATTTACTTCAATTTTTTTCTCTATCTATTGATAGATAGATAAATAGATAGAGTGGGTGAATCTTTTGGTTGTCCCACAACAGTTTTTTGATATCTTCTGTCATTTTTAAAGCTTTTTAAATATTAAATTTAAATTTGGAGAATTTCTGTTTACAGTTGTCTGAGAGCTGACTCATTCTTTTGCTAGGTATATTTTCCTGATGAATTCATCAAAGTAAGTAGCCATTTTCTTACAGTAATTTTTGCTCTCTTTCATTTTTGAGACTTTTCATATCCCTGTTTGCATTATTTGTTCTTATTTATTGTCCACTTTTAATAGGCTCCTTAGCCTATTAACATATTCATTACAGTTATTTTAAATTCTTGGTCTGATAATTCCAAAATCTGCCATTTCTGTGACTGATTGCTTGCTCACTCTCTATGTTCCTGTCTTTTTAGTTTGTCTTGTAATTTCTATCCAGTGCTGGACAACACGTATCTGGTAGAAGCACGTGTGCACACCTTTCTCTATTATTAAGCTAAACCTTTTTGCAGCTCGGAGTTAGTCTATGCTTACTATTTACTGTAACCCTGGGTACCAGAATCTAGAATTCTCTCTGGTGTCTTTGTTTTTGCCATCTTCATTATCTTTGCGTTTCTCTAGAGACTTACTCTAAGTAAGTTCTGATACTTGCAATTCTTTGCATAACAATTCCTAACATTACTATAAATGGGACTCTATTGATAATTGTGGAGGAAGGAAGGTTTCCTATAGTTCTATAATTAGTGCTCAGTCTTTTACTGACTCTGTTCCTGGGCTTTGACCTTCACACATGCCTTTCTGTCCACCCAGTCTTCAGTGATACAAGATACCTAGATAGGAATGGGAAAGGACTTTTTCATTTCCTTAAATGAAAGACGAGCAGGCATGAGCTGGGTATTATTCTTTCCCCTGGTAATTAGACTCTGCTAAAACCCAAGCTGTTTAGACTCTAGTAAAGTTATTTCTTGAAGGGTAGGGTTTGTTAAAAAGAACATCTCTAGGCATATTTCAAAAATGGCTGCATTTATCCCTCCCCTAAAGAAAGCATGAGGAAATTTTTCTCCGATCTTTACTCTAAAACCTGATGGGCATTTGGAAGTAAAATATATGAAAGTATGGGGATTTTCTTATGAATGTACTCTTAGAAATTTTTAACTCTTAAGCTTGTACCTATTGAGTCTCTAGAGGTTTTTTAATTTCAATTTCACGTTTAAGTTCTGCATCCTGCATTAGGAAGCTGTGATTATCTGTATTCACTTCTCTGTTCAATTTTGAGCCCAACACATTGCCTAAAATTCATCAGAAAGTGCCTGGCCCTGTTCTAAGAACTTTCTATACTGAAGGTGGAAATTGGGAGTTTGAAGTTGAGACCTAACCATTTTAGTGCCACCCTCATTAAATAGAGAGGAGATGGCTCTTTCCTGAAGATCAGTATTCATGTCAGCAACATGGTACCCGTGACTCATAAGGAATATGGAAACCTTGCCTTGCCTTCATAACTTTGGCCAATCCTTTTGACAACCTGTGTTCTGGTGCAGGTGCATACTGAATTTCCCTTCCTAGAACAGACGTAAGCATTAACGAAGCCATGAATACATACTGGGTATGGGGCAGCAGGGATTGCACTTGGGTTTTCTAGACTTCTGTACTCTCTACTGTTACGTCCTGTGGGTGCTGGATTACTCAGTGAATACATTGGAATGTTCTATTTCTAGCCAGAACTTCATAGAGCAATGTTATACTTAAATATGCTGAAATAAATTCAATATTTAAAAATTCATCTGAAGTCAAACTACATGCTAGACTTTCAAGAAATGAAGATTATGCATATGCTACACCAAAATGGGTAAGAAACAAATCTTGACTTCAGTAGAAGCAAGTACTATATTCAAGGCAGTGCTGGCTCAGTTGTAGGACAATAATCCTATGGGTCATGAGACATCATCTGTATGAAGTTTCAGAATATCAGATGGTGTAAGCGTGCAAAGTTAAAACATCTGAAAATTTTTCTATATGAAATGGAAGGCAAATCACATTTATAAATCAGTAAAACTTATGAAATTTATAGTTGTGCTTTAAAAATAGACAACTGAGATTAATGCAGACACTGGAGCAGTTAATAGCACTACAAAGATATCAGCAATCTCTTTCCAAGACCATCTTTTCCTCTTCTTACATTACAACTTTGTGTATTTTAAAACTAATTGTGGAAAATTTTGAAGCCATAGTAAAGAATGAAGAAGACAATGTAAATTCCACTTAAATTTCAAATTTGATGTTACATTTACTGTCATTTCAGTATATATTACTGCAATTCTCTAGGTTTTTGCTTTATTTTGATTCTTCTAAAAATGGAAATCTCACCAAGGCTATTGAGAACAAGCCTCTCTGTGGATGTAAACATTTAAGCCAAGACCTGAAGAGCACCTTTGTACTAGAAATGAAGGTGGTATCAGCACGAAGAGTTAGCATATGTGAGAACTCTGATCGAGGGTTCAAAATGAAGGGATAACTTGGGGCTCAACTCCTTTGCAGGTCACCTTCGGGATCACTTCGAAAATTTTTAGCAGGGAGAGCTCAAACATTACCTCATGGAATGGTGGAAAGTAGGATCCACAAACACCTTATGCTTGAAGATGTTCATTATTGGTGAGTTGAAAACATGCTTCATGGTCATATAAGTTTAATAATGACCGAATTAAATCAAACCAAATAGGTGTATTTACTGCAGAAGTCTCCGTATCATTTAATGCGTTGATATGTAATAGAAATCTCCAAGATAACGGGAAGGGGAATTCCTCTGTCCCATTGAAAAGCAATATTCCTCAAGTAATGACCACAAAACATGGTCAGTGGAACCATGAATGTAAAGTACAATTATGTGTCAATCACAGAGATGGGGCATAATGTTATGGGACACCATCTTTTACTTTTAGTTTCTTTTTTGGATACATAAAAATTACATTTACTTTGGGGAATTGGTACATATTCATGTCACATCTTAACCATTTTCACTTTCTTTTCTCCTTCCCAACCTCCTATATATCTCCATCTCCAGATACCATGTCCATTTCCACAAAGTCTACCTTCTTATTTCTTATCATCTACTTTTTATTTTGCTCTTTAAATTATGCTTTGTGCTTGTCATCTAAGAGAAATTGTGAAATATTTAATCATGTGTTTGATTTACTTCACCTAACATTATGGTCTCAAGATGCATTCATCTTTCTATAAATTGCTCAAGTTTATCCCTCTCTATGGCAGAGTAGTACTTCATTGTATATAAATACTCTATTTCTTAATCTATTCATCTGCTATTGGATATATAGGACACTTTCAAGATTTAACTATTATGAGCTATGCTGCTATAAACAAATATATACAGTGCATACCTGTAACACTGTATCTTTAACTCATTCAAGAATAAACTCAGAAGGTGTATACCTGGGCCTAGTGGAATTTCTAGTTTTATTTTGTTGAAGTGTCTCCATATTGGTTTCCACAGTGGTTGTAGACATTTGCGTTTCTACTAGCAATGTAAAAATTTCTCCCCTCCCCAACCCCAAGCTCATTAGCATTCATGTTCTTTGAGTTCTTGATTATAGCTTTTCCTTCTGGAGTGAGATGGAATTTCACTGTTGTTTGACTTGTATTTCTCTAATGACCAAAAATGCTGGACACCCTTTCACATGCTTATTGGCTATTTGTACTTTTTCTGTTAACAAGTGACTATTTCAATTGCCATTTTAATTAGGTCTTTTATCTTGTAAATCTAATATTTTGTGTTCTTTATATATTCTGTTTTTTACTCTTCTGTCTAAGAAATAGATGGCAAGATTTTGAGGGAGGACAACCATCTCATCTGTGGTCCATCACTGACTAGAACATTATCATACTGTGCATGCCCACTATACTTTAGGGAATTGTGCTCCCTACCTGGAATGATGGCTTACTTATGTTTCTATAGATGTGGACAGGAGAGCTCATGCATCCTACAAGCACATATCATGAGACATCAGACCAACAAAACAGCTTTGTAGGTGAAGCAGAAATGCTCTGGACTGTTTATTAGACATTCAACTTAAAGGAAGATTAGCTAGGCGGGAAAGGAGACCAGAGATTTCTGCCTTGAAGGCAATTAGAGAAAGAAGGTGGCAAACTAGGAGAAAACACCCCGAGAGCTGAGTCTAAGTGGGTGCTGAACCACTCAAGTTCTGCTTTCACCCACAGCAGGGACTTTATAGAGGAAATCAGCTAATCAAGCATTCCAGGAAACTGATTATAGCTGTGTTATCTTATTGGATTAGAAGATGCATTTTTTTGCAGTGAAAAATATTTTAAATGGGACCTCCTTTCTGAGTTATAAAAAACACATTTTGGGAAACTGACTTATTAAATGAAGATATAATGATCCCAATTCATTATTTTATAGAAGATTGTATTGTTTTTAATTTCTAGAAGGATTAACATAACTCTGAGCTAGAATGAGAAGTAAGGCATTATTGTGAAGTTTAGAGAAGTTGAATGAATTAAAGCTGTAGCAATAAAAAGGCTCTGTATCTTCAATGAGAATGTGTTTTCTGCAGAGATCTCTTAATGGCTGGCAAGGGGTCCTGTTAATTCTATTCGAAGAAGGAGAAACTGTTTACGATGGAGAAAATGCATAGTGGGAAACAGGCTATAGACTTCAGAGTAGCACAGACCTGCATTTAATTCTTACTCTGTGGTTTCTCTTTGTCTTGTCCAGGAATAGAGTCAACTCATAAATAAACATAAGTAGTTGCAAGCCTTCAAATCACAGCACATTCTACATTGAATTTTTGTCAATGTGACTTGGACAGTTTATTGTTCTTGAAAAAGTTCAGTTCCTTATCTAGAACTACTTAACCCATAGAGCTCAAACAAGGTAAGTATTAAACGTACACAGAGTGCCCAGCAAGGCTTTAAGAATGTAACAAATGTGTTAAAAACCATTCACTGCGCAAGATACCGACAATCCGGGAATTCTTTACCATTTTGATGCTCAAGTTACAGGATCAGTGATGCTTGACAGTTTTTAAAATGGAAGCAACAGGCCTTGATTATCAGTCACTCACACTGCAGGAAAGTTATTTAATCTGAGAGGGCCGCACACCTTCAAATGAATTATTTAACCACTGACTTCTGCCATGCTTTGTTTGAAAAGACCATGGGATCCCATCATGCTACGTGATAGATTTGGAGATAAGAGCCCTGGGTAGGAGCTTCGATTCCCCGTGAGTTTAGACTAAAGCCTCTATCATCTATGAGCCTCAGTTCTCTTGCTCATAAATACCATGGTACTTCTCCAGTCTCTTTTACAGTCATATTGGGGTAGGGCCCCCCTGACAGGTTGGGGTGGGAACTTTATACAGTGTAGTGAGATCAGCCTGTGTGTATGCATGTGTGGTTATAACGTAACTCTGTAACATAAATCATACCCAACCAGGCTGTAAAATGTTAGCGTATGCCTATGTAAGGGTCGCAAAGACATACTTGTACAAAAGGGTGCAGCTACGCCATGTAAGGGAAGGAGTCTTCAGTCTTTGGATACGAATCGGCTGATTCTCTACCTGTAGGAAGGAAACTGCTTCCTGGGGTAAAGGCCGCGGTGTTCCTTCTCACTGCAGTCATGCAGCGTAGGGTTAGAAAGACAGCATGTTTGGATGAAGTATGAACTTCGTAAAGTGTGATGCAACTTTAAGCGAATATAATCAGCAGTAGAGAAAGCCATCACAAATCTCTGCTGCTCAGGATCTGTTGGAATGCAGGGACTTCAGTGACAGGGTGAGACACCCTTAATCTCATTCTAACTGTATCTGTTTGTGCTGCCTTAGACACCGAATTCTAACTGTTTCTAACTTTAAAAATGTTCTTCATTGCATGAAAGAAATTGGGAAGTGAAAGAGGAGATTTGAACAGAAGAATAAGATTCTAAGGCCCTGAGTGCTGTATTCTAGGGGTAGGTTCAGCCCTCTCTTTCTGCTGGCTGTAGGGAAGGAGTCCTCCATGTAAATCTAACGATCCGGTTGTTCCCTTCACTCACAGAGAGATACCCGCCAGGGGCACATAGTGTATTTTGATAAACCTGCTGAATTTCAGCAAAATCACATGTTTTATTTCTTTCTTTCAGAGAAAACAGAAGTATAGCTTGGCCTCGTTTTCCAAAGAACATTTTGTGCCACAGTTTTGTTCCTTGGATACCAGGTGCCAAGAAGCAAATGATCCCATAGGAATTCCACTCTGGTGCTACTGAGGACAAAGGGGTCATTTAAAAATTTCACAATCCTGGGTAGGCTCAGCACCTAGTTTGAAGCACGGAGCCTGATTAATTAGGCTGTCACTCCCAATGATTCTGAGCTTTGGCCTTTTCATTTGCCAGAAGAAAAAAGAAGGCAACATTCCTACGCTTAAAATTTGCAACCTTGAGCCAATAGAATGTGGCAGACGCTGAGTATTTCTCAACCCTGGATTTCTTCTCCCTACAATACTTAGCCTCACTGGTTCTTTTCAGTTGTCAAATTGAAGTTATACGTTAAACTAAAACTTGAATGCAAGAAAACATTTCCATAAATACACTCCCAACCCAAAATGCACACACATGCATACATGCACACGTGTGCACATGAACTCACAATCACATATATACATATTTGAGAAAAAAGTTATTTTGGAATATAAATGAACTTTTTGCTCATTTCTTTGAAGTTTTTGGAAGATTTTTTTCTTTTACATATTATTCTTATCTCATAATTAGCTATAATTAGCTATTTTTGGAGGGTACCAGAAATTGAACTCATAAACTATTGAGAGCAATGTTTATGATGATAGTAATAGTAGCTGGCATCTATCTAATGAGTGCATATTGCATGCAAGCTTTTGGAGTAATCTCTTTGCAAAATGGCATACTTCTCAGCACCTGTGACATCAGTGTTGTTGCTGTTGTCATCTAGCTATGGCAGATGAAGAAACCGCAGGTTAAATGGAGAGATTAACCCCTTACCCAAACACATGGAGGTCGTGAAGGAGTTTTCAAATCAAAATATTTCTGACCTCAAGCCCCAAGTTTGGCCAGTCTCCTCTACTCTCTCCTATACATGTGGCCACATGTAAAATCTCAAATCACCAAAACTTTTTAAGCCAAGACTTTGAAGTCTTAACTACACAAAGACACTGAAGCACACACTGTGAATCTTGAATTGGACCCCTTTGCACTTATAAAACAGGAACAGCATAGTGTGAATCATGCAACTAGAAGCAGGAATGAACAGTAGATTATAGGTTAAACTATATAAAGTTGCCAAAGAACCATTGTTCACAACGTAGATGGGAGCATAATTTGGACAAATTGCTGTATGTTGGACACAAACTTAGGCGGTTTCAAACAGGAGCTGCCAAGAAACCTAAGTATGTGAAGTATGACAGCCTTAGCAGCATGAGAGCATTAACAGGAGTAGGGCTGCAGCTCGGTGGTAGAGCACCTGGTCAACATGCTCAAGGCCAGAGACTCCATCTTCAGCAGTACAAAAAGAGAAAAAAACCTTTACAGTCTATAAGCCCAGCACTTAAAGATGCTAAGGCAAGTGGGTGAAAATTCAAATCCTACAAGTTGGAGTCCAGCTGGTCAACTTAGCAATATTCTACTCAAAATTAAAAAATAAAAAATAAACCAGACCAAGGTTGTGGCTCAGTAGTAGAACACCTGGCTTCTAGAGAGAGAGAGAGAGAGAGAGAGAGACAGGGAGGGAGAGAGAGAAAGGGATGGGGTAAGATCTGGACACGTGAAGCAAGGCAAAGCTTTAACCAAAGGAATTGATGTAAAATAAAAACAAAATACAAAAATGGTTATTAGTTAAAATATATAAAAATAAATTACCAGTATTTAATATTTAGTTTGTAAAACAGTCTCAGTTGTAATTAGAAGTGAGAGAATTAATCGAAGACTGGAGTTTTCAGAAAGTGGCACAGAAATGTGGGGTTTTTTGTGTGAAAATTTTAGGGATGGTAGAATTGAAACTATGTTACCTTGAAGTGAAAATAGGTCATTTATTTTAAAACTATCTGGTCTTGTGTTACCACAATGTAAAAAAAAAATTTATAGTCTCGGAGACCGAGTAATATTATTTTGAGACAATGTAACATCACTCTTAACTTAGTTTCTTATAAGAATGTGTTCCATCTGATGACAAGAGACTAACAAATATTTATCAAACAATTCTATGTCCTGGCACTGTGCCAGGTGTCATGAGAAATAGCACAAAACATGTAACCCAAGGGCTTTTGTGCTCACGATGTCAATAGTTTGATCGTGTATGCTGGCTGGTATTGTTACCAAGGGAATGAGCCAAAATCAATCCTGGTGCACAAGTGGCCATTTCAGCCTTTTCTGTCAAATGGTGTCAACCTTTCTACACGCAGGGGACTGCTTACCTAACTCCTGGAGAGGGCAGGACAGCACAGGTCCTCACAGTTCTTCCCAGAGGAGTTTCAGTCCAGTCTCACAGTCATTCCTGGAAGGGGGAGGTGCAGTTCAATCCAAATTAAGCCAACACTGGGAGTGACAAATAAATGAATGCAGGGCTCCTTGGCTCTGTCTGCCCTTTCAGAAAGTAATCAAGTCAAATTATCTATGAGGAGAAATGAGGCTCATGGTGAGGGGTGTGCAAATGAAAACCAGATTCAGATGGAAGCTGACCAGAGAAAGCTCAAGGGAGAGAGAGAGAGACTGGGAGGGGGAGGAGAGGGAAAGGGGGACAGAAAGAGGGGGAGAGGGAGAGATTTTCTTCCCATCCCCAGACTCTTCTGAAAACTTGACTTTATCCATTGTTCATTTTTCCATCCCTGCTGTGTAGTTTTGTGAATGTCCTTCCTTGGATCTTTACAATCCAAACTGAGGACCTCAAGGTCATATAGAGGCCACAGGCCTGGGTGGGAATGGGGAAAGGAGAGGAAGGACAGAGGGACTCTGGCATGAATGTGCCTGGGTCTGGCATAACTGCCAGTCAAGAATAGCGGGAGGTGACCCAAAGGGGCTTTGGTCTAATCTGCAAACTCTGCTGTGGCTGAATCTGCAGACCATACTGTGGTCCATATACAGTCTTGTGAAATGTATTTGGAGTCTTTGGAATTCTGGTTTTCCACTGAGCAGTTGACCTTTGAGAATATCTGGAGACATCTTTGCTTATCATTCATTGAAAGATGAGGCTTGCCACTAGCAAAGTAAAGCTTAGGATGCCCCTAAACTTCATCATTCTGTGTACAGAACATGTTCTCTCCATACAGATACATCTATCTTAGAATGCCAATTCTCCCCACACTGAAAAACTACTTGATTAGGAATAAATGATCAATATCTGGAAATAAAAAAGTGGAGGACACAGCACCATTTCTAGCTGCCCCAAAACTCATTTTTACTGTACGCATAGCATCCTCTGTGTTCTCATTTGAAACTGAAGGCTGAAGAGTCAATAGAACTGATTTCTCCAATCATGATCTGTTCTCCTGGGAAATAGACTTGTAGCAATGCAAAGACTCATGAGAGAATTACTGGACTATGGCTTGTCCTTCCATCTACCCATGAGGACCATAATCTTTCCATTCTGGTCAGAATCATCTTCTCTAAGCATGTGACTACCAGGATTCTTAGCACCTGTCACACGTCCTCCCTAAACTTCAGCATATGTTCAGGTGACATCAGGGGGACCTTGAGAGAAACAGGTCACAATATATGAGTATCTATGGTATATGTAGAATAGACAGGAAGAAATCTAATCATTTTGCTTAAGGTCCTGTACCACCTGCGAAGTGGCTGTCTCGGGTCTGAGGCATTATTAGATAGCTCTGTAATGGAAGAAAATATTCCTTTGGAGCAATAGTGGATGAGGTAGCTCATCAGGGGAAAGATGGAAGGCACCTTGATGTGAAAGTGTCACCATGATGCTCCTGGGTGCCTATAATTTAGTTTATCTTCTGGCATTCACAATCTATATACCATTCCATTGTGTTGTGACACACACTCCGTGTGTCTTTGTGTCTAATCTATGTCACAAGATCAACCTATGATTTAGTTTGGGCTGGTTGCCATTCCACTTCTTATTGAACAAATACAGTTGGGATGGCTTGACTGATTCTAATTCCCATACTGACAATATAGGAGACTATTTAATTTTGAATTTTGAGAGCCCACTCAGGGTTTGTTAAGATTCAGAAGTGAAGCATGGGGAAAAGAATACATATACCCATTCCTAACAGAAATCATTCCATAGGTATTTTTTTTCCTAGCAACATCAAGAAATCCCAATAGGAGCCAAGGATTTAGCTCAGCAGCATAAGCGCCTGCCTGGCAAGTGTGAGGTCATGAGTTCGATTCCCACTACCAAAAAAAAAAAAATCCCAGTGATCAAATGGTCACAGAGTTCTCCCTACAAAAGCAAATGACTGATTATCTCTATCTGATCAGGTGAGTTTGGGAAGAAGAGTTATAACTCTTAGGATTTGCCTTTCCTTCAACTAAACTAGGAGTCACAGTTTCCTCTACACTTCATTAGGGCAAATAGATGCAAAAAATATACTTTCAATTTATAAAAAAAATTTAGGTATAAATTTTTTCTGTCGGCTCCCTTATGCCTTTCCCTTAATCGCAACTCCTTCTTATTCTTATTTTTTTCTTTTTTTCCTCTTTTTTACTACAAAGTCCCAGTTCAATGGAAATTTTTACTTTCCTTTGGCAAAAATACCACTTCAGATTTCCAAAAGATATAAATGTGTATAAAGAGGCTCGGAGGGAGGTTTGAGTGCTGACGGCCTCAAACAAAACTATTTTTCAGTGTAGTGAATATAGCCCTATCAGAAGCGTGTGGGTTATATTTCATTTAAAGTTCACAACATTTTAAGTTAAAGGAAGATGTATTAGATCAAAGAGATGCTAAATTTTGTTAGGCCTCCAGAGACCAAGGGTTAAGTGTTCACCTGATTTCAGTTTTTAAGCTGGAGTCAGAGAGTTGAACTAGATAATCCTTTATGCCCTTCCTTTCCATCTTGATATTCTATAGATATCTCAGCCACAATTCACCATTTGTCAACCTTTCTCTCTCTCTCTCTCTCTCTCTCTCTCTCTTTCTGTGAGACTGATGCCTCAATATGTCAGTAGCATACAGGTTTGGGACTAGATTTGTCTAGTGGATAATTTATATTGGTCTTCACTCACCATAAAAATGAAAAGAAAAATGAAAACAAATCCAACCCTTAAACATGCAAGCCATCTGAAACTGAAGCACTTGTTTTGTTTTCCTCTTTTAATCAAGGAGGCGGGGAAGCAGCCATGATGAGGTGATTCAAAACAGCCTCTGCGCATTCTGATGGAACATCAGGAAATTGCATTGTTTCAGAAGGCTGAATTATGCTTAGTTGAATGAAAAGCACAAGGGATTGAGGAATTTACACCACGTACCACCCTGCAGCTTTTTGCTCAGTTAGCTCTGCCTGCTCGTGAGGAATGGTGGCATGAGTGATTGCAAACAGATGCAGAAGAATAACAGTGTGGTCTAAATAAAGGGGCAGCTAATACATGAAACACTGCTTTTATGGGGTCATTCATACTGCCTTAAGAGATGATGGAGTTCCACCTTGCTACGACCACTCTAGCCTGGGAAGAGCAGATGCTGGTCTGTCCATCTGGCTTCTCTGACAATTGTAAACTCAAAAAAACAGCTAGAATAAAAGAAGTGCAAGTTGTGACTCTGGTTAAAGAGCTACATACTAATATTGTCTTTATTTATTCAAGCAATACTTATTGAGTGCGTGTATGCACCAGGAAATGTGCTGAATATGGGTCAATGCAACAGGTGCCCACTGCCTGTGAGGAAATTACAAAGGAAGAATAAAAACCAGCCTTAAGAACATGGTAGGCCAGACAAACTTGTGCTAGGTATGTGGCAGAAGCATCTTATATAATCCCCACCAAACTGCTATTCTCTGCATTTGAGTAAACAGAGAGATGAAGTAATTGGTTCAGCTCTTTTCAGCTTATAAACTGATTTCCTCATCCTTCAAATCTTGACTTCAGGACCCTTGCAGTGTGTCATTCTCTTCATTCTTCCAGGACTGAGTTTCCTCATCTCTCTAGTAAGTAGACTAGAGACAATTATTTGTAAAGTTTCTTCTGAATCTAATATTCTGTTTGGTTGCTAATAAACTACAGAGACTCTTCTGTCATCTTTAAAATTGTTGAACTTTTTTCTTGCACTCTTTGGCTCTTTGAAGCCTGGATCTCTACTTTATTTCTCTGAATGCTCGTCTTCCATTTCTTCCACTGCTTCATAATTTTTTTTAAATTTTTTTTTTGTGGTACTGGGGATCGAACTCACGACCTTGCGCAATCCCCAGCCCCCCACTGCTTCATATTCTCTGGCCTTTGGAAATATTAGGGGTAGGGGTCCTGAAAACACCATTCTTGAGCTGTCCCTGCCCCTACTCCCACTTTCCGTCAGTCGCATTCTCATACATTGATCACTTGGCCACATGCTGATGGCCTCAGCGGTCCTGGCCCAGACATCCCTTCTGGGGTAGGATTGGTGTTTGTGTAACTGCCCCAGGAACATGGCCATGTGTTATTGCATAAGTACTCCTTCTTTGATGGACTGTGATGGATTGACACTCAGCATCTATTCTAACCACCTACTAGTAGGCTGAAATACTTTAGAAATTGGGGACCAAATGCAGCATTTTCTAGTGTGACTGCTGTTTCACTTATTAGAATCCACAAGAGAGAGGAAAGACATAGGAGAGGTGGATACAGCTTCATATGGTTCTGGATGCTGCTACCAGTACGTAATAGGGGTGAAGGTTTTATTTGTTTGTTTTAGTTTTGGTCTGTGCACTGGACTGCAGCTACTATCCTAATAAGTGCTGAAAACATTTCAAGGGACAGTTTCCAAACTTACACTGCAGTACACATAAGTGTTCTTGTAAAATTTTCTCTAGACGTTTGTTGAAGTATACCTATAGAATAGTGCATACACCAGGCATCTACAACTCAGTAAATTTCACACACCAAGAACGGGACCACATCCTATATTGGCATCCATATTTAGAGTGCCGGCAGACAGAAGTATCCAGAAACAATCCACCAGGGACCACTTCTCACAAAGATCCCTACTGTCCTGACTTCTAGCAGCAAGAAAGTGTTCTGATATATTTTGTATAAATGGAATAATGTATTTATTATTTTGTGTGTGACTTCTATCAATTTAACATTGTATTTGTGATGGTCGAATTCTATACACACACACACACACACACACACACACACCCTAATTAATTTCCAAATTTTGATGATGAGAAATTGATTTTTTTTTAAAAAAATGGCTTATATGAACATGCAGGTATACACTACACTTTTGGTTTAAAAATAGACATTTTCATTTGGTGTAAACATTTTCAGGAGTGAGATCTCTAGGAAATCTTTCTACTTATACTTAGCATAAGTAGATACCATAGTATACATTCCCCAAGGTTTCTACCAGTTACAGCCTGATGGCATGTATATCAGTACTAATAATTTTATAACCTTCAATGTTTTTAGTTTTTGTCTTTCCCAGTCTTAGCTATTCTGGTCAGTATGTGCTGGTCCTGGCTCGTTTCTTTGTTTGGAGACTTTTTAATTCCTGCTTCAATCTTATTGCTTGTTATTAATATGTTTCACTTTCTTATATCCTTGTCATTCAGTTTTGATTGGTCATATGTGTTGAGAATTTTATCAATTTCTTTCAAATTCTCCAATTTATTAGACTATAGGTTGGACCAGAGATATAGTTCACTGGCATGGTGCCTGCCTGGCAGGTGTGAGGTCATGAGTTCAATTCCTGTTTCCTAAATAAATTCAGGTTTTCAAAATTGTCCCTAATAATCTTCTGGATTTCAGTGGTTTCTGTTTTAACATTCCTCTTTTTATCTATAACTGTATTGATTTGAGGCCTTTCTTCCTCTTCCTTTTGGACAGTGTAATGGCTAATACATTGTGTCAATGTGAGTTTAGAAGTTTAACTAAGCCACTCGGCAAGGAGCCAGGTTCCCTACTTTGTAAACATTCCAAGCATGTGCAAGAGGAGGGCACTGAGACAGTGTGACTGCTACATCTGCTCTTGTGTGTGAAGAGGGTGGTAGCCTGGTGATGACAGAAGGGAGGAAAACAGGCTTGCTATCCACCCCACTTTTGATCTTGCTGCTTTTGCTGCCTTCTGCCACCTGTAAATGTTGCCTCTGTGCTACGCCACTGGTCGGGAACCAGTTGATTATGGACTAAAACCTCCACAAACTGTGAGCTAAACAAACCTGTGATAATAAACCTAAATAAACTCCTTGATTTTCATAATAAACCTAAATAAACACCTTGATTTTGAGCACTGGATATTAAACCTAAATAAGTTCCTTGACTTTTAAAAAATTTTTATTTAAAAACAAAACAAAACAAACAAAATAGAAAAAGGGGTAGCAACAATACAAGATTCCAAGCGGAAAAAGAAAAAAAAAAAAGAAAAGAACAAAAAATACTGAGAAGTCATTACTTGATAACTTACATACTGTCATCTTGGAAATAGTTGTTCAAGTTACAAAGTTAAAACATACAAAGTACACATTCAAGCAATGAGACTGTCAACAGTTCTGCTCCATGATATAACACAAATAGAGTAATATGGTCATTCATTTTACACACTTAAACATACATGCAATTATATTCTTTAGAGCACTTTCTTTTCCTCTCATTTACAGTAGCAATTACACATTTTGGGTTTTATTACTCTTACAGTTCTTATTAATTTTTACACTAGAGGGCTAGGGATTTAGCTCAGTGGCGTAAGTGCCTGCTTTGCAAGTGCGAGGTTGTGAGTTCGATCCCTGGTACCGGAAAAAAAAAAAAAGAAAGAAAGAAATTTTTACACTAGAGACACAATGCGATATTTATAAATATGGTTCTTATTTATTTCACTGATGAGGATGGAGTATTACTCAGCTATGAAGAAGAATGACCTTGAAGCCTTCATAGGTAAATGGAGAAAACTCCTTGATTTTGATAATAAACCTAAATAAACTCCTTGATTTTGGGCACTGGATATTTTGTCTTAGCAATGAGAGAAAAGTAACCAAGACATTTATCAATCTTGTTTTCCTTTCTAAAGAACAGCTTTTTTTCCCATTGGTCTTACATATTATTTTTAGCCTCTATCTCATTAATTTCAGTGCTGATCTTTATTATACCTTCCCTTCTGTTGGATTTGTCTCATACTTGTTCTTCTAAGTCTAACATTGTTTTTTATGTAGGCATGCATGGCTGTAAACATCTCTCCTAGAAAAGCTTCTGTTAAAGCCATGAGATTCTGGTACTTACATTTTCACTTGATTCTAAAATATCTTAAAGTGCTTCCTTGATTTTTTTCAACAATTCCCTGATCATTCAAAAGTGAATTATTCAATATCCATGTATTGTTATAGTTTCTGTGGTTTCTCTTGCTCTTGATTTTTAGTTTCATTCCCTAAGGTCTCATTAAATATACAAGTAATTATTTAAATTTTTAATTTGTTAAAGTTTTCTTTGTGAAAAAACAATTATTAGATCATGATTTGTGCCTAGATCTTGTAACCTGAACAACCAGTTCTAAGACTATAATATTCAATATATTAACTAATGTTATTTCCTACTGTTTAATTATTTTTTGAAATTCTGCATCATTTCTATCCTTTTTATTTATTTTGCATTTTTTCTTGTTGTTGTTGGGTTTTTTTTTTTTTGTACCAGGGATTGAACTCACAACCTTGCACTTGCCAGGCAGGTGCCTATTTTGCTTTTTAAATTAAAAAAAAAGTTTTCTTTGTGGCCTAAATATGATCTTTTGGGGGACATCCCATGAGCTGATGAGAAGAGGTACATTCTATGGTTGTTGGCTAGAATGTTCTACAAACAAATGTTAAGTTCATTTGATCTATCTTGTAGTAGAATTCTGATGCTTATTCATTGAAATTTTTTTATCTGAATGACCTATGTATTGGTGAGAATGTAGTATTGAAGTCACCCACTATTATCATGTGGAGACCCTTGTGTCCTTTTATACTGAGTAGTGTTTTATGAAATGGGGCACACCAATGTTCACAGCATATGTATTTAGAACTGTTACGATCTTCCTTGTGGATTTTTCCCTTTACCAATATGTAGTGACCTTCTTTGTCTTGAAGTCTGCACTGTTAGATATAGCTACTCCTTGTTTTTGGATTCCATTTGCATGGAATATTGCTGCTCTAGCTCTTCACTTTCCATCTGTATGTGTTCACTAGTAAGGTGTGTTTCTTTCAAGCAGAAAAAAAATGTGGGTTTTGTTTTTAATCCAAGCTGTGACACAAATCTGACTTCAGAGCTATCATAAGAAGTTATGTATTAATTCCTGTCATTTTATTGTTTGTCTAATGTTTGACTCCTTTTTAATTCTCTGTATTTTATCTATTCTCCTCCTCTGTGTGTAAGATTCTTATAGGCATCTCTTGGAATAATACCTTAAGGATCATGAATTTTGTTAGTTTATGCTTATCTTGCAAGGTCTTTATATCTCTTTCACTTTTGAAGAATAGCTTTGTTAGATGCAGTAATCTAGGCTGGCAGTTATTTTCTTTCAGGGCATAAAATATCCCATGTCTTCCTAGCCTTAAGAATTTCTGCAGAGAATTCTCAGTAATTCTGATGCGTTTGTTTCTATAAATTGCTTGGCATTTATCTCTTACAGTTTTAATATTCTTTCCTCGTTTTGTATGTTTTTCATTTTAACTATAAAATAATGTGGAGAGATTCTTATCTGGTCATGCCTATTTGGCATTCTGAATGTATCTGGATGTTTATATCTTTCCCAAGAATTGGGAAATTTCCTGCTATCATCATATTTCATGTTTTCTATGCTATAGTGCCTGGTACCCTCTCCTAAACCCAAACTTTATAAATTTAGTCTTTTAGCCACATCCCAGAGTTCTTGGATATTTTGTTCACAATTTCTTGTTTTTGCCCTTTATTAATATCCCTTACTAATGCACTAATCCTTCAACTTCATCTATAAAATCCAAAAATTCTATCTTTTGTGTGGTCTATATTAGTGGAGGTTTCCATTTAGTTTTAGATTTGAGTTATTGTACTATTCATTTTCAAAATTTATTTCATTCATCTTTAGAACTTCTATTGAAATGATTCTTCATATCCTACATTACCTTCCTTAATTAATTTAGGGGTATTTGTATGTTTTTACATATCATTAATAATTTTTAAAATCAGTCTATTATATTACTTGTCTGGCATTTTATCTACTTTGATATCTGTGTATTCCATAACTGATGTAATATGAACATGTGGGGGAGTTGTATTCCCGTGTTTGTTTCATACTCCTGTGTTTTTCTGCATGGGTTTGGGCAGATACCTCTTCAACTTTAATTTGAGGATCTAACCTTCGTTTGAGTGCTTCATCCCCAGCCCCAGTTAGACAGGAGAAAGAAAAACACATATTGACATACAGTAAAACTAATTAAAAGCAAAATCTATGCTACCATGCATAATGGAAATTAATTCAACAGTATTAATATTGATCCAAAGACAAGCTAGATCTTAATATACTGTAAAAATCAATTTAAAGCAGCAACTATACCACCATCAACAATAAAAAAGAAATCAGAATAAGTTTAGATTAAACTAAATGGTTAAAAATTGATAAAGTTTAATAGTAATAAAGATTCAAGAGATGTGAAAAAGGAATAATGAAAGGTAAGTAAAATTTAAGGAGGAAAAAGAAACAAGATGAAGAGGAAAGAAAATGTAATTAAAGAATTTAAAGAAGTAAATAGAATCAGGTAAAAGTAACATTCATAACAGTACTTAAGAAAAAGAAAACACAAGAAAAAGAAGGTGAAGTAAACAGAAACAAAAATTAAACAAATAAAAAAAACTCAAAAAGCAAACAGAAACTGAGCTGAGGGTGTAGCTCAGCAGCACGAGTGTCTGTCTGGCAAGCCTCAGGTCATAGGTTTGATCCTTGATATCAATCAATCAATGAATAGCCAAGCAACCCAAAACAGAAATGTGTACAAAACAGCCATCCGCGCCTGAGGTGCTTAAATAGGCGATTTGTTTCCAGGACATCTGGTACCCGAATGCACCGGATACGGCTCAGGAATAGAGTCACAAATGAGGCCTGTTATATTTGCACACACACTTGTGGCTGTGTGATTGCTGAGTCTTCCCCATCTTTCCCAGGGGGCAGGGTCAGTCAGTGATATGGCATCTGTCTCAGGGCTATTTGCATCTCAGAGGATTTGAATATTTGTGCCTTTCTCTGTGTCCCGAAATGCTACTATCCTCAACTAGCTTTTCCTCCCGGGGCTTGAGAGGTGCTCGACTGACTGTGGAGCTCTGTCTGAGTGTAGACTCACAACCCTGGCACCGGCTGAGACAGAGACATACCCCTGACCACACTGCAGAGAGAGGAAGGCAAACAGACCACTGAATTTTGTGCTGCAAACAGGCAGTATGGGAGCCTACCCCCAATCCCAGCTCTCAGAACCAACCCCCTTAGAAAAGCATGTGGGATCAGCCTATTTTCCCCACCAGAGGATGTGCCACCATGTCCTCCACACCTTCAGCTCACTAGTCCTTACACTCTTTGTGGGCTCTGGGAAGAGCCCCTACCCGCTGTGATTGCCTCTTGTGGCGGAATCTCACCCATCCTAGAAGAGGGTGACCCCAGAGACACTGAATTATCTGTAAGTTCTGGTTCCCTGACTAGTTCAGTCTTAAATAGTAAACTCTTGCTCAAGTTGGTTCCTGGTTATGCCACTCCTAAATTGACAAAGGAGGCAATGGATTTCTTCTCCAGCTAGGAAGGATGGCAAGGAGCAGTGTCGCATACTGTAGTCTCAGCTTACGCTAACTCGGGTTTTTCCTGAGGCCGATGCTGCCTGTCTATTGTTTATCACTGGGGATGCCAGTCCTCCACAGGAATACACCGACTTACAGAATCAGTTTCCATTCTTTACCTTGGGAACTAGGGTTAACATTCCAGACTACTCCATTCTTTTACTTGCATTGATTTCCATTTCTCCATGATTTTTACATGTGTTAATGCATATAATTTTTTGTTTAAAAAATTACAATAGAATTAATTATTATTAATCACCTTCAAAAGACTCCCCCTCATTTCAAACACACTTTAACCTACTCTTCTTGACACTTTTTGAAGCAGTTCCGGAAGTCGTATTTTGCCAGTCTTTTGATAGTGCAAAAAAAAAAAATATGGTGAAAGACACTATGAGTGTTCACTGAATGAAAACATTCAGTGTCGAAGGGTTCCTTTCCCCCCTCACTCTTTGTTATTAGTTGTTTACTTGATGATAGCCATTGTTTCTGGAGTGAGATGGAATCTCAGTAATGTTTTAATTTGCATTTCTCAAATGACCAGTGATGTTGAACATTTTTCACATATTTACTTGCTGTATGTATTTCTTCTAAGAAATTTCTATTCATCTCTAATGCCCATTTTTTTAAATTGGGTCTTCGCATTTGGATACTCTGAGTTTTTCAGTTCTTTATATGTTATAAATATTAGCCCTTTGTCTGAAAAACAACTGGGATAATTTTTTCCTGCTCTGTGGGTGTCTTTTCACTGTGCTGGTTATTTATTTTGTTTTGCAAAAGTTTTTCATAAGATGAGATCCCAGTTGTTGATTCTTTGTGAAAGTTTCTGTGTGATAGGGGTTTTGTTCATAAAGTCTTTGTCTTCACTTGTGTGTTCTAGAGTTCTACCTGTTCTATCTTCCAGCAGATTTAATGTTTCTGATTCAATATTTAGATCTTTGATTCATTTTGATATTAGTTTAGTGCATGGTAATAAGCATGAGTCTAGTGTTAGTCTTTGGAATGTGGAAAATTAGTTTTTCTAGCACCATTTATAAAGGAGGCATGCTTCTTCCAGTGAGTGCGTTTGTCAAAGATCAGGTGGCTGACTACCTTTGGAGTTATTTCTGCATGTTCCAGTCTGTTTCATTGATCTTCATGTCTGTTCTTTCACGAGCATCATGCTGTACTTATCACAGTAACTCTGTAGTAGAATTTCAAGTCAGGAACTGTGATGCCACATGCCTTGCCTTTGTTAATCATAATTGTTTTTTGGTATTCTAGGTCTCTTGTGGTTCTAAGTGAATTTTAGGAATGTGTTCTCTACTTCTGTGAAGTATGCTAATGGTGTTTTGACTGAGACTGCATTAAATCTGTATAGCAGTTTTGGGGGTAAATCCAATCAAAACAAACTAGTGTAAGTGACACAAGACTTCAAAATAATACAAAATCAACAATGGTTACCATAATGTCTCTTGTTGTCTTCAAAATAGCTGTAGATACCTTCAAACGTAATAAAATTAAATAAAACAGAACAGAATAGAACAAATAAAAACAAAACAATGAATTCAATAAGGACTTCTAAATAATATAATAGCAAATCCAAAATGGCTACTATATCTTGTTATCTTTGAAATAGCTGCCCATGCCACCAGATACAACAAAATTAAAGAAAACAAAACAGAATAAAACCCAACCCAACAAAACAATGAAAATGATACAGGATTTCAAAACAAGATGACAGGGAATTAACAATGGCTACCACCTTCAGAAGGATATCTCCCCTGGATGTTATACTGTGATGAGACTGCTGGCTTTAGACTAGCCAAGGCAGTGAAACACTAAACACTACAAGCATTAAATTGTATTTCACCTCAATATCCATTGTTGCAGCCTGTGTTTCTCCAGATCAGCTGGTCTCTTACGATGGGGATTGGGGATTGTTGGCTCTTTTTGTTTCCCAGCCTGTAAGCCAAAGGGGCTGGCATCTGGCTCCTCTCTCAGTGTTCTGCAGATGGCACCAATTCACAGGGAGGGCTTGCTTCTTGGGGACTTCTTGTTCTCTTCCCCTGCTGTCCATGAATGGTGCAGACTTACAGGAAAAGTCTGGTGCATGGCTGTTCCCCCAGCTGCCCACACATGGCACCATTTCTCAGGAAGGGCTTTCTTTCCATTTTCTGACATTCTCCTTGATCTCCTTTTTCAGAGTATTTTAGTTTTCAATGTAGAGATCTTTTATTTCCTTTGTTACTTTGATTCCTAGGTATTTTAATTTTTTTATTCTATTGTGAAGAATGTTGTGTCTCTAGTTTCTTCCTCAGTGTGCTTGTTATTTTTGTAGAAGAAGGTAAGTAGCTGCAGCCACTCTGGAAATCAGTATGAAGATTTTTCAAAAAATCTAGGATTAGTGGTCCCATTTGACCAAGCCATTCCCCTCAGAGTATCTTCCCAGAAGATTTAAAAGCATCATACCACAGCAATATATGTGCATCCATGTTAACAGTGGCATGATTTGTAATACCTGAATCTTGGAAACAATCCAAATGTCCATCAACCAATGAGTGGATAGAAAAGATGTATTTTATTTGGATAATGGAGCATTACTCAGTCATAAAGATAAAACTGAGGAATTTATAGCTAAATGAATGGTCTTTAGACCATATTCTTAAGTGAAATAAATCAGCCACATGTGTGTAAATATCACAGTGTCTCTTTAGTGTGGTAAACTGGAAATGTAAATAGGAACATAAATGTACAACAGATACTGTGAAATAAGAAGCAATTTGATACAAAGGAAAAGAAAAACAAGGAGAGGGAGGGGAAAGGAAGAGAGAAAAAGAAAAATGAGAAAAAAGGATAAAATGAAAACTGAGCTTTGTGGATCAGGAGGGGAAGGGGGTTTGAAGAGATGGGATGGGACTGGAAAAAGAAAAAGAGGAATCAAGATATATCATGTACAGATACAAATTCCCTCTAACATATGTGGTCATTATGTATACCCAAATCATACCAATAAACTCAAAACAAATTTAGTGAGTCCTTATCCACCTTATTCACCAGATAATGTGAAAGATAAACATGTTGAAAAGATTCAAAATATTGAGGCAGCTATGAGAGTGCAACTAAAGACAACACTCACACAGAGGACTTCCAGAACTGCTGGAGAAGGTATCAAGAATGATGGGATGAGTTTGTAGGAAGAAAGGGGAAAGTTTTAAGGGGAATTAATAGCAATGTGTCTTTCACTGTGATAACTTCGCTTTATAAAGTAAACATCCACTGTATCTTCTGCCCACAGCTCATGGGTTTCCTGTAGGCTCTATTTTTATTTTAGGAGCTCTTTATTTCCTTGATAAATAGTTGTCTTCTGAGTGTCTTAATTCTAGGTACTGGAGAAACTGTGATTTGATGCGGGTTTTTACTCCATCATCTTGAAGTCTAAAATATAGATATTTGATTTTGCCTTAAGATAACCTCCACATGGCCTAAAATTCCTTTTTTATGTGTTCATTTGCTAGCACTTCATTAAAGATAATTGTGTATATGGTAAGCTCATCACTTGTGACTTTTTTCCCTGATTTAGACGTCAGACAAATTTTAGTTGAAAAGAGTGATTTAGAAGAATCTCTCCTGTTATAATTTTTTATTAACATTTTTGAAGGACTGGTATTAATTATATATTGAGTATTTTGAAAAGTTGCCACTGAGTTCATTGTGGCCTGGGATTTTCTTTTTAAGAAGCTTTTACATTTTTCTATTTATTCTTGAGTCAGTTTTGTAATTTGTGTCCTATGTATCCATTCATCATATCTAAATTTTCAAAACTAGTAGTTTACAGGTGTTCATAGTAGTACTTTATTTTTAATTTTTGTAAAGTCAGTACTCATAGCCTATCTTTCATTCTTGATTTTAATAAGTTAAAGTCTTTTCTCTGTTTTTCATCGTTGGTTTAACTAGAAATCTATAGCTTTTGTGATCTTTTCCGAGTTGACTTTTGATTTTGCTAATATTTTTGTATTTTCTTTTTTTGTGTTTCTATTTTCTTCTTCATTCAGTTTTTGTTATTTTTTCCTTATGTGTGCTTCAGGTTTAATTGATTCTTCTTTCTCTAGTTTCATATCGTAGAAGGCAGTTGTGCTTACTTCAGATACTTCATCCTTTTAGTGTCAGCATTGATTTTGTTAGAAAGCTCCTTCTGTTAATTACATTCTTTCTCTGTGTGCTCAGTGTGTAGCACTTGGGGCTGTGATCATACCAGATGCAGGCTGGGTGCGGGAAGGAGACACAGTAGTCTCAGTTAGGACTGCATCTAATGGGTTCTGGAGCTTGGGTCTGGAGAGCGAACAATCCTGCACGCTGTCTCTCCCTGGATGAATGTTTAGCTATAGTCTTTACATCTGCCCTTATACTGATTATTTTCTTTACCATCCATTCCTTCTTTCCTCGCAAGCTGTCCATCTGCGATCTCTTTACACCTGCCTTAGAACTTCCTTTAGTGAGACCTATGGCTGGATAGTGCAGTCTCTGAGATCTTTTTCTCTGTCTTTTTTGGGAGGAGGGAGTGGATGTCTTGGGGACCTTTCTCTTCACTGGGACAAAATAACTGACACCCAAAATGAAGGAAGGAAAGTTTATTTAGCTCACCGTTTGTGGAGGTTTCAGTCCATAATCAGCAGGCTCCAAGGCAGGGTGGCATGGCTCAGGGGCAGTACTTTAAGGCAGTGGCCAGCAAAAGCAGCAAGAGCAAAAGAGGGAGAGAACAAGCCTCTTTTCCTTCCTTATATTGTATGCAGCCTGCCCCCCCCCCCGGGCAGACATAGCACTCACAAAATCTCTGTTCCCTCCTCTTGCACAGGACGAGCGTGTTAACAAAGTAAGGATCCTGGCTTCCTGCTGAGTGTCTTAGTTAAATTTCTAAAGTGCTCAAACTAAAATGCTTAGTTAAATTTCTTAAGTGCTCAAACTAAAGTGCTTAAGGGTGGCGAGGTAGAGGGATGGGAGAGGACACTGGGAATCAAACTCAGGACCTCATGCTTGCCAGGCAGGGGTTGCACCACTGAGCTAAATCCCTGGCCCTCCCTCTTTCTTTTTTTTAAATTTTATTTTAAAAGGGGGTAAAATTAAACACAACAAAACAGAACAGAATGGGACATAAGAAAGCATAAATTTCCAAGCTAGACAACCAGAGATCTTCACTATCTGTCATATTGTGTCTTGTTTTCTTCCAAATGGTTGTCCATATCTTTGCATACGGAGAGCTCATACTAAATAACATAGCCAATCTTTTCACAAGATGTGTAGTTCACTGGCTCCCACTTGCTAAGGGGGGGGGTACGGGACGGGGGACAGGATGACATGAGATGATTGATTCTCAGCCCACGCACCGGCAGGCTCACAGCCACCCCCAGAGAGGGGAGGAGCTCCTTGTTCTCCTGGCACCCCGAGTCAACCGCATGTGCAGGTCCTGACATGCCAGGGTCTCTCTCCTTTGGGCTGCCGAAAGTCTGCCACACTCACCTGCTATTTCTTTCTGATGAATTGACCATTCCATTTCCAAAGTTCTGAAATGGCCAACAGACCACAGAAAGAATTCTCTTTAGGCTCCTGTTTGAAACCAGCAGCTACAGTGATCTGCTGGCCTTGCTTCAGGGCCACCCTCCCTTTTTCTTAAAGGATATCTCCACCAAGTATAGATTATGGGATGGAGGTAATTTTTCTGTTTTGCTTTGAAAATATCCTCTTTTTCTGGCTTTCATTGACTCCCCACTTGCCTGTGTTTTATCTCTTGTTACTTCTGAATTCCTGTTTGGCTTTGGTGGTCTGTATTTTGACTATAAAATATCCAGTTTTTCATTATTTGTTTGAGTTATTGTTGGTTGGAGTTATTTGGTATATTCAATCTGTCTGTTATTAGTTTGCTTGTATTTTATTGGATTTGGAAGTTTTTTTGGCTAATACCTATATAAAAATTGCCTCCAACCCTTTTTTAAAAGTTTATCTCTCTTGGTCTTTGATTAGACTTTCTCGTACTCCAGATCCTTTTAACCTCACTTACTTTTATTCTTATTTTTCTGTTAATCTTTACAAGATTTTGGATAATTTCTTTATCTCTCTTTTGTAATTTACTTCATCAGTTTTTAACCCATTCATTCTGTTTTTAACTTTAGTAATTAATTTTTATTTCTAAAATTCAAGTGGATTCATTTGTATTCATAACTTACACACTTTTTATGTAAATATATTTTCAGAATTTTATTTCTTTGATTCTATTAAACATAGGCCCCTATGTTTCCTTATGCTTTTTTTCTGTCTCTATCTGTACGTCTTTTCCTCTCACATGTATACTTTCTAAATTTTTTATTTCTCACTGCTATTCTACTGATTCACAAAAGTATGCCTAGTATTTGGTATTTGCTTTTTCACAGTTTGTAGAGTGTGTGATCCTTGTTTGTCTTTAGAAATGTCAGGAAAATTCTCAGCTGCTGTATCTTCAAATAGTGAGTTTTTTGCTCTCTTGATGCTTCCTTGTGGGATAAGGATAGATATGATAGCCTTTCATATTTTATCCTGAATGGCTTTTTACCTCATTCTTCATTTGGGTCATTTACCTAGATTTATCTTGGACTTTACTAACTTTGTTGCTTTTCCTCTGCTTGAGCCATTTTATTTTAAAAATGATAGAAGATATATTTATTATATGAGTGGAAGATATATGTATATATGTAAATTATTTACACAACCTTTTAATATAAATCTAAAAGATGCTGCTTGTTTTCAAATTTAAGGATGCTACATTTTTGTTTGACTTACAATTTTAATTCACTTTTAATTTTTAAAAATTTTTCATTTTTTACATCCTAATTTTAATACTTAGATGCAAGATTATTGTGGGAGCCTCGTGACTTTATTCCTTCCCCTTAGAAAGAAAACAGGAACTGCTCTTTTCATTTTGGCAAGCATGTTAGCATCCTTAACCCCATTCTTGATTTTGCATTTGCTTGTCAATGGTGTTGGTGGCTGGTTGGTTGGTTTTAGTTTGTTTTCTTCCTTGTGGATAGTATCCTTTCTGTATGAGAATGCGAAACTTTAAATTGCAAGTCTGCATGTTATAATTACCTAATACCTAGTGCTATTATTATAGGACGTTTCCTTAGAGTTTCTGATATGTATATATTAATGGAAACATCTGCATCACCCTACTTGTTCAAAATGGCCGACTTCCTCAATCTCACCCTTTTGCTGTTTAATTCAATACTATTTGTTAAATTCTTATATTCTATAATTTTATGCATACATGTAAACTTACATTGTTGAGATATAACTGGAAGCAACAAATCAGCAGGTGTAGAACCATCCTGTACAGATGCCCTGAGTCGTAAGTGGAAACAAAGGCCTCAAACTTCAGAAATTTGAGTGAGCACTAATGAACTTATGGTCAAATTCTACTCTCTGACCATAATATGTGTCCCTAACTCGTGACCATGAAATAACTAATGAAAAGCAATACAATTAGCTTTCATTAGAGAGATTATTATACATTCCATCCAGCAAGTCAGAACAGTGTAAAAATTCTCCCCTGACACTGACTGTTTTGCCTTGGGTTTCAATTTTTCTTATTTATAAATAGATACAATATCAAAATCTATTCTACATTATTAACATCCAGATTAAGTGTTATAACACATTTAATGATATGGAACATCTAATCAAAGAGCATATGGCTATTGGTGACTTTTTATATTGACACAGACTAAAACTAGTAAATTTTAGTTAAATGGCCATGAGGCTGTTTTATGAGGTGAAACTCTTTACCACTTTCCATGCTGAAACCATAGTCCATTGAAGTCACTGTTTTCAAATAGAATATACAAGGTCCGGGGATTTGGCTCAGTGGTATAAGTGCCTGCCTGGCAAGCATGAGGTTGTAAGTTCAATCCCTGCACACACACACACACACACACAAAGAAAAAATAAATAGATTAAATGAGCATTTTACTCTGTGTAAGTCTGCATAGAGTTCGTTTAAATGTAAAGGAATAAGAGCAAGGTAACTTGAAAAATATCCAAAGACATGTGCTGTAGGAAATAGCAATACATTTCATATTACCCTGAATTTCATGAGGAAGTCTCTTTTATTATCCATATCTCTTTTATTTTAAATGAGGAAGTTTAAAATAGACTCTCTAGCAGTAACTTTTTAAAAAAATGGTCATTTTGTAATTGTGTATTTCTAGAGGGAATACTCAAGAGGTACAAAATAAGATTTTCCCCCATAAACTAAAAATAAAAATCTATTTTAATTTTTGACCTATAGCATATATTTAACAAATTAACAAATAATGATTTGGGAAATACAGAACTCAATTTAAGTAGAGAATATTGTTTATGATTATTCTTAGCTATTATGATGCTTTTGACTCCTAAAATAGTAAATAATGTTTTTGAGTAAATAACTAAATGAATCATGTGATAGATAAGGTCATCATGAAATAAAGAATATGAATATTATTTATTTTAAAAATCAAGGATAACTCGATGCCTACTTCATTTTTATTTCTTGTTCTACCATGAATTTATGTCAAAGTCTTGATCGAAGAACACAACTTGTTTAAAACCTAAATATCTCCTTGAGGAAACTAAATACACTCATATAGTTACAACTTAAGTACTTTTTCTAGAGTACATTACATAATGTGTTCAGAAAATAAAGAGACAAAAGACCCGTTCTTGCCCTCAATACTCTCATTGTCTAGAGAAAGAAGAGAGAAAACAAGTAAACATAGAATTACAAGGAAATCAGAAATAAGGGCACATGCCTGGGATCCCGGCACTGTGAGCAGATGAGGCAGGACTGCAAGGAAAGCCCAGCCTGAGCAATTTGGGGACCCAGTGAGACCTTGTCCCCACGTAAAAATAAATAAATAAAAGCAAAAAACAGCTGGGAAAGTTAGCTCGGAGAGAAGGCTCTAGGATCAATCTCCAGTGCACCCCCGCACATATAATAAAGAGTAATCAGTGCTGAAAGAAGTGTGAAGATGTTTTTCTCACAGCACATTGGTGAAAATTCTCATCCGTTCAGAGAATTACAGAGGACTTCCAAAGTAAGCTCTGAATAAAATGGGAAGGATTAAACAGGAGTTTAATAATGTGTGAGGTAGGCGATATGCTCCAGAGGCAGAAAAGCAAACACTAACGGGGGTCCCTATACTGGCTTTCAGCAACTGAGTACCACATTTGGCCTCTGCCACTCCTGGATCAATTACTAAACTGCATTTGCACCGTTAAGTTCAATGACTGCAGTTTCCACTCTGAGATTTGGCCGACCAAGAAGAATTACGCTGGTTTTGCCCTTCTACATGTGTTTCCCAGGGTAGTGATGAAGGGTCTATCATGCGAATATACCCAGTGTTGCTAAGCATTTTAGTCTCTCGGAGCCTTTGAAACCCTTTCTGTGTATTAAGCCACTCTATTTCTGGCATGTCTAATTTGCTTAGAGTAGGACATTTTGGGGGGCTTGGTCCATGATTTGGTCCAGTTGCAAAATAGACAGTGTCCTTTCTAATCCCTTGAGTTGCACAATTGAATTGTGAATCTCTTTTAGTAGGTCTATATCTACAAATTTGTTCCAATCCCACTTGGTGTGTTTTCCATCTTTATGTCATACCTTAGTACTCATTCCTATATGTGCTCCCCGTTTTCTGAGTAAATTAGAACATCAGGTATTCTTTTCTTTTGGAGTATATTGCCTCTTCACATGGGTCACACTCGGAAACTCCCCTTTAAGAGGGTGCTGAGAATGGTATCTAGTTATAGATGCTGGAGTAAAAGGCAGAGCAGAGGTGGGTCTTACGGGGCATCAGCACTGTCTTCCATGGTACTGTGTCTGCTTCAAGAGAAGCTGTCACTCTCACCTCTGGCAGTGTGGGGCTGATTCCGTCATATGGAGGGGGGGAGACCGTTGCCACTGTTCGTGGAGAGGTCCATTTCAGTGAGGGAAGAAACTAAACCATGGCCACGGGTAGTGAGGAGGTCTGGCCCTGGGGTGCAGAATGATATTTCCGCTGCGTCTTCACAGGTCAGTTACTTTGGCATTTGGAAAACCTCAACCCCTTGCCATGACGGCGCATCAGAATAGAGGATCCAAGAGTTTCCAGGTTTATTATATTTCCCCACACATTACCATTCCAATTTACAGATATTTATTCTCAGTCAGTGCCTGCTCTGAAAATGCACAGCCTACAAAGCTGTAGGCTGAACTTGCTTTGTAACTCAGCTAAACCCAGTGTGATGTCTACATTTCATTTCTTGCAATTTCAGTCCTACAGCTCTAGGAGATATGGTTCTTTCTCAAGCCATAGGTTGTGAAAGCTCTTGGGTAATTTTTACGGTGCTTTTGCAGAAATTTGAAATTCTGACCATAATTGTTTTTGCTTCATCACATTGTCCATTGATGGATAATGCACTGAGAAGTACATAATTTTACAAAAGTGTGTGTGTGTGTGTGTGTGTGTGTGTGTGTGTTATATGGTAGATTAAGAATACCTGATGGACACATTTTAGATTTTTCTAAAAGCAGTTTATGCCATGGACTATCCATGCTATTTTTACCACTAGAAATAGGTCACCACCATCTTTGAAACAATTATATTAGAGTATGAATTCCAGAAACTCAAGAGCTGATTCAGAAAAGTCATCCTTAAAATTTGGTTCTTTTGTAACCATTTTCTACAGGTCAGTTTTTAAATTAAATGTCATATCATAACATAAGGTACGGTGGGATATAATTGTTATAAGTATATATTCTCAGCTAATATATTTAACGCAGATACAAGGATATAAAAATATTTTGCCAATCATAAGAAAGGGCATGCATTATACTTATTCTTTTCATATCAAATAGTTAAACTAACAATTTATAATATTTACTTAGATGTGTACATTTGGATGAGAATTTTATTTCTGAGTTGGTTTATTTTGTATTTCTACTTTAGCTCTGTACAGTCTACAAAAGCTCACAAAATTAACAGGAAAAAAATACTCTCGAAAACTGTATAATCATATTAGAAGCTTTATACTTTGATGTATTACATTAATTATGAAAGGAAAATTCTGAAATGTCCTACATTTAATCTCAAGGGATGGAAGGATGAAAGGAAAGTCAGATGGGGAGATGTTAATCAGTCGTTCCTGAATATATGTGGTTAATATCTTAACTCAAACCTCATAGGTACAACCAGCAAGGACAACCAGCCTTGTGTATGTAGAAATTTCCAAGACTGTTTAACCTCAGCTCATCCAGAATCAAGTCACTCCTTACCCACTGCCTTTCTATTAAAGCTTTCCCTGTTTTCCGTAGTCATGCCCCTCTTATCTGTAGCCAGTGGGGAACAGTGTAAGCAATTCATGGTTTCTTTCCCCAAGGTTTATAAAAATACTCATAATTTAGTTCCAACAGATGGTTTCCAACTGTTCTATCCACTCCTTGTGTTGCTATTTGCTGGAAATTGTCCTAGGATCCTATCCTTTATTCTGGCAAGCATCTCTACTGACTCAACAACCTTCTGTTTTGGAGGTATTTCCGGTCTGCAGGGTTATTTTATCACTAACTTCTGTGCTCATAGTATTCATGATTTATTAATTGATTGTACCGATGATTTCATGTGTTATGTCCCTAAAATGCAATGTTTTCATTTATTTTTTCTTACTTTCATTTGTTTCCCTCTTTTTTTGTAATAAATATCAGATCACTGTTAATTTTATATACTTAACCTATCAAAGAGTTGTGAAGAATTTAACATACTTGAAAAGCCAAGATGGACATATATTCATCTCCCAAAAATATACATGCTTTCCCAAATATTCATAGAATATTTCAAAAATGCTGATCTCAATGAAAAAATCACAACAGATGTTCCTCAATGTACCATAAGGTTACATCTCACTAAAACCACAATAGCTTGAAAATATTCTAAGTTACATAATGCAACTAACCTAATATTCAAAATATTAGTCCAGCCCACATAAAACATTATCAGAAAAATTATATTAGGCAACATTTGGGAAAAGTCATCTAACTGACAGCCTATTTGATAAGAAAGTGTTGAATTTATCATGGAATTTATTGAGTATTTTACTGAAAGTGAAAAGAAGAATGGTTTTATGGGTCCAAGATGCACAGATGGAGATTTTGTAGACATCATGAGCTGTAAAAACACAAAATGTAATGCAATGTCATTTACTTTGTCTATAGAAATACCAGCAACACTGGCTGTGTAATGTCTGTTGTTTATCCAGGGACTCTTATGATTCCCTGGGAGTTATATCTGCTTCGTAGCATCAGAACAGAGCATGGTACGATATGTCACTATCAAATGATCCAAATTCAGGGTAGAGTTTACCATATCCATATATTTTGCACTGCGATAAAGTAAAACAAAATCAAACAAGCAAAACATAACCAAAAACAAGGTTAGACATTTTAAGGTAGGCAGTGTTTGTGCCCCCCCAATAGCTAATGTGAATTATTGTCTTATCTGGTTATAATAAATTCCACCCAGAAATATTGAATAATAGCTGAAAACAAACTTAAAACATGGAAAATACTCTCTAAGTAATTTTTAATTCATAAAAAATAGAGCTAGAAATCAGACCATTGAGCAAACAATGAAAATGAAAAAAAACATGCATGTCAGCAGTGTAACAGGCAGACATGGAAATACTGAGACAAAATTTTGTATCTCCAAGCATTTTTACTCTTACATAAAATAAATGAAATTTAAGAGCCTCTAATGACACTTGAAGAAATAACCAGAAGAAAACTTCAATATATATGAGATATTTTATCTTTTATATATACAATTTTAAATTTCTGAAATAAAACAATATAAATCCAAAACAAACAAAAACTCTGTTACAAGGCTTATAAAATACATAAAAGCTAAATACATGATAACAAACTTACCAATTATATTGTGTAAGATTTTTACATTGTTTGAAAAGTAGTGTACTATTTGAAGATAGATTTCTATAATGTAAAGATCATTATAACTCTACTGAGCACTTGCTAAAATAAATAAGGAAATACCCTCAAACCCTAGTTGAGTAAACTAGCAATAAGGCCACAAAAGGAAAAGGAGAGGAAAGGGAAATACAAAAATGATAGTAATCGCAAACCCAATCACAGCACTAGTTAAACTAAAATTAAAATGACTAAACTACTACAGCTAAAGAGCAAAATGTATACAACCAGCTATGAAAGGCAGAATGCTTGTTATAGGCAAATAACACAACATATAACAACATAATGGCTCATGCCTGTAATCCCAGCACTACGGAGGATAAACCAGGAGGACCACTTTAGTCTGAGACCAGCCTGGGCTACAGAGTGAGCTCAGGCCCAGCCTGAGACACATTGAGACCCTGTAAAAAAAAAAAAAAACAAATAAAAGCTTTTTATTTATTTATTTATTTATTTATTGGTACCAGGGATCGAACTCATGACCTCGCGCTTGCCAGGCAGGCGCTTAAGCCACTGAGCTAAATCCCCAGCTATAAAAGCTTTTTATAAGATCCACACTTTAGACACAAATATGCAGATGGAAACAGGTATGATGTAAATATTGGCCAAAATAAGGTTGTTATATTAGTATCGGTAGGGTAATGTCAAGACAAAGGCTGCTGTCACAACTAGACTTATCCTCAAGAAAGACAAATTCTCAAGAGGTACATTTGTGCCAAATAATAA
Source organism: Dolichotis patagonum (assembly GCA_004027295.1). Taxonomy (NCBI): domain Eukaryota; kingdom Metazoa; phylum Chordata; class Mammalia; order Rodentia; family Caviidae; genus Dolichotis; species Dolichotis patagonum. Next base: position 192,704 of record PVJX010000463.1, on the reverse strand, counting down.
CATTTTCTATGTATAAAAAGATGGACAAATTTAATGTAAACAAATGAACATAGTTAAAAGAAGACATCAAAGAAATCTTATTATACATGAAGGTTAAATGATGTGATTAAGATTAGAAAAATATCAGTAAAGCATAAACATTTAAAAAAGTGTATCAATGAATTTAACCAAATTGTCATGCTTAAGACAATACAATTAAAACAAATATTTTAAAAGAAAGTACAAAATACATATTATTTGTATGTGTTCACACAGTGGCACATGCCTGTAACCCCACAGCTTGGGAGGCTGAGGCAGGAGAATTGCCACAAGTTCAAGGCCAGCCTGAATTACATAGTAGGTTCAAATTCAGCCTGAATGGGATACTGAGGTCTTCTCTCTCTCTCTCTCTCTCTCTCTCTCTCTCTCTTTCTCTCTCTCTCTCTCTCCCTCTCTCTCTCTCAAAAAATATGTATTAACCAAAATAAAGCACACAGTTTGTTATAAAATGCATCCAAGTATTTCAGACATTGAAATTAGCAACTATTTTCTCTGATCATGACAGTATTAAAGGGAAAGCCAATAATAATGCATTTTATAAAATATCTAATTCCCAAAATATTAAGGTGAGCAATATGAAAGCAAGCCATAGGTCCAAAAGCAGTAATTTTTAAATTTAGTTACAATAAAATCATAGCCTGTCACACTTTGTGACAGTCAGTTGAAGCATTGTGTAGGATAAATTGTACAGGTTTTAGTGTCTATGTTTGATTCAAAAAACAATTTAAAATCCTTTATCAGAGGCTTCACTCTAGGAGTCTCTTAAACAAAAGAAAAAAGAGGGGGAAGGAGTGAACAAATCCAAAAGAAGTAGCATAAAGATGCCATCATGAGAGAGAGTGAAATAAACCAGAGAGAGAGAGAGACAGAGAGAGAGAGAGACAGAGAGAGAGAAAGAGAGAGAGAGAGAGAGAGACAGTTAAACAAATCAGAAACCAGTGAAGAAAATCAACAAAATCAAACCTGGTTTCATTAACAAAATTAATAAGCCCTTTAGAATGACTAAAAAGTAAAGAAACATGAGTCACTGATATTACTAACTACAGGATACACTGTGGGTCCTACTGATATTACTTGGTATTATCAGAAATATGGCGAATGTTTTCAAAACTTATTACACTAAAGGACACAATGTCACTCGTCATCCTTAGAATATTCCCCAAGGCTTTGAACATACTTATCGTGTCATTTTTGCCACTTCCTGAACATTCTGGAAGTCCATTTGTCTGAGTGTCTTTAGTGGCACCGTTATGACTGACTTTATGTCCTGAGTCCATTCAAAATATTTTGATTTGGGGAACAGAACCAGAAGTCAGTGCCAAAACCAGTGGGTAAGGCAGATGACGAATCCATGGTACCCTTAGCTTTTACCAGCCTGCCTCTCCACTATCAGCACCCACGGACTATCTGATCAACCTCCCAGGGACAAATACTTCCTTCTTTATAAGGCTAACATCAGCTTCACACTCAAGCCAGGCAAATGTCACAAGAAAAAAATTCAAACTAATATCATTCAAGAATAGATTTCCAAGCAGTACTTAAAATGTTACTGAATAAAATCCATCCATGCATAAAAAGGATAAATACTACAATTAAGTGAATTTATTCAAGGAGTGCAAAATTAGTTTAATAACTAAAACTCAAGCAATTAATTGCTATATCAAAATACAAGTGGAAAAACAAAACAAATATAGGAGAAAAGCAAAATAAATTTTTTAAAAAAATTGACAAAGCTCAGTACCCATTTATAATGTTTTAAAAAAATTGTCACAATCTAGAAATAGAATGTTGTTACAGAACTTTTACAAAGTATATATATATAATTAAATATCTTAATTTCTGGTGAAATACTCAACTTTTCCCTACTGTTTGTAAACTTCCTCTTATCCCTTTTATTTGGCTACTGAATATTGTACTGAAAATTAGAGATGGGGTAATAAGAAAAGAATAATAAATGATAAACCATAAATAGAAGAAAAAGGCTATTTGCAAGTCACATGACTGTATTGCAAAAACAGGCCTAAAGAATCAACAGAGGGAATTCATTCCTGTTTGAAATATACATTCAGGAGGTAACACAATTCCACCTTTGGAAGCAAAGACAGCATCCCTCATCAGAAATAAACCTCTTGGTGCCTTGATCTTGACCTTCCAGACACTGGCGCTGTGAAAATACAAAGTCATGCTTTTCCAGATAGTCTCAGGTCTGCTGCGGTAGCAGAAACAGACAACCATTAACCTAATACTTACTGGGAGGTGAAGTTTTAAAAAGTTATTTATAACAGAATAAAAAACTAATGTCTGAAATAATATGTACAAGGCACTAAGTGATGCTGAAATTAGATGAACATATAAATAGATCATGTTCCTGTGCTCATGGGTTAAAAGATTCAAAATTTTTAACATGTACAAACCACACTGAGTGGTGTGTTGATTGACTCAACACAAGTCCAGTTAACACAGCAGCATGTTGAGTGGGAGAGCTGAATTTTTACATGAGAACTCATAAGATACGCCAGAATGACTTTAGAAAAGCTGATCTAGCGTTACAGTCTAACTTACGGCCCAATAATTGAGGCAAAATGTTAGTGTAATATTACACAGTTAGTTAACTGGAATTGAATAAGGGCTCTAAAACAGAGTCGCATATTTATGTTCAATCCACTTTTAACAATGTTGTCATCTAACTAGAGAAAGGAAATTCTTTTAACTTCTAGTGTGGAAAAACTGGGAATTCATATGTAAAAAGTTGTAACCCTCATTTCATCTTTACTCAGAAATCATTTGGAAATAGAATCCTAAATATAAACGCTGCATCCATAAATTACATAAAGAACAAAAACCATAACAGAAAATGCATGACAACAGCACTTATTATTAAAATTTAAATATTTCTGCTAATCAGAGATACTTTACAAATAAACAGGCAAACAGAACATTAAAAGAATGTCTCATAATTACATATGCAGAGATATGTGAAGTGCAAAGTGAAGGAAATATTTTATAAACAAATAATAACAAAATAATACTAAAACAACCCAATACAGAACAGACAAGAACTTAAACAGACACTTCCAAAAAAGACATAGGAATAGTTTATAAGTGAAGAAGGAGTTGGTTAGCATTACAAGCTGGTAAGACATTTTGAACTATAATCATTCTGTAACGGTGACTTTTGTGTAAGGCTGATAAAGTCACATTAGCTAGTGTTCCCTACCAGTCCCATCACTGGGAGATGCCACGTAGCATAAGGAGAGTGACATCTTTCAGATCCGTGGTGGTTTTTGAAATGTACATTCCCTTTAGGCCTGGGTGGTTTCACCCATGTTCTTAAAATGAACACAAAGGTTCAAATATGTTTGTTTGCATTATTTTGTGGGATTTTCTGGGTCATGTGAATAGTGATCCATATTCAGGGATCATCCAGGTCACTTAGAGAAAGAAGAAGTGTCATTGAATACCTATGTTCCATTTTGCCACCCTAATGCTTCATAAGCGACTCACCAATGTCATTCTTTGACTAGTCTCAAACACTTGCATTTTCTATCGTAAGCCTAGGGCTAATCATCTTCTCTGAACAGTAACTTCCTTTCGGTTCATTTCTTGTCTCTTTCCAATATTGTAGAGCAGTTCTGTTTTATCTCTCAAATTAAACTCTATTCTTATTACTTTATAACTGAATTTAATGTTTTTTCATATCCCCAAACTTCCTTTAGATCATTTACTTCTACTTGAATCCTAACCTTCAGTTATTATTTACATGAGTCAGCAGAGTCAACTCTGGTAGTTTTTGTTTTAATGAAAATGTTTTTAGTGGAACTCTCTTTTTTCACTGATTATGTAATTAGATTTCTGTTAAACATTAAAGATGTCATTTTACTCTTTTTTCTTTTTCACACATTCAAAAAATTTCATTTATGTTGATACACATTTACGGTACAGAATGATCACATTCATTGCAGGGAGTTTGTGCACATAGCACATCTTTGTTTTTTATCCCTTTTCCTCCTCTCTCTCCCCACTTCCTGTACCTCTTGGGCCTCTCTCCTTTTGAAAAAGATCTCTCTTCCAGTTTCCTATTGTCTATGTTTATCTTTCTCTTTAATTCATTTATACATAGGGTTTTTTATTCAAAAGTCAACTCTGAGTTTGCCATTTCTTCATAGGCAATCAATGTGTTTACTCTGGGGGTCTACAATAACATCTATTTAGCTTTTTTGCTTTACAGTTTTATAGAATTTATCATCATCATTCTTTTATCCTTCTTAAGTTTTCTTTATGTCTCCAGGATTTTTCTTTCACTTTTTCTTGCTATTTTGATTCTTTAGCTCATCAGACAGAGCTTTCTTTTAATTACTTCTTAATATTGTCTATGTTTTGACAAGGATTCTCATATTTTCACCATCTTATCTTTCCTATTTCCATGTATCTTGGTTTCGATACAAAATTCTGATGATTTCTCCAGATACTTATTTTTTTCAATACACCATCTTTCCTAAAGTACACTGAATGTGGTATTTAAAAATTCTACTGATTTTACATTTCAGTGACTAAGAATTTCATTCCTACAATCTTTTTTAAGGTTATCTTCAAATCTTTCTCTTATTACTTATTCATGTATTAAGAGTCCAATTATTTAGATTACTCAACATTCACATTTTATATGTGAATATTTCAATACCTGACCCTCTCCAGGGTGAAATTATACTGTTGATGGTTTTCCTGATATTCTTGGTGGCTTGCTTCCTTCTGTTCAGAGGCTTGAGATCAGAGAGTATTCTAACTTGGTGTCCTATGTACAGTGTAATTCAAGTTCAGGCTCAAGTCTGGTGAGAGCTCAGCCTAGTGGTATCCCTTATTTACAGCCTGTGAAATAAGTATCTAAACAATACTCAAACTTTTCTAAATTCCAGAGGCAATAGAGTTTTCATCCTCTACTGTTTTTGGAGGTATACATAAGTTCCACTCTTTAAGCAGTTTCTAAAGAGATGCATCTTACTAAAAGTCCAAAGTCAGATCTCTCAACAATAAGTCAATCTGACATCATAACTTCAATTATTCCATCTCAGAATTTTATTCCATGTTGATATTTCAGTACTATTATTTTATCTCTCAAATCCAACATTATTAGTCAGTTTCTTTTATTTTCCTTATTTCTCAAAACTTTTATTTGCTTACATCTGAATCTTGTCTTTCAGAGATTATTCCAGAGATTCTATCATCTACAACTGGAAATACATTTCTCACTGGAACAAGTTTTTAAATCTGTAAACTTACTTTGTCACCAGGACCAGAACTTTGCTTATATTCACATGTACTACACTCTTCCTTTTCCTGCCCTTCCACAAGGCAGATGCAGGGAAGTTGATATCTTCTTTTTGCCTATTGAGTATGAATTATACTAGCTCAACCAGAATGCTATTAATTTAGAAATGGTCAACCCTAAATTGCCATGTGAGACTATCCTGAGCAAGAGGTTCCTCCGGAAAGCGCCTGTCTTGCTATCATTTCTACACGTAGCTGGGTTTCCACTTGCCCCACTGAAATCCACCATCTTCTCCTGCTTGTATCGCAGCAGTACTCTCCTAACTGATCTTTCTATTCTCTTCAGGCCCTCTTCAAATCTGGTCTTATTGCAATAACTTTGAAAGCCAGGGTGATAAACCAGTTTTTGAGAAAGTCTATTTTTTATCCAAGGGATAGCAATCAAAACCAAGGCTGAATACATTATTCATTTAGCCATGTAGCATTTTCTTAGTCTAAATGGAAGGGTTAGGGTTAAGGAGGTGAATGAAGTGGAAGGAGAAGTTATGGGTCCCCACATGGGAGAAAGTGAGAAAATGAGAGAGGAAGGGAGGGCGTTCACGGACAGAAAACCATTTCCATCAATGTTTCCTTTCACTAGTCCACATGAATTTAATTCAGTGGTGGGGTAGAAATCACAGGATGGAGAGAGGGAGACGGAATGGTTTGCATACCCTAAAAAGGCTCAGGTTGATAAGTAACCTGGACCATGGCAGTGCATCCCCTTCCATCTTCCTGGGCACAGCCTAGTGGGGTTGGGTAGGAGCCAGTGGTATCTGCCAGCACTACAACCCCCAAGGCTGTTTTGCAGACCTGAGCACAAGCAACTGGTGAGGGGAAAGGAGGACACTGGAAATAGTCAAGTTGTTGTCTGTGACTCTACACAGGAAATATTGGAACAAAATGCCAAGAAAATGTAAGCAGAGGAAATATGCAGACACTTTCAGAAAGAAGAAATAGGGTTCAGGGCTTTGACTGAGTCTTTGCCTCCCTGATGTCACACTTTGTTTGCAAGAGATCCATGGCTATCAGAACCTACTGTAATGAAGCAGAAGACACTCAGCCATACCTATCTGTCACTATTTGTCAGGGAGCGTATCCATGACAATGAACAGAAGAATAAGAGCGGAGATATGGGGGAAAGAGGATGGTGGAAGACGCGGAGGACCCATTCCTCTGCATTTCCATGCTGCTCCCTCATAGTTCTGAGTGACATGTGGATGACTGTCAGTGTACCTCAGTACAAAGAAGTGCACGTTTATGAGACTGAGGCTCACCCCAAGGCGATCAAGAGAAGCACAGATGTCTTCCCTGAAAACAAGGTGTGAGTGTGTGTATGCATGTGAGAGAGTGTATGTGTGTGCATGTGTGTGTTTGTGTATGTGTGTGGTATAATCTCATCTGACACTAACATGCACGCATAATGTGTTTCTCTGAGACATATAATGGATGTAAATCTTGTTTTACTTAAATGAGAAGCACAGATTATGGAGCAGCGTTGCTTGGCTTTCAAATTCTGACTCTGCACTTAGAGTTGGAAAATCATGGAAAGGTTGTTTATACTCTGCCTCAGTTTCCCAATGAGTTGATTAGTGAATATGAGTTGCTGTACCAGTTCCTGTCATATAATGAATTGTTTGCTGTTATGATCATTATTTTCCACTGATACACACAATATCTGGTCCAAAGCCTCATTTACCAAAGTCTTTACTGTCCAATGCAAATCATTTGTTAGTTTCTCTTACTTTCCATCCTGGAGGAAAGATTCAGACATGATGTATCCGAGTGGAGAGGAATAAGGAGACCTTGACAGTCCATATGGCTCTCCATCTCCATCATTTCTCTCTGGTCACACAGTGTCACAGTCCAGTGGACAAAGCTCTGCCATGTCACAGGGCTCGCACGGATTCTGCTTAGAAGGTACATTCTTCATGTGGATCCTCACCGCATCTCTCTGCATTGTGCTGAGTGACCAGCTTCCACGAACTTCAGAGCGCCTTCCAGAACTTGAAGTACAGGTTCCTGTAGGGATTGTGCACATACAGGGGGTACAGATCCGGGTCGCCTTGCACCTGACAGCCTGTACCCTCTCAATGAGCATGACAGCATCTTTGACAAGTCCCCTCTCCATCTCACAGCACAAGTCTCCACTCTTCTCTCCACAGGGAGTTTATATTATAATCTTCCTGATAGGCCTGACATTAAAACAATAATTTTCTGTGAACCCCTTCACAGTTCACAAACCTTAGCATCCCAAAATTATCCTGTTGAGAGGATGTGTGTGTGTGTGTGTGTGTGTGATAATCATACACATATATTTAATCCACAGTAGAAAAAGGGACACTACTTATTAATCAATCTTAACCTCACAGTGTTAGATTTATATTATTCTAACAAAATACCTGAGATAGTTCACTTATATGAATAAAAAGGTTTATTGACTCACAGTTTTGGCGGTTTCGGTTCATAACCAGTGGTACTCATTATTTTGGGCCTGCAGGAAGATGACATGTCATGGCAGGAGCATACGGCAGGGCCAGGCCACTCATGTTTGTATCACAAGCCAGAAACAGGAGTGGGGGAGAGAGAAAGAGACAGGGACAGAAGGAAGAAGAGGAGAGAAAAGAGAAGGAGGATGAAGAGAGAAAAGAGAAAGAAGAGATGCAGGGGACCTGCAACCCCATTCTAGAACACACCTTCCATGACCTGAGGACCTCCACAGGCCCCGCATCCCCGTGGGACCAAGCTTATGACACAGAGACCTTTGGGGACACTTATCCAAACCACAGTGATCGCTAAGCAGTAAGAAATGCAATCTTAAACTGCTTTTGATGATTCAATAAAGAGTAAGCAGAAGCACTTTTAAAGTATTGTTGCCCAGAACTTTGCCTGGGTGTTTGAAGATGGATAGAATACAAAGATGATAAGACAAACCCTGCTGTTACCGAATGTGCAGCTGGTGGGAGCTCCGCTGCTTTTAACACAGTAGACCCATTTCAGTACACAGAGTACAAATACAGCGCAGCTCAGGAAGGCCATTAGGAGCCGTGCTATAAGCCATTCATATACTCATGCTCTGTTCTTCTTCAGTCTCCGAACTGAATGAGTTTGGGCAGTAAGCTGGCCTCACATTGAATACCTTCTTCCTCTTTTTCCATTTGTCCTCAATGTCTCTATTAATAGAAACCCAGACAATAGAGAACAAAGCCCCTGAAAGGAACAAACCGGTGCCTACATTTCAGTAGAAGAGTCACTTAGCTGTAGCTAAGGGAGTATTTGAAAATCCAGGTGAGGCTGCAGCTGTCAGATCCAGGAACACAGACCTATCGCTTGAAGATGGCTATTTGCATCTGAACACACTTTTTCCTGTAAAAGAGCTGCTTGACTTGCTTTCAGGACACAGCGGACATCTTCCTGGAAAGCCTGCTGTGAATGGGGTGGAAACCTGCAGGGATTCTTGTCTCCCCACTCCCGACACCTGCCCAGGATTTGCTGAGAGAAAATTCCTGAAAAAGAGCCACAGCCAAAGACCAGGCTGGCTTTGTTGCTATGATAAACTGGCCTTTCCTTTCTGCTCCAGATGTATGGAAGAAAATACAGGGAAGTTTAAGGTGATTTAGTTTAAATAGGACTGGACTAATTCCAAATGGCTCAGCAATCACAGAAGAGAGTCCCAAATCAGATCTAAAGCGTAATTGCTGTCCAAACTGTTAGTCTTCCTTTTGTCTATTAGATTTTGCTAATTATACTCCCAAGTGTGAGGGCTATTTGCTTCATTTCTGAAATGGAATCGTGGCTCTTTATTAAATGCATCGTCAACTTGTAACCATTATCAAACTACTGAAATGACCCAGTGGAGTTTGTTCCCAGGGCCAGTATTGCAAAGTGGTTATGAACCTCAGTTTTGGTCTGAAAAAAACTGAGAAAGAATTAGCTCATTCCTGACCTTCGTAAATTGCTCTCGCTAATGGCTCACAAGCATCACATTGTAGAGACGGAAGTCGAGTGTCATCGCCAGGGCAGGGAGGGTGGGAATCTTTGGGATTATTCTGGAATGCGCAGGGGTTTCAGTTGGGTCCCAAGGATGCGCTGGAGGTGGGTTATGGTGACAGCACGAGGTGTGAGCGTGCCTCACACTGGTGCTGTGTGCTTAACATGATTAAAATGGAAAATTTTATTTTATGTATATTTGCACACAATTAAAAAATGAAGTACCAGAGAGCTCTGATATAGGAAGTTTAGAGGAAGGCTTATGTATCTGTAAGCTTTATTGATGTATTATTTATGTATAAAACTCGCCTATTTTGAAAGAACCATTAGTTTGGTATCAGTCTATTTGTTCAATTGTACATTCATGACCATATTGTGATTTTATAAGATTTTCGTCACCTGATGAGGTTTCCTTTGCCCTCATTTGCCATGGATTAGTGTTCACAACTCTGACTCAGATAAATTCTTGAGTGATGTCCTAGTCACATTCCCTTTGGCCCGGGACTAAATACATGAAGCCCACACCTTAAGGGAAAAGAGATTTCTTCTGGCTCAAGTTACAGCCCACGGTGAGCTGACCTCAGGGCAATGCAGGGCTTGGTGGGAGGATCTGGCAGAATAAAGATTGTCACTTCCTAGAGACCAGGAAGCAGGGAGAGAAGAGAAGATTCAAGAAGGGAGCTGAACCCCTCTAGGCTCTGCCCCACCAGGACTCCCCTTTCCTAACTCATCTTCCCCGCCTAACAGCTAAAATGCTCTGCGATTCAATCACCTTCAAAAAGCCCTGCCTATGAGGGCAAGAGACCCCTAGGGGTTGTTCCCCTTATAAATCATCACAAGTGATTTCTGCCTGTCTTTTGTAAAAATTTAACAAAAATAAAATGAAATGATATATGATGTGATACTTTGTATTTGGATTGTCTTATTTAGAAACTTGTTTATGAGATTTATCCATTTTTTCATTTCTTTTTGTTGTTCAACAGTGTCTCATTAAATGTATATATTACTAATTGATTTCCTATTTGACATTAGGAAATTCCTATTTGGATTATTATGAATGCTACTGTCGATATTCATGAATAGGTGTTTGTAAAGACATGGCATGTCTCTTACATTCATTTCTCTTGGATATATACTTGGAATGCAACTGCTGAATTATATATGAAGTGTACATTTAGCTACCCAAGAACTACCAAGCTAATTTCCAAATTATCTGTACTACTTTACATTAACATGTAAGCAAATCTTACTTTTGAAGTTATTCCATGTTGTTGATTTTATTCTGAAGCATTGTAGGCATCTGATGAGCAGCTGTATATGTCGGCAAAAGGAACAGATTGAAGCCAGTTGATTTGGGTATTTAGTTATTAACTAAACCTTGCAGGAGAAGTAGAGCTGCTGATGCAGAAATGCGTATTACATTCACTGTCCTTCTCTTAAATATAACCGAGGAATTTTGTAATCAATTCTTCCAAATTTTCCTCATCTCACTCCTTGGTCTTGCTCTGCTAACACAACACCACAGATAAATAGAGAGGCTTACTTTGGTTTACAGAAGGGACCTCAGACAGCCTTCTTTCAGAAAGAACAGGGTGTCACTTAGTGAGAGACGGGGAACACAGTGAGACTTAACTACTAGCTTTTATAGCAGGCTCACTCCAGAGATAACCTATTAGTCAGTCCATCTATTGGTTACATAAATGAATCAATCCATTTGTAAGTGCAGAGGCTTCATGGTCTAATCATCTCTTGAAAGTCCCACTGGCTCCTCTTCTGAATATTTTCCAAGGGGGATTATATTTCAACATGAACACTAGAAAGCAAACCACAACCAGACCGTGACACCTGTTAAGGTGTCTTTCTGTCTCAGGTCCTAGGAACACACTTGTGTAGGGTCCACCAGTTCATACGGAAGTGTTTATGGTCGAGTCCTATGAGTGACTTTTTCAGGACATTTCTACATCCACAGGCATAACTGCAGACTGCAGAGGGACATAAGATTCTGGCTGTGAACCCTGGCGCCACCGCTAAGCAGCTCTGAGTCTTAAGGGACATCATTTAACTTTTCCATATTTTGCAATTTTTATCTTAAGTGGAGAAATAAAAGTATTTATCTCATACAGTTGTCAGAGAATTAAAGGAGGAAACACACAGAAAATAATTAGCATAGCACTTGCTATAGTTTGGATCTTTCTAATCCCCCAAAGATCCATGTGTATGTTTGTTCCCCTAGGTCCTAGGTGGTGGTATTGAGGTTTAATTTCTAAGAGATGGCCCTAGTGGGAGGTTTTCAATCATTGAGTTGCTTCCTCTGGGACCTCTATTTTATTTTATTTTATTTTATTTTATTTTATTTTATTTTATTTTATTTTATTTTATTTTATTATTTTATTTTATTTTATTTTATTTTATTTTATTTTATTTTATTTTATTTTTTTCTTCCCAGCCATGAGGTGAATAAATTTTCTTCCCTACACACTCCCACCATGATGTGCTGCCACAGGCCTGAAGCAATAAGGCCAATCAGTCATGGACAGGAACCTTTCCAAACTGTGATTCAAAGAAACCTTTTCTCTTTATAAATTGATTTACCTCAGGAGTTTGTTACAGTAACAGAAGTCTGACTAACACAATGTCTCACATATTATATATAGTTTTAAAAAAGAACAGGTGGACTAAGAATAGCCCAGTGGTAAACCAGTTGTCCCTCATGTGAAAAGCCCCAAGTTTGATCCCTGGTACTAGAAAAATTTTGCTAGAGTAAATGTTGATCAAGGATGAGGTTTGATCCATGTAATTATTAGTAAAATTTCAGGATACAGCAACAGTGATTCAGCTCAGTTCATTTCTATGTAAAAGTCCCTGCAGAAAATGTGAAAAGGACTAATACGGTGTAGTTAAAAACTCATATGTGAAAGGGTAGCATGGGAGGTATAGCATTAAACACACAAATATTTTGATGGAGATCAGAATGAGAGTTTATTTCTCTGATTCCTTTGTGCTCTCACCCTATAGGTGCTCACAACATTATTAGTCTGTATCTTCTGCTGCTCTGTTTCTAGTGTGTGTGCATGAATTCATATGCATTCCCACAAAACACACACACATACACACACATACACACACACACACACACACACACGCACACACACACACACACAATGATGGCCAAAGGAAACAAGCAGCTCCCACTTTCTTAAATGCTGCCAGCTCCTTCTCATAGCCACTTGGCTATGAGATAACCAATTGCATCGGATCCCAAGTTCTGTCTCTGAGAGTAAAAGCCACACTTTCACTCAGGGGCGAGCGCTCTTCCCCATTGAAAGCTGCACTGATGTCACACTCGGATAGAACTGCGGAGCCCATCAAGCCCACCCTGCAACAGTGAAGCCAGTGAGACTTCAGACCTACCTCCCCTCCACCCTCCTTTGAGGAGACCTGCAAAAAGCCCCTGGCACCTCAATATTTCAGTCCTTTTGCCCCATCCAGTGCTCAAGGCTCCTCACATGACTAGGACAACAGCAGCAAACACACCAGCCTGACTTAGACCAGCCCAGCCCTGCTCTCCTGGGATTTGCGCCTGAGTATTTCTTAGCTAGTGGCTTTGTAAGAGGCTAGGTGTGACCTCCTGACAAGGATGGACAAGGGACTCAGGGCTTGACTTCAAACTTACTTTCAAACTAGATATGACATGGAAAAAACACCAAAAAATGTAAGGATCCATGGCCTGAAAATTCAAATCTATTTACTTAAACGTTGTAGTGGAATATCTGAATGGCAAGAAATAGTTAATACAGAAGAAAAGACTATATATAGTCATCATTCAAGAAGTGCTTGTAATTCACCAAAGGCTCATTTGCATCCCCTCTATGGGCTGTTGTGTATTCTTTACAGTCGCAGTATTGTTATCTCCATTTTACAGGGGTGCTGTCCACAGCTGGTTAGCAAGGGAGAGTACAATGTGAGCCCAGGATAAAGTACTTTGTTCCAGAGGCTATGTGCTTACTCACAAAAAGTGTATTACTGATACAAATGACAAAGCTTAGATGCTACTTATGGTACTTGATTTTTTTTAATAGTTAAAGTCTTATTTTCTATTTTCTTTTTCCTTCCTTCTTATATTAGCATTTCATTACTATAACATACTGAAGATAATTAGCCTATAAAGAAAAAGATTTTGGCTTTCAGTTTGCAAGCTATCTGTGCATGGTTGGCTGATCCTGCTGTTTGGGGGCCTGGAGGAAAGCAGGGTTTCAAGGTGGGGAAACCTGAGAGCTCATGGCCAGGAAGTGAACAGAGAGAGAGAGGAAGAGACTGTGGACCCACAGCCCGCCTTGAGGAAACACCCCCAGTAGCCTAAGACATTCCACTAGGTCCACAAAAGAGTGTTCTCAGTGTCTCCCACTAGCTCCACGGACTTGAGACCAAACATTTAACAGCAGGGTCTTTGGGAGACATTTCAGATACAAACTACAGCATGTCTTGCCAAGCTAGCTTTGAATATATTACCCTTTTTTTCCCTATACCTCATTTCTGTCAGTGATATCATAAGCATAATTTAATATTGGGTTTAGAGGCAAATAGCACATGGATGAGTGCAACTTTAGCTTTCTTAATTTAGTAACCATATTGTTAGATGCCATTTAGATATGTTCTCTTTTCCCTACCTCCTTTCCTGCATTAAAATATGGAATTAGACTATATGAATTAGGTTAGTGATTCTCACCTAAGGTAATTTAATCACCTCTCACTCTTTGTAGGAAGCACTTGGAAATATTTGAAGAATTTTCTGGTTGTCACTAATGGGGCTTCAGAGAGTGTGCTTCTAGTCCCTACTTCATTAGGCCACGGAGACTGCTGACATCTCATAGTGAACAAGATGGCCCACCTCCCTCAGACTTCTGGTCTAAATGTCAGTCTCACTGTTCTTGAGAATCTCTTTACTGGATCTAGAAAAATCAAAGATGCCACAAACTATTCACTACATAGTGAAGACAGGAGCTGAGCAAAAATTGGCAATGATACATATACTTAAGCACCTTGATTCAAATATATACAAGCTATGGTGACGGCATAAGTAGATACATATAAAGTTGTGTGGGAATACAAAGGAGATTGCCAAATATGGCTCTGCAGGGGGTATAACTATAAAACTGAGTTCTAAAATTTTAATAAAATTTTCATACATTGACAGAAGGACAAGCTTTGGCAATGGAAATAACGGAGGGGGGTACAGTCCAATTCGGAAAGCCTCCAGTAATTTGCATTGTTAGAGAATAGATTACAAAATCATTAGGTTCTACATTAGAAACCGTGCCTTTTTTATAGGCAGTGGTGAAACATTAAAAGGATTCAGGGAGTAAAATGGTAGCTTCAGATGTACCCTACAGAAACCATTTATAGTCTGGCTTATGGAAAGAAGGAAAATGTACTGCTAGAAAGATGCTGCTGCTAGAATCTACGAAAACACTGCTGCATAAGCGAACCATGGTCATGAGATGTGGGATGGAGAAAGAAGTGGAAATGAGAAAAATCTGATAGAATCAAGGATGTCCAATGACTTGTGAATGGTGAATGGAAATAATTGAGAAAAGTTTCTGGGTTTGGGTTTGGAAAATCGTGCAGAAATCAAGAAATGTGATGCAAAGAAAATACTGGGGGCTGATTGAGGTGCTGGTGGAGGTGATTGTTGAGTCAACTGAGTATTTTGAATTTGTGGAAACTGCGACTCGTAGAAATAGAGATGTTTGCGCAAATGTTGGATGAACCTAGAGCTCAAAGGAGAGATCTAAGTTGCAGAGGTATCTGGACAATAAGGACAGACAGAGGGGGAGCTAGTACATGCCATTCAACCAGGTCACATGGAACTAAGGTTAAGCAAATCTCAATGTCCCTGTACCAAAAAGAGCCCATTTAATTAAAGCTTCTTATTCAGCATTTGTAATTTAGTGACATGTCTTTCGATCTACTTTGTACAAGGGCACAGATTCTAGATTCTAGATGTAGCTCAATATTTAATTTATGTCACTGAAAACACTGCAAGCTTTCAATCATTTTCCCCTTTATTTTTGCTACAAATACATTTTTTCTGTTACTTTATTATAATATATGTCTTCCTCAATTGTAATTATAATTTACATGACATATATTTTTCTTGATATGCCTGGTGTGTTGGATATAGTAAGAAACCAGTACATGTTCATTAGTTAAAGAATGAAATAATGGTGACACCTTAATTTATACTTGGATTTGTACATCTTTGTCATTGAGTCCATGCTTTAGACATGGATGTGTTGCCTTTTTCTTTACCTCTTAAGTTTCAAATTCTGTCGTCATATGCACACACACATGCACAACCCCTTAATAATAATTTAAGAGCGAAACACATTCCATCTCCATGAGGTTAGTGTGTTCTTGTTTTAATAAGCTGCCTCATCACCATCATCTTAATCTTATTTGATTTGAACAGATGGAGAAAAATATTCAAGTTGTAATTCCCAAATGGTATTTGGCTGAATAGAATATAGTTCCTTTCTCTTTGTACAAAGCTTAAACAAAAAACTGATCAGATTTCCAAAATAATGTAAGAATTTACAAAACAATACAAAAGTGGTTCCGGCTTAAGCCTAAGAGTTTCTCACCCTGAAGCTTAGACATGCATGTGTTTAACTGGTAACAACTGGGACCAGCAGTCTCTAGCTGCTGATCGAATGAGTTTAACAGCGTGTGAGAAAGGAGCCTGTGAGAAGGAGAACAGATTAGAAACATCTAGAGGGCCCTCGGAGGTCTTCTGCATTTCCAGGATTAGCATTAACAGCGTGTATTGAGCCCTGTGCAAAATAAGGTGCGGCTACAAGATCAATCAGTTGTTTGCAAATGTCATATGTCCCAGGAGGCTCTGGAGCACAAGCACTTCGGTATCCACGCGCTCAAGACAAAGTAGAGGAGAGGAGCCCTTTGCAACATCTGTTGCAACTCAGCAAAGCATTGTTACATTAAGAGTTTGCTCAGACGTCCAGGAGGTGTGCAGCTCTGGTGATATGAATATAGATGCTTTGTGCTGTGACCTCAGGGAGGGGCAAGAGTGTTGCTGTGTGAACCAGCTTATCTGGTGGCAAATCCCGAAGAGGGTCCCTGGCACAACAGGAAGAACTTTGCTGATGCCATATTGCTATTGGTGACCAAGGGATTGTTTGCAAGCTCCAGTGATAAAATGCCAAGTCATTGGGAGGAACAACTCAATTAGACTTTGAAAGTTTTCATAAATTCTGTGGAAGCAAGTGACAGTCGAAATTTGTGAAGGTATCACTGTCAGTTCTGTATTAACTACAGTCACAAGTTGGCAAAGCCTATGGAAAACCAATTTTTGATGCAGATGCATAAGACTATAAACTACTAATTGATAAGTAAGTGATAAGTTAGATTTTAGGCCATCTGCAAGTTTTTGTGTTGTTCACTTATACATTTTTTCCCAAAAGTATTATTTCTCCTTACATAGACATTTAAAAATTGATATTTGAAAATGTCTACCCACTTGTTCACTATTTTTCCAGTCTATGAGCCCAAATCCCTCTCCAGAGTCTCTGAGACTTAGTGTGTATATTGTAGGATGCAGATCAGGCCGCCAGCAGCTGCAGGTCTGTGTTTACTAGCTGCTAACTGGATGACCATTGGTACATTTCTTAATCTATCTGTGTCTCACTTTTTAGAAGTAAAATGGGAATAACACACACAAATTCTATTGATTTGTTCCAAAATACGCATGCAATGATTATTCTAAGGCCTGAGTGTGGTATTCATCAATGTTAACGTTAATAATCATGATCAATATTAATGTTGCCTTCAAGGCTTCAGAGTATGCCGAGAGGAAAAGAGAAGACAAAATGCTACAAGGACTGCTAAGTCCTCTATGCATGAGTGAGAAGCTCAGGTCTTTTTTCCCCAGAGCATTAGTGTGCTCTGGACCGACGGGCTCTCTGCCTACCGCCCCTGCACTCAGGCCAGTCCTGGGCTCTTGCTTCTGTGTGTTGACACCTGCTGCCTATTTTGTCCAGTGGAGTCCTGAATTTGTGGATATAAGACACTGCTGTTTGCTGCTCACGATTTTATTTCTTTTAATCAATGTTTTCCTTTCACTCTGGGCAGACAAAATGGATGATGGATATGAAGAAAATAAAAGCCTACAAAGAGTGACTGACCCTTTTATCCACTTATCGTCATCTTCTCCTTGTGGTGCACATTTTCCTTTTACGACATTTCCCGGAGTTGCGCTGTTTTCACCTGTGATATAGACAGGACCAGACGTCTTTTTTGGTTCTAGAGATGAGTTACAGATGACTTGATTAGTAATTTAAACAATGAAAATCCAAGAAGTAATCAAAAGGAAACTAAAGTGCAGAGGACTTCACATTCAGTACGATGGTTACAATCATAGAGACAGCTAATGGCACGTGTTGGTGAACAGAAGAACGCTCCTCTTTCACTGCTGGTCAGGATGTCCAATGATGCAGCCCTGTGTAAACCAGAAGGTTGTTTAACTGGTTAAATATGCAGTGAGCATATGACTTAGCAATCACATTGCTAAGTATGAAAGAATGAACACACATTCCCATGATATGTACATGTGAATATATGAATGTTCATGGAGCACTGAACATTCATATTAGACAAAAACAGTAAAGTCCACCAGCAGATGAATGAGTAAATGAAATGTGTACATTCATACACTGGAGCTCTATCAGTATTAAAAGGATATGATGTACTGATAGGTGTTAGAGTGTGGATTACATTGAAATCAGCTTGCTACATGAAAGATCTCAGTCACTACGGATCTCATATAGTATGAGTCCATTTAAACAAAATACTCTGAACACACAAATCAACAGATCTGTCAGTTAAATTAGTGGTTGCCCAAGACAGGGCTGAGAGTGGGTTTGGGGAAAATGGAAAATGACTTCTGGCTTGTAATGGAGGTGGCATCTCTTTTTGGTGCAATGGGATCTTCTAAAATTTATTTGATAGTTGCACAACTCTGAATATGCTAATAATGAGTAAATTACATGGTTTAAAAGAATGAATTCTATAGTATATGAATTATATCTTAATGAAGCTGAGACTTGAAAGAATAGATTTATACCATGTAGGTAAACCACCCCTTTAACCTGTGCTCCAATGTGAAACAAAATGGGCCTTAAAAAATAACCATGAGATATCAACACTTTGCCTATGCAAGTATGGGGGCATTTCTACTACAATGCAAATCTAAAAGCTTTCTTCAAGACATAGAAATAAGTTAAAACACAAAAGAAACTGCAGTTTCAAGGTGCATTTGGAAGAAGCGCTGCGCACTTTGGTTTGTTCACCATGGCGCCTCATCAACAATGCTGCAACTGTAGACTTGGCTGCGATATTTTTATTTCAACTGTAATACGATATTAAGAGAAGAGAGTGTTCTGTGAAATTGTTGAGACTGAGACAAGCAGCCCTGGAGTGGCCTGAGGGGAAAACACTGGGTCTCTTTATCATAGCACTCAAAGGCCTGATAGATGCCAGCACGGTGACAGAGCCACCCGGGAAAGGGAAGGACAACACGGCACAAAGGGCTTCTTGTAACACCGAGACAGAGCTTTTCCTCTTACAGAACCCAGCTTCCTGCATCAGTCCATTCATCTTCCTAGCTTCCCTACGGCAGGAACTGGTGCTGTCCTCTTTCCAGACGCTGAAGGGAAGTGAACAAGGGTTATCCAAAGAAGCTCCTGCAGAGTGGAGAGCGAGGTTTAGTGCCATGTGCAGGGCACGCAGAGACAGTGGCTGTGGTGTGGGAGGGTGCAGGAGAGGCAGGCAGGAGAAACAGAGGAGCGAGCCCTGCTTTCACCAGGTCAGTCTGCTTACTGACGCACCGCTAGGACAGGGACTGAAGGAATCAACCAGAGCTGCTGTTGCTGGGGACAGAGGAAAGCAAAGGAAGGGAAACGGCAGACGCAAGCATTGATATTTTTTCCTGTTTACTTCTTGGGAATCACATCCAGTCACTCTAATACACACTGACCTGCTGTGTGCTCACAAAAATGGCCACGTGCTGTGTGTTCATTCACTTGGCAGATGTAAAAACACGCGTGAAGGCAGGTGAAAGAGACCCCAGACTCACCCACATAAGGTGAGACGGGCATTAGATTTAATCCAGACCTGCTGATTCACAGTTGGTTTCTCTTTGTTTGACTCTGTAATCATTGTAACAGGTTTTAGAAATATCACAGAATATTTTCTCTCTCTCCTCCCAATACTTGCCTCAGATTGGTTACTCTAGTTTAAAATTACACTTGTTCCTGAATTCTAAAGCTCTCATCACACTGGTTTCAAGCGAGCACTAGTTGAACGACTTCTTGTCTTTCCGATGAGAATACAAACCCCGAGAGCAGGAGCAGGGCCCGGAGTTAGCTGCTCTCTGTCACAGTGCCATGCATGTGGGTGGGATCCTAAGTCATTCAGCAGACTTGTGCTGAATCAAGAACTCTTGCAGATATTTCTCTATGTTTTCTTACTTTTCTTGTCATTTTTAGCTGTTGTCATATGTCAGGAGCTGTGCTTATCATAATCCATAACTATCCCACTCAGATAGAGTTATTATTCGCTTTTTCCACTTCAGGAACCTGAGAAACGAAGATGCTGGATCTTTCTGAAAGGCCACAGAGCTCACAGCATCAGCAGCCTTATCTGAGACACATCAGTTAGGGTGTCTTTCCTCTGGACCACCCATGGGTGCAGTAGTGGGACCAAGGCTGAACCCACGGCTCTGACCCCTTGGCTGCCCTCCTTGTCATCAAGGGCTCCACCAGGGAAATCAGCTCGTCCAGACACCATGCATTCCCTGCCAAGCGGTCCCCTCCTCCTCGTCTAAATGGGATCCCCCAGACTCACATTCTACCCTGGCACACAATGACAAATTAAAGAGCTGGAGCTTAGAACTCCAACATTAGCACAATAAATACTCCATCTAACCCCCCTAAATCATCAGCCTGAGTCCTGGGAATGTTAATTTTCTTTCTCTTCATTCCCGGTTGCCTCTCCTGAGATTTTCATTTGAGCCTTTCCCTCCCAGCGAAAACCAGATCTGTAAGGATGGCATTATATTTCTTCACAGCTAATAGCTAGACTATGAAATCATCTAGCAAGCAACTCCCAAGCTATGTGAATCCGTCGGAACAAATTTCCTTCATTTTTATAACCCTGGAGATGGAAGAAGGGCCAGAAGGTGGATGAGGGAGAGGGTTATTGCCAGGTATTGTTAACTTCTTCCCTGGGTAATTGAAGTGAGGGCAGCCCAGGTTAGATTAGAAGCAAGATCTCCTTGGAAAAGCTAGGACATTACAGGGCCTTGTAGACCCATATTGGATTCATTACGAGGCAGGAAGTGAAATCTGACATGACTGACACTTAACACCCTCACCACATCCTGTCTCCTAGACGATGAGAATAAAGATATTGTATTTTCAGTGGCACTGACATTTTTATGCCTCTTAATGAAAGGAGAAACAACTTTTTGGGACTGGCTGAGAGGATAAGAAAGCAAAAAACACCTTCACAGCATTTGGGAAGATAAGGGATTTTAGTAGGAAGTTGTATAAGGAAGGAAACATCAAAACCTGTATTTTGAGTGAATGAAGCAAACTAATTTGCCTTGGCCTGGGGAAAGGAAGGCTTCAGCGAGTGAAAAAATAAAGTGAAATTTCAAGACCAAAAAATAAAATAAAATAAAATAAAATAAATCTAGTGTTGACTTCTGTATTACCTGAAATCATTGAACTATTTTAGTCTTTCAGAGACCTAGATGACCAGCAGAAGTGAAAGTATTTTAAAAATTGCATTAACTTTTTAAGGATGATTGAGGATACATGGACTGAAACACAGCTGAGGTGGCCAGATTAACAGCACATCTGGACCAAAAGATGACTATATATATATAAAATCCAGCTTGAAGATGTGGACTGCTCCCTTCATTTTCATCACCCTGATGGTGGGAATCACCTGTTCCAACAGTACCATTCCCGCCTCTGAGACACCCCTCAACAACTGTGGAGGAGACCCTGTGCGTTGCCACCCATACGGAAGAGGTCGTTCTGGTCCCCTCAGTAATGAGTTTACTTGCATAAACAACAAGAAACAATCCTTCCGGTCCTTGTGAACCTAACTCTCGCGCTGTAATCCATGACTTTGTCATATCAGATGAAATAGAGAGTAACTGGCCCATTGTCCTTTCCTGTTGTGATGTACAGTTGACATCCGTAGATGATACCCACTCTAGGGTCTCCAGTCGACGGACAGGCAGGCTGCTCTGTACAAAGAGCAAGAACAGCCCCCAAACATGCAAAGGCTATAAATCCTCCCTGGAGTGCCACCACCACGATGATGGAAATAACAGTAATACAGCTATATAATATCTAACATCGTGACAGCATTGTGTAATCCTTAGCTTTGTGTAAATCATCTCATTTTAATTTTAATGCATTGAACTTTTTTAAAACCCTTTTATCATATGAGCCTTTGACAATATCCAGAGGGAACATAAAATTTGCTTATTGACATTCTCAATTGCCTATGGTTTTTAGTTTCATCATTTAAAAAAATCTAATTGTTTCCTTCCCTGAAGTATGCTGTGTTTATAGCCATTGTATCTAGTGCTCTTTTCTACATCCAGGTGATTCCCAAAAATGTGATTCTTTTTCTTTTTCCCCCTAAAGGATATAAAATAATTTTCCTGAAAAGCTACCTGGATTCCGCACTCCCATGGTCTCTGCAGCATTCAGTCAGATACGGAGGCGATCTAAATATCCGCCCTGGATGAACGGATGAAGGCGATGCAATTACAGACTTTTGTTTCCTTCTTTCCACTTTCACTTCCTAAGGCCCCATGGCTGTTACTGTGAGTGGTGTTTTCCTGCTCTGTTCTTCAAGCTGCCCCCCTCCAAGCTCCCTCCCAAAACCAGCACACACACAAGTTCTTGATTAACTGCACCAACATTCTTTTACTATCATGTATTCAGACATCCAGAATGCGCACGGTGGGGTCTGCTATTCCTCACATATTTGTCTTGCTTTTTTTCTGTTTTTACCTTGCCTATACCTGCAGTCTCCACACACACACTCACACACACACACACACACACACACACCAAGTATAATTTCTCCAAGGTTTTAATACAAACCTGTACCTTGTAAGATTTGATACTTGTGTTTAGCACCCCAGATTTTCATCTGTAATGGTTAGACTAAAAGACTCCAAATACAAATGCCGGGGTTCATAGGTAGGCTTCCTCACTTAGCAGTTGTCAGACCTTGCATGAGTTATCTGAGCCCCTGATGCCACAGTCTCCTCAGAACACTCACCTTATGGAGTCACTGGGATTCCATTACCACTTCACACATGCAAAATATTTAGAAACATAACAGATACCTTATAAAGCCATCTGTTGTTTTATTGCTATTGTTTTCTATTCTATTTTCACATTTTATTTTTGACTCTTCTTTCCAAAACAGAACTAAGAATCTTTGCTTATTTTTTCTTCAATATCTATATCTTTGGTACAGTTAGAATTATCTCAACTCTGACTTTAATGGTCTACATTGTATTTTAGCTTCTAGGATCCTCTTCCTCATTGGGGTACTACTGCTTTTGTCTCATTGTTGCCAGTGTGGCATCATCTTTAAAAGCCTGGACCACGGTAAGCCAGCATATCACCTGTTCTTCGATGTTCCTTCACTTCAGTACCTACCTTGTCCCTCCTAACAGGAGAGCTTAATTAACAATTCAGAAATGGCTTTATGTGCTGTTCAACTTATCAGTCCACATGAATTTTTTTATGTTGTCTGCGTATATTTACTTATTTTTCTTAAACTTTGCTCATATAATTCTATGCATTTTACCACATTTTGCTGTATTTTAGTTGCCTTTGCCATCTACCCTGTTGTTTTAGTCTGTTGAACAGAAGAAATTTTTCCATCAACCAGATCTTTACTTTCTCGTTGGGGGAATGTCCGCCTACCCTTTGCTCCTGTGTCCCGGCTGCACTTCATGACTTTCCTGTCATTCTTGCCAGGTGTCTCAGTCACTTTGGGGTCCAGCTTTCTAGAGGTGTTCTTAAAAGGTGTTCTGCTTCTGCTGAAAACATTACTAATATCTCCTCTCCTCCGTTATCGTTTTGATATTTTTCCTTTTGTCATTAACAGCCTGAGATAAATTCCAGACATCTTTGGGCAGAACAAATTTTGGAGAGCGGTACCCCATCTGGACAGCTTCTTCTCCAGGTGTTCCGCTTTGTGGCTTACTTTTAAACTGTTATGACTACAGCGCCGTGACTGTATTTCTCTTGGATTGATAATTACCTTGGTTCAGTCACCTTTTCCATTGATTTCTCCACTTATCTTCAAGGGGCTCCACACTTAGCATCCTCTCTCTTCAGGGCTTCACTACCTCAGCTGTGGGCGGTGACGCCTCTCAGGCGGGCGTGGAGACCCTCCTCTTCCGCTTTGCTTATTCAGAAAGAGTCTGACTAAAGTTTTCATCACCCATCAATGACTGAAAATTTCTTCTTTTTGGTGCTTTTGCTCCAGTTCCTTCATTGTTTTCCTTTTTTAGGGCTCCATTAAATGATTCTATAACTGAAAATATCTATTTACTTCACTAAAGATGGCAGCTTTATAATTTCCCTTGAGATCCTCTTATCTTTCTTGCTCTCTTTTATGTTTTCTGAGATTATTGGAAGTAAAACTGGGTAGTCATGACTTCTGTTATGGTTTAATATGTTTTTGATTTCCCTGGAATCTGTTCACCCTCCACGTATCTTTGTCAAATATGTGACTGAAAAATTTAATTCAGCCTTTACCAAAAAATGACTAAAATGGGCAATGTCTTTCATTTAACAGTTTTCAAATTCTACAACATGGGCTATAAATCTGGTTCAGGCTGTTTCTACTTTTCTTGGTCAGTGATTGTCAATGTTCCATTTTCATTAGTAGCTCATTCTCATAAGGTATGTCAGAAACCTAGTGTCAACAACTGTCTTTTTGCCCTGTGCAGGAGTGATCATATACACAATTACTGCTATCAAAACTGTGGATTTAATTTAACATATAATCTCAGCCCTGGGTCAGAGGCTGAGGCAGAAAGATAGAAAACTTGAGCTCAGCCTGGGTAAGTCAGCAACTGAGTGAAAACCTGTTTTAAAATAAAAAGTAAAAAGTAGCGGGGTATCTGTAGTTCAGTACAAATGGGTTCAACTCTTAGTTTCTACAAACAAAAACAAAAACAAAACCCTGGTTTTTGGTAAAAATTATATTTAATGAGAATTTTACCATACATTGGGTATTGTCCTATGTGTGTTCTCATAGCAACCCCTTTTAAGCTGTTAAAGATATAATTAGGCAAGTAAAAATAGTAAAACAATTTAATGTTGTTAATTTGGTGTAGACTTTACAAAAGTAATGACCATTCTCTAGTAGAGAATTTAAATGGTTATCTCCCAGTTCCCTCTGTGAAACACAATGCGTTACTTAACTTAAGGACTTTTGTAGACATTGTATTTTATATAGATAGAACACTACTGCCAATGCAGTCCAAGATCACAATGAACTCTAGTTTCATTCCCTTACACTGAGTTTGGTGGGTTATTACACTTAGTTATCATATAGTGTTGTATGGGAAAAGGTGTTTGGTGTTGTGATTGTGCTTTTGTTTTATGTTACTAAGAGTATTCTTTTATTATTGTGTTACTTAATATTTTCCTGCTCTATCGATGGATGGATCAGATCAGGTAAAGCACTGCCTACTCAACAGAGAGTGAGACAGGAAAGCTAATTCTGAAGCTTTCAAGAGAGGAAGAGTCATTTGCATTTTATAATTGCCACCCAAGTCAAGCTTTATCTAATGTAATGATTTCACAGTTTTGAATCATGTAAGAAGTTGGGTAACTCACTTGTGTTCAGTCTGAAGATCTCTTGCTTATTCACAGAAGCTGCTTTCTTCAACAAATCTCCACTGATTCTCATTTTTTTGTGTATGACTTAGAAGTGAAGTACAAATTGCATTAATTGTCAAATTGCTACTATATTCCTCACTGCAGAATTATGTTTTGGAGAGACAGAGTATACCAGCATAGAGAGGATGCCCGTAGCAAGGCCAAGTGGGTCTGGCCCTAGATGTATGGTCTAAAGTAATGGACTTAGATTATTCTTGCGTTTATGAAGACTGATGGAGAGAACTTGCTCTAATTATAGATGCCATAGCATATTAGAAATATTGAGAATTTCAATAAGAGGAAGAAAACTTATAAAAGTAGCACTACAGTGGTGGAGCTTTGGTGTGCCACTTGGATCCTGGCAGGGCCCCGCACAGAGACCTCAAGCAGCTGGGGAACACCAGTGTACTGCGTGGCAGGGCTGAAGGCCTGCACTGCATACTTGACCCATTCAGAGAGCCTCTGAGAGCCACTTGGGACCCAGTAAGGCCTGCCTAATGAGCCCCACTCAGCTGAGGAACTCCCTCCAATACAGAAAGCCATCCTCGACCTAGGGAACAACTGAGACTTTGAAATTAGCTGTCCCAGGGGAATATGGAAACTGACAAAATGATAGAGCAAAATGCAACATCAAAGCACCAGCCCATCCCAAACAAGCCTAGGAGACATGCACACAGAAGAAAATGTAAGCTATACATCTGAAACTTCTGAAATAATAGCAACTGAAGTAAAGAAACAACCCCATGAAGCTGTAATGGAAATGAGATCAGAAATAATCTCCCAGGTAAAACAAGAAATGATACACATAATGAAAGAAATCCTGAACACATCTAAAGAAGACATAGTTTGAAAAATAGAGGAGCACTGCAAAATGATGGAACTCTTGAATGAAAAATATAAGAAAGAGTTAGAATGCATGAAACACATTCAAAGAGATATCCAGGAAATCAAGAATGTCACCAAAAGCTAGTAAAACTGCCTGAATGAAAGAGAAGATAGGCTTTCAGGCCTTCAAGACAAGATTGCAGCTAGTGAACAGGAAAGGAAAGATCTGTTAAAAATAACAAGGAATCAGGAAATAACAATTCAACAGCAGCAAGACGATACAAAGAAAAACAATATCGGATTGATAGGTATAAATGAAAAAGAAGGTGACAACACATATGATATAAAAAAGACAATCACAGAAGTAACCACAGAAAATTTCACAAATAAGGGAACAGAAACTGACATGCAGATAAGTAAAGCATATAGAACTCCAATTAGCCATAACCAAAATAAATCTACATCCAGATGTATAAAAATCAACATCCCAGAAATTTAACGTAAGAACAGAATATTAAAAGCTGTGAGAGAAAAGAAACAAATCCTATACCATTGAAATCTCAGCAGACTTCTCAACACAAACAATGAAGTCAAGAAGAGCATGGAGTGAAGTATTTCAAATCCTAGAGGAAAACAACTTCCAACCTACATTGATATACACTGTAAAATGATCCTTCAAAATTGATGGAGAAATAAGATACTTCCATGACAAAGAACAGCTGAAGAACTTCATGACTGCCAAATCAACCCTGCAAAGAATACTGAAAAATATTCTAGATAGACATAAAAATAACTATGGCTTCGAGACCAACAACATAAAAAATCTACCAAACAACACAAGCAATTAAGCAGAGGGGAAAGGTAGAAACAATAGCAGATAACATGACAAAAATAAGCCAATATATATCACTTATAACCATTAGTGTGAATGGTCTCAATTCATCAATTAAAAGAAACAGACTGGCAGAATGGGTCAAGAAACAACATCCAACTATATGCTGTGTATAAGAAACCCATCTAGGCCAAAAGGAAATTCATAGACTGTAAATCAAAGTATGAAAAATAATTCTTCATGCAACAGGAACCCCCATAAAAGCAGGGGTAGCTATTCTGTTTGCAGACAATGTTGACTACAAACCACGAATGATCAAAAGATAAAATAGGTCACTACAAACTGATGAGGAGAAAATTTAAAGAGGAAGAGATAACAATCCTAAATATATATGCACAAAATATGGGAGTACCCAGCTATATAAAACAAATATTAACAGAAATGAAAAATCAAATAAGCAATAACACTGTTATAATGGGAGACCTTAATACCACATTGACACAGAGAGATCAACTAGACAAAAATCAGTAAACAAATAGCACAACTTTATCAAACTTGTGAACAAGGGACTTAGTAAATGTGTACAGAGTATTCCACCAACATCAGAATACATGTTCTTCTTTGCTTCACATTCTCTATCATAGACCATATAGTAGCCCATAGAACATGCTTAAGTAAATGTAAAAGAATCAAAAGTATCCCATTCATATTATGTGATCACAGTGCCATGAAACTAGAAGTTAATGACAAAAGATACTGCAAAAAAATAAAAAAATACACAGAAATTCAATAACACACTCCTGAACAATCAATGGGTCACTGAGGAAATTAATGAAGAACTTAAACAGTATCTACAAGCAAATAAAACTGCAAATACTACTTACCAAAACCCATGGGATACAATGAAAGAAGTCCTCAGAGGGTAATTTATTGCAGTGAATTCCCACACCAGAAAAATAGAACAAGCCCCAATAAACAACCTGATGTTACACCTCAAATATCTAGAAGAAAAAAGAGCAAGTCAAGCCCAAAGCCCAAAGAAGGGAGGAAATTATAAAAACCAGAGGAGAAATCAATGCAATAGAGACTAAGAAAACAATACAAAGAATCAATGAATCAAAGAGTTGGTTCTTTGAAGGAATAAGTAAAATTGATAAGCCCCTAGCCAACCTCATTTTAAAAAAGAAAGAAAAAACTCAAATTCATGCAATAAGGAATGTAAAGGTTGAAATCACTACAGACCTGTGGAAATACAGAAAATCATCAATACCTGCTTCAGAAACCTTTACTCTGATAGTACCTTAGTTACTTTTCTCTCTCATTGTGGAGACAAAATACTTGATGCCCAAAGTTAGGGAAGGGAATGTTTATTTCTTACAGGTTGAAGGTTTCAATCTATACTCAGCTGGCTCCAAGGCAAAATGACATGACTAAGGGGCAGTGGTTCATGCTGCCGCAAACAGAAAGCATGAACAGCAAAAGACAGAAGGCACGCCTTCTTCCCACCATTACATAGTATGCTGGCTCCACCCTGAGTGGGCGTGGCACTAATAGCACCAATCCAAGTACTAGACGACAAACCAATCACAAATGCTAGATTTATCCATGTCCATGATTGCATGAGGCTTGGGGGCAGGGCATCTGAACATAAACCATAACAGATAGGTTTGATAACACAGAAGGAATAGAAAGACTTCTAGAAACATATAAATTAACAAAGTTGGATCCAGAAAATGTAAAACTGCTGAGTAACTCAATTTAATGAAATTGAAAATGTAATTAAAATTTTATCAACAAAGAAAAGCCCAGGTGCTGATGGATTCACAGCTGAATTCTGCAAGAAATTCAAGAAAGACTTAATGTCAACATTCCTGAAGCACTTCAGTGACATTGAAAAGAAAACAATTCTCCATAACTCATTCCTGGAAGCAAATATTACCCTAATAACAAAACCAGAGAAAAACCTCAACCAAAAAGAGAACTACAGGCCAATCTCTCTCATGAACATAGATACAAAAATCCTCAATACTGGCAAACACAATGCAGCAAGGCATTAAGAAGATTATATACCATGAGCAAGTAGGATTCATCCCAGGAATACAGGGATGGTTCAATATATGCAAATCAATAAATGTAATATACCATATCAATAAAGTCAAAGCATGATCCTCTCAATAGATGCTGGAAAAACTTTTGATAAAGTCCAACACTCATTCATGATAAAAACCCTATGAAAAATTGTAAAGATGATCTTTTCCTCAATCTGATAGAAGCCATCTATGACAAACCAACAGCCAGCATCATATTAATGGTCAAAAACTGAAAGCTTTCTGTTGTAGTCAGGGGTTGTGCAGAGAACAATTAGAATCAGGACATGGGGTTTATAATATTATTTTTATGATGGTCATCCAGAGTTAACACAAGAAAATGCAGGAAATCTATCCACAACACTAAAGACATAGAATATTTAGCCAAGGGCCTGAATCACACAGCAATGTCCCACATGAGTCCAGATGAAGACCCAGAGCTCATGACAATGCCTCCCACGAGTCCACCTGGAGGTCTAGAGCCACAAGGACTCATGCCAGTCTCTTTTGTGGATCCGTGCTGGGAAGGCCCAAAAGTCAACAGTAGAAGCTAGGAGGTCTGTGCCAGCGAGGTGAAGGAGCTGTGCTGGTAGGTTGAGGGTTCTACACTAGAGCCGAGTACTCACACTCACAAGAAAGACCAGGGCTGTCCTGAAAAGCACCACAGCCATCCTCAGCAACACCGAGGCCCTGAGCTCCTCCAACGATAAGCACAACCATGTACATGACAGGAAGCCGGCATGATGAGTTCATCCTGGAGATTAAGTGGCACATGTCTTCCCCTCCGGAGCCAGGAAGCGAAGCTCTATGTAAGGACCAGAGCTTCTCCAGGAGAACCAATGGCTCAAACAGCAACACACAGGAGAACCCACAACTCAATGCCTCAACGTATCTCAATGCATTACCCTTACTTCTCCTTCTCCACGTCTCAATTTATGCTAGCAACCTTCTTCAGGTGAAACATCTCTGCTCAGTGCCATGCTGATGTAATCCAACTGGCGTTAAGTTGATGATCAGTTTTTAATCCATAAGACTATCACTCTAAACTCAGGAATAAGACAAGGCTATCCACTATTATCACTCCTATTCAATATAGTGCTGGAAACATTAGCCAGAGCAATTAGACAAGAGAGAGAAATAAAAGAATAAGCAAAGGAAAGGAAGAAGTTAAATTATGATTATTTGCAGATGAAATGATACTCCATGTAGAAGACTCCAAAATCTCCACTGAAAGACTTCTAGATGTAATAAAAATTAAGTAATGCAGCTGGATACAAAGTCAAAGCTCAAAAATTAGTAGCATCCTTGTACATGAGAAATAAACTCACTGAGAGAGAAATAAGAGAAATCATGCCTTTCACAATAGCATCCAAAAAATGAAATATTTAGGAAACAATCTAACAAAGGAAGTAAAAGATCTATTCAGTGAAAAGTACAGTACACAGAAAATAAATGGAAGAGGATTTCAGAAAATGGAAAGATATTCTTTGTTGATGGATAGGTAGAACAAACATTTTGAAAATGCCCGTTCTCCTAAAATTTTTCTGTAGATTTAATGCAATTCCAATCAAAATACCATTTGCATACCTCACTGATCTAGAGAAATCATTCCTAAAATTCATCTGGAACCAGAAGAGACCTAGAATAGCAAAAGCTATTTTGGGCAACAAAGGCAAGCAGGAGGCATCACAATCCCTGACCTGAAGTTATACTACAAAGCTGCTGTGATAAAATCAGCATGGTACTGGAATAAAAGCAGACCTGATGATCAATGGAATATATTGGAAGATACAGCCACAACCAGAAACACACTCAGCCACCTTATCTTCGACAAAGGGGTAAAACATGTTTACTGGAATCAAGTAGCCTCTTTAATAAGTGGTGCTGGAAACACTGGCTTTCCATATGCTGAATACTAAAACTAGATCCAGGCCGAAAACTATGCATTAAACTAAAGTCAAAATGGATCAAAGATCTAAATATTAAAACAGAAACACTAAATCACCAGAAGAAAAATTAGGTAGAAACACTGAAGATTTAAGGGTAAGCAAAGAGTTCATGAACAAAGATGAAACTGCATGGGAAATATTTCCTACACTCAACACCTGGAATGTCATCTTATTAAAATGTTTTCCATGTCAAAAGAAAACTCTGAGTGAAAATCAAATCCATGAATTAGAAAAAATCTTAACCAACTGTCCCTAAGATAAAGGACTTCCATCTAGAACATATAAAGAATTAAAAGTAAATCCGATGCCCGAAATTCAAAGACCCATTCCAAAAATGGGCATCAGAGATGAATACACACTTCTCAGCTGAAGAAATACAAATGGCAAAGAAATACATGAAAAAATGTTCAGAACCATTGGTCATTAGATTAAAACAACACGAATATTCCACCTCACTCTAGAAAGAAAGGCCAGGATCAAGAAAACAACCAAAGCAAATGCTAGAGAGATGTGGGGAGAAAGGAACTCTTCTGCATTGTTGGTGGGAGTGTAGACTGGTGCAATCACCATGGAAATCAGTCTGAACATCCTTCAAAAAGTTAAGATTGGAGATTCCAATTGACCCAGCTATCCCACTTCTTGGCATTTTCCCAGAAGAACTGAAAACATCATACCACAGTGATATATGTGCACCCATGTTTATAGCAGCACAATTTGTAATAGCCAGATCTTGGAAACAACCTAAGTGCCCATCAACTGAGGAATGGATAAAAAAGTTTTGGTATTTTTATACAATGGAGTACTACTCAGCTATAAAGAAGGATCACATTGAGGATTTTATAGGTAAATGGATGTGACTTGAGACCATACTCAGATGCATCAAATAAATCAAACTCACATGTGTCAATATCATATTGTCTCCCTAGTGTAAGAAAATGAAAGAGTAAACAGGGTGTAAAATCTTCAAAAAATCCTGTGAAAGGGTAAGTGACTGCTCAGAGGGGAAGAATAACTCAGATGGGGAAGGGGAGAAAAAGAGCAGAGGAAAAAAGATATGAATTTGTATATACACACTTAAGATAGCTAAGATCATTGTATTACTAACTATTAATTCTTACAACAAAACAGTCAACACAGGAGTAGATCAATTTTACATGTCTGACAATTTGAGTAACTCTTTTGAAGATAACTATGGCAAATAACAACCTTTGTTAAGTTCCTACTGCCTTGTTTTAAAAGCCTGTATTATTATTGTTTGGGGTTTTTTTGTTATTGTTTATTTGTCTGTTTCATTTCTTGTTTTTTTCATATTTTTGTTCTGTTTTCTTTTTCCCTCTATAAAATAAAAAAGCACTACAAAAGAGTCAACAAATAGTATCTTTCACAATAAAAAATTTAATTTTATATGCTTACTTGGGTCAGACAGTAGATATTGCTTTATTCTTGTTTAATATTAATAATTACTGGATTGAGTACTCCTAGTCCAAGTTTTGAAGTCAGCAGGGCTTAGAGAGCTTAAGCAATGTGAATCAAATTATGCAGTTACGATGTGGAATGCCTGCATCTGTGAGAATCTGCAGATGTTCTCTTCACCACAAGAGGCCAACTTTTGTTTCTGCAAAGCCTGCTAAACACTAATGCTTAATGTGTGAGTCTGTCACTCAAAGCAGGAGAAAAATAAATGACAAATGAAAACTTTGACCAGTCCCTGTGTGTCTACAGCAAACACTGGATAGTAATCATCATGTCCAATGTATAGTGGGTTTTCAATATTTGACCTTTTGTTTTTGTTAGTATTACATCATTGTTTATTTTATCTCATCCAACACCAAATATGCATCACATCACCTACTGATAAAGGAAAGTTTGGAATAAAATATTTTCTTCCTCTAGCTCAACAGTTCCTAAGAATATGGACCTTGGTTTTTAAGTAGTGTTCGACATGCTATCTAAAGGAATTTTGTTAGTTTTTATCCCCATATTCAAATAAAAAGTACTAGTGATTCTAAAGCCAAGGCGATCTCTAGAATGTCATTATGTTCTTAGTATTCAGTGGATGATGTGTGAGCTGGATTTCCCATTCACAGAATGTCTGCAAAGTGATGGCATCAATAAACATTATGTAATGTTATTCTTATCTCTAGTGAAAAAAAATCAAGACAGATAGTTGCAACAATGCAACAAAGAGATGTATGGAAATAAGGTTGCACTTTTCTTTACTGTGGATTAGAGCCAGAGTCTTCATGCAGTGCTACATCTCCAGTCTTTATTTTTTATCTTGAGACAAAGTCTTGCTAATGTGTTCAGGCTGGATTCAAACTTGCAATCCTCCTGCCTCAGCCTCCCAAGGGCTGGGATTACATGTGTGCACCACTGTGCCTGTTTTATACTGACAATCTTAAATAGGCTTCTATTCTATTGTGATACAGGGAAATACACAGAAAAACATGAATTAGATTTGGAGCATGAGGTAAATTTTTTTCTCAGGCTAAAAGACCTGCTTATGCTTAAAACATTGAATTTTTAATAGAAAATTACATTAACCTGGCTCTTACTTGTTTGGGTTCTAAGAGATAGCCATGCATTCAATGAAAGAAGAGCCTCTGCTTCCCTAGGACTATATTCCGTGAAAATAGCACCCCAGGTTCAGTCCTGCCAACAACAATTTTTACAGTTCTTACTTGAATTTTCACACAAATTATTTGAGCCTTTAGCAGGTCCTGATGGAATAACTGCAGCAATTAGCAGGCAGAGGAACTGAGGAGAGAGGTTAAATAAGGTACTCAAGGACAGGGAACAAACAGTCCACATTTCCATCTCTAAAATCAGGGTGTTTCCAAAACTCAGCCTCACATCTACGGGTGTGAAGCACATTCCTAGCACTAATTACCATAATAAACCCAGGGAAATCTACTTCAAAACAATAAATTATTGTTTTTGGATCCTAGCAGAGAACGAACCGTTACCAAATTAATACATGTGTAACACCCGTGCCTTGGGATTGTTTGAGGAGATTCTTGCTGGCGGAGTTGGCTGCAGGACAATAAGGCTTGGGGCTCCTGCCGAGGGCAGTGTAACTGGCCGCCC
Source organism: Dolichotis patagonum (assembly GCA_004027295.1). NCBI lineage: Eukaryota > Metazoa > Chordata > Mammalia > Rodentia > Caviidae > Dolichotis > Dolichotis patagonum. Next base: position 158,581 of record PVJX010000463.1, on the reverse strand, counting down.
CTTCCACTGGACCACCTGCCTCAGAGCCATCTGCTGCCCTCTGCATGCAGCGACCCAGTGCAGCCGGGCCCAAGGCAGACCCACCCCTGGGAGAGGCTGGACTCCTCACAGGTGTTAGACCTGCTCTGCTGTCCGTTAGCTTTCTCCACATTAGTCCACTCTGTCCACCAGTGCAAGCCTCGCCTGTCTAATCCCCGCTGGGAATCTGCTTCTTCATTAACTTGAACTAGTGACACTTGTCTCACTCCTTCTCCTCCTCACTTTCTCCTTTTAATTAACTGGCAGGGCCATCGTGCAGCCCTAAAGGGGTCTTCTCCTTCGTATGTGAGGACGGTAAGATGTAAATGCAGACCCACGGAGAGAGTGGTTAGGAGTGCAATTTGTATGCGATTTCCTCTAACTTGTTCAGTCATTTCCGGTGATAGTACTGTATAATTTAAAAACTCTGGGAGCTCTGTCGTCAAATCCTGTATAAAATGGTGCACGTTGTACTGCACAGGTTTGTAACCCACCCTCACATGGTAATCACCCAGACTCACTTTTTGTCACAACAGAAACAAAAGCTATTCAGTTTTGTTTACTAAAGCTTCTCTGGTTAGATCATATTTGGTTGTTTTCTGGGGAATGGGATCCCTTCCTCTGATTCATACCTGAAGCCATGCTGGGCTCCCCTCCCCGACCCAGACTGGCACACATCCTCAGCTGCACAACGTGCGCCCCACAGCCTGCTCCTAATGTGTCACCAAGGCACTCAGGGCAAGAAAGAATCTCTGCAGGAAGAAGACCCACACTGAGTATTCCGCAGCACTCAAAATTAAATTATAGTTTAAAGACCACAAACTGAAGGTTATAACAAGAGGTCACTTTCCCAGAAATTGAGCCACTGCTCCATGCACTTGCCCTCGTGCTGCAGGACGTGCTCAGTATGTGCTTGCAGCCACCAGAGGAAAACTGAGTTTGTTTAGAAAATGGTGAAGTCCCACAAAGATGAATTTTACCCAAACCGTTTTCTCTGCTAAGTAAAAATTATCACATGATCATACGGTCAAGACAGATTTATTTAACAAACTTTCATCAGACTCTATGAGAGAGAGAGAGAGAGAGAGAGAGAAAAGAAGGAAGAGGAGGAGACAGGAGGGGAGGAGAGGAAAGGAGAAGAGAGGAGAGGAGAGGAAAAAGAGACATTTGAACCTCAAGGCTCAATTCTTCACCACTCTGGTCTGTTATCTCCTGAGATTTTTAGGGTCTGTTCAGCCACAAGACTCTAAACAACAAGGCCGGAATCAAGAAAACAGGAAACCTTAGTTTCAAAATTCTGAAAGAAGACTTCGAGCATCAAATTCTATATTCAGACAGATTATCTGACGTAGTGACAGAGTAGTTCAGATACATGGAGGCTGAAGTTCCGTAGTATCATAGGATGATGTCAGATATGGTTTCGACAAATGTTACGGAAAAGGTTGAGAGGAGGGTGTTATATCTAGCACGAAAGACGTCCAACGCAAGCGAGCAGGAAAAGAAGTACTCAAGATTAGAGATGAATAAGAGGTTTCAAAAACAGTACACGTGAGAAAAGAGAATGGAGACAGATGCCTCTGGGAATTCTCCAAGAAAATAAGGAAAAGTTGTATTTTGAACATAATATTAATAGGCTTATATCAGCAAGACTGGAGTTCTTTGGAAAAATATCAATTAGTTTGTTTATCGAAAAGTAAAGAAAGAGAAAATCGAAAGGGCAATTGATTCCCAAAACAACTATAGAAGGTTAACAAAAATGTGAAGGTATAATAATAGGCAATATTTGGAGAGTCACAAGAATGTAAATCTATTTTTTAAGAATATTACTGCATTAGCTTTTCATTGCTGGAACAAAACACCTGATACATGCACTGTATGAGGAAAGTACCACCTCGGCTCACAGCTTCGGAAGCCCCAGTCCGTGGTCGGCTGACTGGGAGGCAGAAACGCCATGGCTGGGTCCTCACAGGGGCACATGGGTGCGGTGTGCTTCACTCAGCGCAGCTTTGGCCAAATCGATCGAGTTTGCAGTCACGATCGACGGTCACAATTTGAATAGTCCTGTGAGTGCAGAGTGGCTGGTGTCGCTAACAACTGTGACCAACCCGTGTGAGGCCGGGGGAGTAAGAAGGCCTGGGGTTGTAGTAGTGAGGGGGGAAACGCTAAGCCTTGCCTTATGCTGTCTCCTAGACCGCCCACATTTTACTGATTACTCAGGGCTACTGTCTCCTCTGAGAACAAGAGTGACCTTTAATACTTTGGCTTGAGGAGCTGAGGAAGGGCGGGCAGGACGCGGGGTGTGAAGCGTTAGCTGCCAGTGCTCCAACATGAGCCGGGAAGAGGTCATCAGAGGCCCCGTTCTTCTGCTCTGTCTCTGCCTGCTCCCAGGGCCGCCCGCCCCTGCCTGAGTCACCCAGCTGCACCTCCGTGTGAACCTGGAGAGAAGCCCCTCCTCTCTGCCCCCCTCCTGGCTCCCCTCCGTGGAAGAGCGGTTCTGCTAGGGAGCTGGACGGTGGTCCCAAGCGTGTTTGTTAATCGCGCATGTGGCAGGTCTGCCCCCTCTTTGGGCCTGATTACTCAGGGCAGACTTAGTGCTGTCTCTCTCTCTCCACTCTGCACGGTCCATGGATTCATGCGCCGTGCTCCCCACTTTTCTTCCTGATGAGGAAGCGGAGCAGAGGAGTGAGGCTTCCGCTTTGGGGTCTGTGGATGCTAGAAGGGACAGCATAGCTTGAACTCAAGCCAGGTATGGGAAGCCGGCTTTCTCAGAGGGCTCTGCGCTCAGGAGTGAGTCTTTCTTTACCCAGCTTACCTCAGATGACCCTCTTGCTTGTGTCTGGTGTTTTCGTGTTGGTGAGAGGGGGTAGATAGCTTTAAAACAGAATTCTGGCATTCCTGGGTCTCAGATTACAACCACCCTTAAAAAACTGAAATCTATTTACCTTTGCTTCTAATAGAGTCAGGAAGAAAAACTCACCATACTTACATTGCATTTTTATGTACAAATGTAAAATTCCAAGAATACATCGCTTTGGGTCTCGTTCTCTCGTACAACAGAATTTTGACTATTTATTAGAGACATGTTGACAAAGCTCTGGCTTTCTGAGCAGCTCTAAATATCTAGACTTCTTTTGAAATCACCATTTTCCAACATGCTTTTACAATCATCATCAGCATTCATTATTTTGGTCTTGTTGATAAATCAGAAACAAAGTCATTCCACCTGTGAATATCAAAATATCACACTGTACTAAATAAATGTATATATCAACTAACTCATTGGACTTCATAAATGTATACAATTATGATGTGTTAAAAATAATAATAAAAATAAAAATTTTAAAAACAAGCAAAAGAATGTGTGAACAATGGAGAAAATGGAAAATTATGGTAGGCAAGGAATAAATAGATATCAGAAAAAACCCAGTATTCCCACTATAGACCTTAATTGAAGAGGTGTAGGTTTTTCTTCCTTAGATAAATTTTATTTTCCTTAGATCAATTTTATTCTCAAAATCTTATTCTGTCTACTCAGATGGAAAACTCCAAGTTAATGCCCCGAGTCACTGCTTGCATTCAGTGGGCGAGACTCTAGCACAAGACTCATTTCTTATAGACATTCGCTAAATCACTATGCAATACATAACACTGGAACCTACGGTGGGGGTGAAGGGGAATATTTATCTTAATTTCCCTAATTTTAAGAAAATCAAATTTTGCCCCTGAAACATCAATTTTCCCAATTCTGCCTTCCTGAGAAGTGGGGGAATTTCTCTCTTACTAGTCTGACATTTTGATTTGGAAAATGACTCCAACTCCAAATCATTGTCACTGCCACCAAGAAACATGGGGTGGAACTGCTGGGGACTTTCTAACTACGAACACCCTAATGTTTCAGTTATGGAATTTATCTAATTTGAATGAGGATTTTTTTCCCCCTTGGGAGCGCCTATTACTCTTCAAGCTTTAGTTTTTAAATCTAAACATTGCCTGGCAGGGAAGTATCCCGGTGTGTTGAAATGCTTAAAGCAGGTGGAAATGCTTAAAGCAACATGTGATTTCAACACCCTGCTTCAGCAATGGTTGCTTCAGCGTCCCTTTGGTCTTCACCATCTCCCACCCGGGCCCTCCTTCTGCATCTTGCCCAGAGATCTGAAGTTCTGCCCATGTGGAGAGAAAGATTCCAGGTTCTGTTTGGATGTGGAGGAGGTCCCACTGCTGCCGCCAGCTCTTTCAGCGGGTGGGATCCAGCTCAGCCTAACTTTGGGTGGCTTCATCGCCGTGGTTTGTTTTTTGCTCATACCATTAATATTTTGGAAATAAAAGGCCGATGTATGTTAAAATAAAATTTCACATAGGAGTACTAACTAGACTGCTTGACACAAAAATCCCAACTGTCAACCGAAGTACACTCATCCAATGACATTAAATGGTCTCCACGAGTCAGAGTGTAATTTTTGGACTTTGCTCGTTTCTTCCATTGACTCCTCATTGTAAATATCAGCAATGTAAGTTAAATCCACATTAATTAATCAAGAAGAATGTATCAGACACTAACCAGCTAAAGCAGAAGAGATACTGGCAGATGAGTGAAACGGCTGGACGACCTGGCATATAATTACTAACTAACATACGACTGACTAATAGACAGTATAAAATACACAGATGAGGTACCATGGGAATCTGGATGGAGAGAAGACGGAGTCTAACATACAGGCAAGAGAGAAAGATCAGTCCAGCACTGTGTAAAATATTGTCTCTGTAACACCCTCTCATATTTTTCCCGCTGATCTCAGGATGACACTAAGGTTTTGACCCACTTTGTACCCCTTGTGATCTCTCTACCACAACTTGGTTTTGATGCTTTACAGATACTTCCCGCACGTCGCAGTAGGCTGCCGAGGCCCTCTGTCCCCAGCTCCCCACTCCCTTCTACCGCCTGCTTGTGGCACAGTAAGAGGGGGGCACCGCCTGTGCGGTTAGCGGGGTGCATGTCGGGCCAGGGCGCCTGTGTGAAAGCTCAGTTGTCAGTGGTTTGGCTCCCAGAGCAGAAGTCTTGCCAAGGATGTCTTTGCTGCTGGCTTCCAAAGTGATGGATAGTGACCACAGCCTGTTTTGGACATGGGACTTAGAAAAAGTTCAGGAAAAATGACGTTATTGCAAAGGAAGATTATCTGGGAGGGTCGGAGCAAGCTCACACACACAGAGCACAACCTCCTTTTGTCAGAGGACATTTAAGGCTCTCTCTGCTGAAGGAGGACAATTCAAACTCTGTCTGTCCTCGCCATTAACTCTTACAGAACTTCCAAAGCATAATATTCTGAGATAATGAAATTTCTTTACACAAAAGCCATACACCCCACACCTTCCACGGCAAACCACAGATTTGGCCAAAGGATGAATTCACTTCTTGTTGTACAAAGTCTGCTCATCCCAGCGTCCAACTTTAAAAAAGAGAGAAGTACTTCCCCAAAACTCCAGAACACACTTGAAACTTATTTTGCTTTGTATTTTATTTTGCTTAGTTCCTTCTACAGAAAAGGAAAACGACCTCACCACATGCCAGGGAACTTTTGTACAATCACAGTAAAGTAAGAGCAGCAAAAAGATAAGACACAGAGCAAAATTTCCACCGTGTATCTCTCTGCTCACACAAGCATGGGAAAGACATATACCTGACCTAGCGTTTAGAACTGGAAAAGGCAGATACTTAGAATTAGTCAACTCATGATTTGGGTTAATTTTGATCCAGTTCGTTTGTTAAGCATCACTGGGGCACCAGGCATTTAATTAGTAACTGAGGACCCAAAGTTAGGTAAGTTGTGAACTCCGAACTCAGAGAGCAGAATGCAGAGGGACAAGGCGATGACCACTCCGGGGACCGTGGGAACAGGGACCAGCAGAAGAGCACTGCACACGGCCCTGGGAGCAGAGGCCGAACTGGAGGCAGCAGACAGCTCTGCTGAGGAGGCAGCTGGGTCAGCTGAGGGGAGGAAAAGCAGGTGAGGTGGGTATTAATAGGAATCCAGGCGGCTCCTCGGTCTACAGAGACGAAACCCCGATGAGGCCCAGGAAGGAAGACAGTTATATGGGGGCCTCAAACAAACAGGCAGCGTCCCTATCCCAATGGACAGATAAGAGCACAGAGGAGGGTGAGACAGGGCCACGCGCTGAGCAGCCTGCAGAGGTCACAGCGTGGGAGGGTGTGACTCAAAGCCTCTCCTGCTCCTCTTCCTCCTCCCACCGCTGGTCCCTTCCTCTGCGTCTCCTTCTGCAGGACTGGGGATGGACACCAGGTCCTTCCCGCTGAGCCCATTTTATAATTTTTATTTTGAGACAGGGTTGGTTTCATGACATCTCTAAATTTCCAGGGTGGGCTCGAACTTGGGACCCTTTTGCCTCAGCCTCCTGGAGGGCTGGGATGACAGGACCGTGTCACCATTTCGGGGAAGGTCGGCACTCCTTAAGGACAGCATCACTGGCCAGCCCTAGCACAGCCGTCAGCAGCACTGGAAACAAAATCAGAATCAGCTGTGATACGCAGGCCCCTTCCTTTTCCTGGCCGTCCGGGTCCCCGGGAGCAGGTCTGCCTGGGTCTGTTCTTGGCTTCTGACTTCCCCTGTGGGGTTTATTCCCACTCCAGCTCCCTGCCTTTTGTCCCCTCCCTAGCACAGAAACTCACCAAAGGGACTTTCTACCCCCAAAAGGCACCCAGCCATTTCTTAAGGGACAAGTGGCTCCCATTTGAGTTTTGGTATAAAAACATTTTTTTCTTTTCTTTTCCATTTCTACCACAGCTGCTGGTATTTCAAAAAGAGAAAATCAAGATGATATCGCCAACCAATGGAGTACTTATTTTATGCCCCCAATTTCTGTAACGTATCTGCCATCGTGACTTAATACATCACCCGCCACAGGGGTACTGTTCGCCCGCTTCTGGGTGATGAAATTGCCTTGGTCTATCTGTGGCTTAGCTGCGGTTTATGCCTGGGCTCCTGAATCCCTGTGACGTAGTCTTTACTACAGGTTGGTCCTGAGATGTGCGATTTCCAGTCACAGAGAAGACAGACTAAACGAGATGTCTACAAAGAGAAATAAGGGCTTGCACATTTAGAAATTTAGCTTGCTGTGTTTAATTTGCAGCCCTCAGCCTGCCCAAGTCCACGGGAAGAGCTCTGCTGCCACCCAGTGGCCACAGCGCGCTACGCCCTCATGAAAATACCTGCAGTGTAGCTCAGCGCGGATAAAATCCACAACGGAAAATGGCGCTGAAACGTCTTATTCACCTTTGTGTCAGATCCAGAGGCAGGCGCTTTTCAAGCCTGAGCCACACTACTTTGCTTCTGGAAATTAACCTGCAATTCCGGAAGGCTGTCACCAATCACCCTGCCATATTGCAACACTGTTTTTTTAGCTCTGCAGGGTAGCTCATGACAGTTTTGGTGTGTCTTAAATATTTAAACTTCATAACATGCCTGCGAAGCAACTGTAAGCAGCACCACTTTAAAATGAAAGAGTTTCTCAAGTCTCTAGTTACTTAACATAGGAATAAAACTTTTATTCGTTTCCTGTTAATTCAAGACCAAGTATCTTCCCTCCCTTCCTTTTCTTTCCTTCCTCTTCCTCCTTCTTCTCTTTTTTCCTAATAGTTCTCCCTTCTTATTTTTTCTCTACCCCGTCTTCCTTGTTTTCCACACTGCCTGTGTGCCATGCGGGGACCTCGTGAACCACCTGCTCCCCCCTGCCCCGTTCTCCTGCAGCCCGCGGAACCAATGGAGCATAAGCGGATTCTTCTTGTAAGGATCATGGAAGCCCACCGGCCCTTTGCTTCCTTCCTCTCCCTTTCCTGGTGTAACACGACTCAAGCTTCAAGGCGAACCAGAGGGAACAGATTTGGTTCAGCTGGAATATGCCCACAGGTGCCACGCAGGGGGTCATTACAGAAGACAAATGACCTGCCCATTTGCTTAAGCCGCTACAGTCAGTGTTGCTGAAACTTGTATCTGAAGTATTCCCAGGAGATAATGGGAAGGAAGTCACAGGCTTATGCTAAGATCAAGTCGCAGCCGGGGAACCTCAGTCCGCCCCTGCATAGGGCCTACAATTCTAAGAGGATTTTCTAGCATAAAAACCTCTTCCTCCCACCTTTCCTCTTTACATCTTTGCTTTACTCTTATAGTTTTCTATCAAGAATGTTAATTAGAATTAAAAGGAGCAGAACAACTGCAAGAGTGAGAAATCATTAAGGGGGCAGAAAGAATATGTTTTCCAGATCAGAGGTGACGCGGAACGGCAGTCAAAGTGGGTTAGTTCTCAGAATGAGTTCTGGAAGGTAGAGACTGCAGACACTGCCCAGGCAAAAAAATGACAGCCTTGACCCTGGCCCTGTTTCTTCCTTGCCGATCCTTAATAGCGATCCTTTCTTGCTCATGAACTCCCCGGCTCAGAATGGACACAAATAGCTTTGTGCGGTGAACGCATTGCACGTTTTCATCCTGGCTCCTCCATCCCTGGGAGCTTTCCCACTGAAATAAAAAAGAGCCCCAGGAGGAAAGCATTTGGAAGAAGGCTCTGAGCAAATCTCCGCTGTGGCGGGGCCCAGCTCTCCCTCTGTCTGCCCTTACCCGCCAGCTCAGTGACCTTGACCGGCTGTGACCCTGGAACAGGCACAGCCTCCGGGGACCAGCCCGTGGCATTCCCAGAACACCTCAGAGGCTCCTTCCAAGACTCACTCCCTACCCTCAGTCCAAAGTCCCAGTGGGGTGTCCAGTTCCCACCTTGTGCCTTGTATTGTTTAACATTTTCCCCACGTTGCTCCACATGCGGATGGGTTTGGGGACTGGACTGCTCAGCGCCCTCCCTGTCCCTTCTGCTGTCCCTCAGCTTACTGCCATTTGGCTCTGTGTGCTGCTTCCTTGCCAGGTTGGACGTCTGCGAGGTCTCACCCAGATCCAGGGCAGGAGTCCAATACTTCTGAGGATGGAGACTAATATTCCCGCATTGAAATGGTGTCATTTCTACTAAATTAACTTCCTTTAATTCCTGTAAATGCCAGGATGTTACTGTGGGGGAAAAAACAAGCAGTGCAGGCACCTGTAGGCCACCAAGGGAGCTCTCAGCATTCCTCGGTCAGCACGCAGGGTCGTGTGTTCACTGGGCAGCAAACCCTCCTTTAACCCAGAGGAAAAAACTAAAAGGAATGGACCACTGGTTTCAGCTGACAAAGGTTTAGTTCTGCATGGTCAGATGGGCAAACAGTAATTTCTGTAGTGGCTTTTGGGTTCAGGGTTAAGCTCCCCTTGGAAAGCCAAGGTCAAAAAACTTGTGGCTGATGGTAAGAAAAAATGCAAATGATCTCTGTCAGGCAGCAGATGGCAAAGACTTCTTCCCTCCTACTGGGAGATTCTACAATTTTCCAAAGGCCAAGGCTTCTAAGTATTGATAAATTTAATTATTTTCTTCTTTGCACCTAATATCTATGCAGATCAATTTTTTTCCCCTAGAGTTTGTCAGAAAAGACCTAATAGAGAGGATGGGGGATGGAATACTTGCTATGTTTCTCTACCTCCACTGCTAAAATGTCCAACATGGACCACATAAAATGAGAGATGAAAAGTTTGCTGTTGCGTTTATTTGTTCCAAGAATGGAGGTCAAACCTGTCCAGTTAACAGAAGTGACTTTTGTTCAGAGTGATCAGCTGCACACCTGACTCAGAGCAGCCATCTTGCAAATGGCTGCCTGAGAAAGCAGACCTGAGTGGGTTGGTCCAAATCTGAGGTGTGATCTTAGAATCCTCCAGTTCTATGGGTCTTTGGGCTGTGCTGCCCTGAGGGAGCACAGCTGCGGGTCTGGGGAGCTGTTGGGTCAGGTGGACACCTAAGCACACTCATGGTACTTCCCATGTCAACTACTTCTCCTTTTATGTTTGAGTCATGTTTTGCAGAGGGGCACTGTGGGTCACAGCCTGGTTTTTTAAAGTGTTATTGGGCATGTATATGCTTTAATTTATAAAATAGAGACAATAATCATTATTCCTGAATTTCTTGTACCAATTACCATGTGTATGGCATCATTTTAAGTGCTTTATAGTCACTTAACAATCTATTACTTGCATTATTTGGGACATGCACTGTTTTACAAATGCTTGCAAGAGATTTAAGTAAATATATTCAAAATGCCCTGAAAATTCCTTCAAGTTCTCATAAAGCCTGACACCTTTTCCAGGGATTTGTGAATCTAGGCTTGTATGAATTCTCCTTTGCAAGTCAGTGACTCTTCTGAAGCCTCAACTGATGTATTAGTTTTTCCCTTCAATGTGTTAGGGAAACAATTTTCACTCTCATTCCTGGACCTCTGAATATTGAGGGCACCTCTATATCAATGATCAGAAACCACTGAAATTCATTCTTCCTTGATAAAAATTAACTCTCTTTTTTTCCCACACTCTCTTACCTTCTAGCCGCTAACCTGCTTTGAGCTTTAGTAGCCACCAGGTTCCGTTCTGAGCACTTCACACGAGCACGTTCACCCTTCCATCTTCCCCTGTAGAAATGGGGGAAAGGCGACAGAATGCCACAGTGGATGAGGTCCTGAGCAAGCAGGCCCTGCAGTCCTTCTCTTACTGCCATGATATGCTGAATATTTCAGTAGGATATTTTCTTCGGAAAATTCCTAATATAAGTGGTGAAGTAAAGATTTTGGTAGGGATGGAGAGGTAAAGTCTTACCGAACTAAATACCACTGGGATGCTACTCTTTGACAATGTGTTGTCATATTTAACGTTTGCCTTTGGCATTAGGGTTTAGTTCTATTAACAGGACACATTTGATTAACGAGAAAGCAGGGTTAGAGACGGTAGAGCACAGTCCAGGTGTCTCTACTCAGCGTAACTAATACCAATGTCTGCGATATCATCCCCTGCATTCTACAGCTTTCCTGTGCTCCACTGTGGCAGGTCCTAAATGAGAAGCTGAACGCAGAAAGCCTATCATGAATCCTGAAGCACCATGAGGTCGCAATAAATGTTAATCAGTATCATGACCAGGTTCCCAGGAAGCATATTCTGAGACCAGCGGTGAACAGGAAGTAGCCTTAGATCAACACAGGTGGAAGGGAGAGCAAGGAAGCAAGAGTGGACAGAAAGAAAGCCGAGCTGAAAGAAGGCTGCAGCTGAGTCTCAGTTAATCCCAGGGAGCACTGCAGTGGGGTGGCCCATGGCATTGTCCCGGATTGGAACAAGGACCTCACAGCTTCATACTCTGTAGGCATCGATCCTTAGGTGAAGGTTGCCCCTGTGTGAAGGACCTGTGACCTGGGCTGGTGCAGTTTTGTTCAACTGAGGGTGTTTTCAAGAAGGCCCCACGGCTGAAGCTGTCTTCCACTAGGGAAAATCCTTCAAACTTAAGGAAGGAAATGAAATGTTGCATCGCTATATATATATCAATGTTAGTAGCATAGTATGATTTTATTACTATTACTGGCTTCACCATAATAACTTGCTTTAAAAATATTTGTTTAAAGCTTTTTGGGAAGTATAGATTTTAGGTAACTGAATCCTACTAAAGAGAAGAAAACAGTTCTGGAGGTCGGGGCGACTGTTGCAGTTCCGAAGTTAGTCAAGTCACGCTCATGGCCAGCGTCTCTGATATCCCATTCTGCATTTGGCTTTGGCCCTCAGTTATCCTCCTCGCTGCGGGGTGAACCAAGCCTTCTCCACAGACTCCGCCATGTCTCAGCCACAGACACAGCCCAGCCTATAGTTCTTTTCCTGAAACTATCAGTATCTTCCAGAATCTAATCCTCACCCAGGTAGACATTTAGGAACTGGGGTTGACATCCGAAGAAACAGGATGTACTTTGTGACTGTGATATTTATAGAAACAGGAATTAGCAGAGTTATAAAATCAAAGGCCTGTGGAGAGAGTTTTCCTGGTTATACCTCAGGTATGGTAGTATAATATGCATTTCTTTGGAAAGAAGCATGCCAGCTGAGCTCTTGTGATGTTGTTAGTACTACAGGCTGAGTATCCCTTTCCAAAATACTTGAGACCAGAAGAGCTTCAAATTTTTTTTTCTGATTTTAGAATACTTGCATTTACACAATGAGATACCTTGGGGATGGGATCCAAGTTTAAACACGGATTTCACTTGTTTCATTTACTCCTCATACGACTAACCTGAAGCTAATTTCATAACGTATGTTTGTGTGCCTGTGCTTTGTGTGTGGCTAGTCACATGAGGTCAGGTGTGGAAGTTTCATTTGTGATGTCCTGTCAGTCCTCAGAAAGTTTTAGATTGTGAAGAATTTTGGAGTTTGAATTTTCAGATTAAGGACGCTCAACTTGTAACACTATTACTTTACAGTTATGCAAGATTTGCAGTAAAAACGCACCTATCAAGTGTTAGAAAATCATCTGCACAAGATGAAAAGCTAAACGCTAACAAAGAAAGAAGGCATGGGAGAGGCAATCCCACCCACACCCTGGCCTTAGAGATGCTGCCGCCATTGTGCACAAACTCTGGCTCTGAACTTCCTCGTAGCCCAACCTCAGAGCTTTTCTCCCTTCTAACTTCTTCCGGGACAGAGACACCAGTGGATCAGAGGGAGCTGAGGCCTGCGCGTAGGGGAGTCCACCTGACAGAGACTCATCCGGGACCTCTTCCTACAGACAGCAGACAGGAGTCCTAAATCGTGTATGACAGGTAGGGATGTGGTGTATTTGTGGTTGTGTGTGTACAGGAGTGTAATTCTACATGTGTGCATATTTAACTCCTAAATTAATGCCCATGAGAATTTCTCAAATGATCACATGCCCGGTGCAGTACCCATCTATCAGTGCCCCGGGAATATTCAGCAAGCATTAACCCTTAGAAGAAAATGCTTTGCTGATGCCAACTTCTAGGCGGATGACAGATGCAATTGTCCACTTGTCACTCTGGCCTCAGGGCCTCCAGCAGGGTGTATTAATGAGCGCCAGGCTGCCACGGGCTCTTTACCTCTCTGTGATACTCCTTCTCCATCACTGAGCCATACGATCACTGCTCCTTCTCCTACGGCCCACAGGAGAGATTTAGAGCTCTAAGGACAAAAAAAGGCATTTAAGACTGGGACAATTCTGTGGAATTTTGTACTTTTGAAACATAACATTAGAACAATATATCCTACCTACCCTTTAACAAGTTCTACTTGCTGGGACCCTTCCAGTTATTCCTCTAAAGGCTCTGGGAGCCCCAAGTTCTGGCTACAAGGTAATCACAGAGTATGGAAGTACTAGGTTCTCTGAACGCCTCTATGCCTGGGATTACTGGTTAGCATCCTTAGAATCAGGTGTTTTTCTTCTCTTTGGTAAAAAATGTGCATTATTGTAACCCTAGTGATTCATCTTCCCAAAATGAAGTCTACACTCCTAATTAATACTCTACTACCATGACTTCTTGAAGGAAAAGAAATAGGGGTTAGGATGGAGTCAGAAAATAACCTTTAAAAAATAATTGGTATCCCCACAATGAGCAGTCTTAGCGTCTTTCTTTAGTACCTTTCCCAGCAGTAAATAATGCTTGGTGAACTGTTTTATGGAGCCCAGCACTGTGTTCCACTTTCTGCACGCATGGTCTCACCTAATCTCAACAGCCAGGGAGGAAGGTAAAGTTCTTAGCCCCAGTTGGTATGAGGACATTGGGGTAGAGCGGTTTGCTCAGTAGGACTCATCTGGCAGGAAGGCCAATGACCAGGGCGGCTGGGAGGCAGACTGGGACTTCTCAGCCACCGCACACCACCGCACTCTCTGACAGGTGTCAGAGGACGGCAGCGAGAAGACCGACTCCATTTCCATTTCTCTAGGGTCCTGAGGTCCACTGCCGAGCCTTCACACCGACGGGGAGTTCCTACTAGAATGTGAGCTGCAGACTGTGGCCTGCCAGGTGACTCCCAGCAGTGTGGAGCTGGCTCAGACTCCCTCGTCCAAGCCTGCACTGCACACTGGGGCTCACCGGTCAGACATCAGAAACCTCAGTGCGAGGGACACAGGCTGTTTGTGGCCCGCTGCGTCCAATGTCACCCTGTGCAGGGCCAGGCTTAGCTCCACGGACTGGAGAACCGAGCAGCTGACTCAGACTCTCTCATCAGCTTGCTTCTGCTCACTTCCCGCTCCTCTTCTGGAGAATTTCAAAATCGTAAATCCATCCCAGAAGGAGAATCCTAAGTATTACCTCTGATGCAATCACCCGACCTCCAGGATCTTCTGTGTTGCTTAAATGTGTTGAACAACTCTGTATTTCCAAATTGTGTTTATTAATCAGGGTTCTCCAGAGACTCAATCCGGGAGTGTCCAATATATCTACATAGTTCACCTATCTATCTGCCTATGTATCTATCTAGCCCATCATCTATCATCCATCAATCATCTATCATCTATCTATCATCTGTCCATCTATCTATCACCTACTATCCATCTATCCTTTATCATCATGTCATTCTTGTCTCCGTTGACATTTGGAGGTCATCTGGAAAAAGAAGGCCTTCTTCTCCTTCTTCGGGGAACTTAGTCTTTTATTCAAAAGCCTTCAGTGAATTGGATAAGGCCCACCCTCACCAAGGAGTGTGCTTATCTTAACTCAAGCCTGAGTTGATTAAAAACATGAATGACATCAACCAATAACCTTCACGGCATCTAGACTTGAATTTAAGCAAAGCACTGGGTACCACGACCCACATACGCTGACACATAGAATTAGCTATGGACTCTAACGTTGTTCTTCAGCAACTTATTTATGTGATTGCCAGCTTCTCAAGCATAAGAGTTCCCTTTGAGCAGCAACCTCGGGTTAACTCACATTGTAAGCACATATAAGTGAACTTCACTCTAAACATACAGAACTGACACCACTGCGCCTGTTTTCAAGGGTCCGTCCTCTGAGCGACTGAGCGAGGGTGAGGGGGTGGCGAGGATCACAGAATTAATTCACTGCAGGCTCTGAGAAGCATGAATGGATTTTGTAGTAGGTTAGTAAGCCCCCTGGCTCCAAGTAGGAAAAGAGGCTTCCTCCAATCAGGCCATGCCTCTCCCTGGCGAGCTGGGTCCCCTGAGGGGGTCTGGACCACCTGGGATTCCTGGAGCAGGTGCCAGACCCTTGGGAGGCTAGCAGCGCCCAGTGCACGGTGGGACTCACCGCCCAGGGAACTGTCTAATCCTCCCTGGGGTTCCCTGAAACTCCGTTTGCCTCTCTTGCCTTCCGTGTTGCCCCAAGTCCCTTCCGGTAACCAGGGGCGAGGAGGCGGCTCCATGCTGCCACTAGGTGGCAGCGGAACCCCAGCCCTGCGGGCCTCCCCGCCTCCTCTTTCTCCACCCCTCATCTGGTGAGCAAACTTCTCATCCACAAGCAGAGCACTTTTGGGAATTTCAGGTTAACTGACTCAGGCATTTTAATTTTCTTGGGAAAACAGTTGCAGTCACACATCGGATAACGGGTTCCTGAGGCCCGAAGACCTGCGGCGCCAGGCTGTTCAGCTTTTCCCTCCGTCACCCAGCCAGACTGCCTCTCTAACCGGGTCAGAGCTCGCGTCTCCTGGCCCCGTCCCAGTCGAAGCCTGTTTGCTTCCATTTCTCCAAACCGGGCAGCTTTCCTGCCTTGCACTTGTTCCTGACGCCTGTCAGCGGCCTCCTGGCTTCTCTCTGCCTCGAGCCTGCAGCTCCACAGTGCGCTGGCTGCTGGTCCATAGCTGGCTGAACTTAGCTTCATCTGCACAAACGGTTTGTGGCGTCCAAGTCTGGAGGAGGCCCGACTTACTCCTGAGGCGTCGGCCCAAGTGGTAAAAATAAACAAAATTCTCAAATCAACGGAACATAGAGGTGCGGGCATTTAAAAAAATCTTCCTTTTTTCTACTTCCTTCGTATCTTTTAGTTTTCTCTGTGCAGATATTTGTATCACCTCTAGCAAATGAGCAATATTTGAAGAGCAAACTTGCCGTAGGCAGGGAGAATTTGTGGTTTTGGTTGACTCATTTGGCACGATGGAAAATGGTGTGCTGATGTTAGCGGGGTGCTAACACTTCCCTCTGGAAGTTTTATGTAGAGATCTTTTCTCTTCATGACTTCAAAGTCCTTGACCTGAAGGATCTCGTTTTCTAGTTAGGGTGATAACAGAAGTCTACAGGGTATCATTTTCCACTTACAGGTGAGGACAACAAGTCAGAGAAAACCATCTGCCCAAATATACAGAGCAGGACGATGGAGCTGACTGTTTCTCTGTTCTTGCCAGCAACTCGCCCTCTCTGAATAGGGTGCTATCCTGTTATGCCTGAGCCCTGGACTCAAAGAAACTAGAATTCTGGTCTCTGGAGACTAGTCTGGTGAATACCTACTGTTATGGTTTGTGTCAAAGTATCCCCCCAAAGCCTCATGTAGTCATGGAGGGTGGTTCAGTCTAGTGGTTGTGTTTGGCTCGTTGTTAAGCACTGGGGTTAGTGGTGTGAGTGCTGCTCTGGTCCAGGAAGGGAGCCGCATACAGTATAGGAGAGAGAAGGAGGCGAGCTTTTCCTTTTTGGCCTTTTGCTCTTGTTATTTCTGGTATTTGCCATGCTGCCCCTCAGCCACTCCACTCTGCCATGGAGCTAGCAGAGTACAGGCTGAAACCTCCAAAAGCTGTAAGCTAAATAAATCCTTCCTTCATTTTGGGTGTCCAGTATTTTGTCTCAGCAACAAGATAAAAGTAACCAAGGTACCTACTTCCTGGAGGCCACACTCTCTCTGCATGCTGTCTCTTTTCACTGCTTCCTGGGTGCCAACAGGACAGCTCATCAATACAGTCTCCTACTAGATCGATAATCAGCAGTGTCTCATTATTGAAGGAATCAGATTGTTCCAGCCATCTAGTTCTGGTTCTCTTCAAGTCAGAACATTTAGAGATTGAATCATGGTTCCTATGTGAGCTCTTCAGACCACTGATCTGGAATGCCCAGCCGATCCTGTCTCTAGGGCCAGCAGTTGGAAAGCCATTCTATAGAGTAATAGTGACACAGGCCCCAGATTTGCTCATTTTTAATAACTTAAACAAGCTGTTATTCTAGCCTTTTACAAGAAACCACTCATGCCATTTCCTAGAGACCTTCTCCTCATCCTCTGCTTCAGCTAACATTAATACTTTTTGAAGCATAAATGTTGTAATTATCTGTTTTGAAATATTTCTTATGCCTTATATTGGAGCTATCTGTCCATAGTTCTTCCCCATTCCTTCCATTGCTAGAATCACAATGTCCTCAGGAACATGGATTTTATCACGTTTACTCTAGATTACGTCTAAAGTCAGCACTCTGCATGTCCACAGGACCAGCTCAGAGGAATTGAAAGAATTAAATTTCATTCAGTGAGATTTAATTCTCTGATCTAAGTGCATAGCTGTTAGTCCTAATTCATTCAGAATATGGCCAAACTCATCTTTCTAAAACTGCACTTTGTCCATGTCACTCCTCTGCTAAAAAGTTCTTAATATCCCCCTACTGTCTACAGAATTAAGTTAGGCAGGGAGACATAGTAAGAAAAAATCAAATTAATTCATTCTCACCTTATTTTTCCAGTTTTATCTGTTGCTCTGTCCACCATTCATCCTTTCCTGCCACAGGCTTTGCATTGCACTTGAATAATCTTTTCACAGTTTTGCCTGCCTGCCTTATTTTAAAGCCACATCTCCACCTAACATTTCCTTCTTACTTCTTTGCTTCTCCAAGTCTTTATTTTTCTTCAAGGAAGATGATTAATGGGGAAATATCACTGGACTTTGTAGACAAGAGATCACTAGTAACATTGAAGAGGGGAAAATGTAATTTTTATTAGGTTGGGGGCAGAACGAAAGACTCAAGAGGCAAGGAATGCAAGGAAAAGAAGAATGGCTGTGATACCATTATCTCTAGCCTGATGGTGACAAAAACATTGTATTTGGGTCGATCATTGGTCCAAGGATGTCCGCAGTATGGGCGCACAGAGCAAAGCAGGAAGCTTGGGAGGGAAGTGGACCCAAGCTGTTGGACAGGGACAGCCTGAGCGTGGTGGCCTTCCTTCCAGAATTTTAAAGATAAGCATCCAGCCCTTCTCCCATAACCTGCTCCCCTCTGGCTTTCTAATCCACTGTCTCGACGCCATTTCTGGGTTTATCAGGGCACTCTCTCACTCGTGCTCATGGCCTTCACCAGTTTCCTCCGTCATCGTCATCCATCACCCATCATACTGATTCCACCCCACACCCCCTTTGCTGCTATTAAGTACCACCCCTGTTTGCTCAAATACTGACACTGACTATCTCTGTGTTTCTATCATGAGATCAAGATATGGTTGGTGCTACTTTAGATTTATTTGCACCCAAGCTCAAACGGTCCCACAGAACTGTCAAGGGTCGCGTTGCATTTCATTTCATCATTGACTCATTCTCTCTTCCTTCACGGGATCCTCAAATGTCCATCACATTCCCAGAACATCTGATTACTCTCGTTTCCCCTCCTCATCACACATCCTGCACACTGCCACACATGCTGTCTTTCTCTTGCTTACATGTATGAAGAGAACATAGAAGCTAACAGAGGTTGGGGCTTCCCACGCCCTAACCATTGTCTTGGGTTTCCTGGTCTCCTCCCTTCCCAGTACAGTGCGGGAGTGGTGCTGCCTTCTGCCTTAAGGGCACTGCTTTGGCCTGAGTTGTGGAACCTGATCATTCCTGTTACCTCAGATGACATAATCCCTTGTAAACCTTCTCTTTTGAGAGTTGACTTCTGGGTTTTATCATTATTTATGTAACAACTATGGTTATGCTCAATTTTTTGTTAAAAAATTACTAGTGACCAAAAATCTCCATGGTAGTAAATAGGACATACATTTTTGAGTTTTCATCTTAACTGACTGCATGGCAGAATTCAACACTGTTGGTGCTGTGATTTCTTGAAGTTCCTGCTTTCTTGGATATCAAATTTTGATAATCTAACTGGCTGTATCTTCACTGTCTCCTTTGCAGAATTATTTTTTATGCCTCACATAGATAATAACAATAATGATAAAATAGTAATAATGAGCAAACAAAAAAGAGAAACAATATTTGGCATGGCTTATTGGGTTTCCATATTGTTCTTAGAACTTTACATGAGTTATTTTGTTTCATACTCCTAGAGCACTGAGAGATAAGTATTGTTAGCTCCATTTTTACCCTGGAGGGAATTGTGGTTCTCAGAGGGTAAGTAAACTGCCTGAGTCTGCATAGCTACTATATGAAGGAACAGGATCTTAGACAAAAGCAATCCGGCTTCAGAGCCTCAGCATTTTGTGGCTGAACCCTGTTTCCCTATTCTAAAGTTCCTAGACCCTGACCTCCACAGCATGCTCGTCCCTAAGGCAGTCTCCCTAGTCCTGGGGCACATTTACCTGCACATGTTTGCCTCTAGCCCTGAGTTCTCCTGTGTGCTCTGGACTTGACCACCCACGTGCCTCTTCGGTGTATGTGGTTGGAAGAGTTAAAAGTTCTTCAGAGTAAAATCTGATACAAAATGGTTGCTTTCTACTGATTCTGGCCTTATTCTAATAGTTTTTTCATCACTTTATGGCACTGTTACTCATTCCGGAGGTAATACAGAAACCTAGGAGCGATCACCTTCTGTACTTTCTGTCCTGTGTCTTTCTTCCATCTGTATCTCCCACCTGGTGAAAATCTAATTGAGTATCTCTTTCCATAAAATAACTCAGTGGCTTCATATTGATTTGTTAATGAAGGATAATGATAAAATCACATGGAAAAAAGCAATAACTAATATTTGATGGTCTTTATTACAACAGTAACTTACTTTTTATGCCTTAGAAACTTGGCTCTATCTCGGTAGGCGTATTATGCCAGAATGTCTTGTTCAGGACCAGCCCCTTCCTTCTCTCTGTCTGGAATGGCCTACAAGTTTTTCAGATAACTTCCACTCATTTTCAGCTCAAACACCACTTTGAGAGACATTTCTGCAACCTAAGTTGCATCTCTTTGTTTTATACTCACATCAGTGACTTCTCATTCAGGGAGGAGCACATTTCTGCATTGCAGTATCAGTTTTGTTTTAGTTAATGATTTGCTTGATATTTATTTCCTAATTAGACCGCAAGCTCCCTAAAGGCCACGACTTTATCCTCGCCAAAATAAAAGTAATATTCAGGCCTAGGATTTTTAAGATCTCAGGGAATAGGATCAGGAAAATTGGGCAATATGCCTAATAAAAATACTTTCTTCTTTTCTGTTTCTTGTACAGTCCATTTGCAAGCATCTGCTAATGGAAGGACGTAGAGTCCATTGGCCATGATAAGATGACTTGATAAGTTTAGTGTCAGCTACTAGAGAATCACAGAGAGTAATCATGTGTGTATACACATGCGTCTACGTTTCTGTTTGTATGTGTACTCAGGCAGGAGAAGATAGGCCACCAATAGGCTGGAGATTTATTGGTAATGCTGATGGTTTGAGCCTGTGTAAGTGCAGGAACAGTGAACAGTGAACATAGCTTGTGACATGATAGCTGCTTTGGATGGGGTCACCCAGGAACGCTATAGATCTAAGTCCAGCCACGTCTGCTGAGCTCAGAGAGCAGGCCAAGAGGGAAACATGCATGTGATGGGGGAGTCGCCTGAGTCCAGTTATGCAGTTCATAGATAATAGGTGCAAAACACACACTGCATGAGATGTATGGCGCACACACAGCGTCATCAGCTCGAGGTCCACCTGTTCAGTAACTTGTGGGACCCCATGGAGAAAAGTGAGACAATTTCAAGTCTTGCTAGGCTTAAGATGCCAGAGCAGAATATTTGGGACTTGCAGGTTAGGAAAAGCCTCCTGGGATTAATCAGAGGCAATTAAAAAGGCAGTGCATCAGAAGTACCAACTCCCAGAGATGTTTCGAGCATCCGGGGGAAGTGAGGGTAAGGTCAAGGTTGGTGGCCCGGTGGGAGGGCATGGCCGGGTGGAGGTGACCACACTGAATGGTGATTCTCTTTGGACGTCACATGAAGGACGTGGCTCACTGCTTCATCTGGTCGCAGCCATGAGAGCCTCTTAGCTGTTTTTCTCTGCCCTGCTTGTGTTGGCCTATATTGCTATTTTGCTTTTTGTTGCTTTGCTTTTATTGCTCAGGGGCAATATTGTCAGCGGTAGGATGTCCAGCAGCCACACATGTGGCAGGGGCCATTAGAAGGATCGGATTCAGCAAAATCAGGAAATATGAAGGAGCAGAATGTCAGGGACCTGCCTTTGAAGGATCAATGAAATTTTGAGTTGCCAGATTAAGACTTTTTAGACAAATATTCTACCCAGGCACATTAGAAGCAGCTCGTCTACGCAGCAACTAAGTTACAATGATGCTTATTCCCTATCCAGCACTGTCCAGCTTGGGGCATCCCCTAAACTAAAAACAGAATTATTCTTTTGGACCAAGTCTAAAAACTTGTCCCCCGGAAACTAAAATAGTTTCTTCGATCTGAGATACATTTTGCTATTGGACCTCTGACATACCTTTTATACCTTCCCGGTGCTTTATTTTGTTTAACTCATTGGGTCTTTTATTACTGGCTACTGCACCCCTCCTTCTTTCTAGTGACCACAGAATTCTTTACGCATGTTTTAAGGGCTGGTCCAATCCTCTCCCGGTTTGCTTTGCCTTATGAGATTTTAGTGGTCCCTCTTCAGCCCTGTGGTTGAAATCTCACCCACGGTGCTCAGCAAGGCCTTCCAGTCTTCTTGGGGAGGCCCCAGGTTCCAGAGCCTGAGGTCAGCTGGGCATGCTGGTAGGTAGCTGCACCTGGAAAGCTTAAAACAAGCGCAGAGGCAACTGCAGGTAACAGGAATAGAGTGAGTGCTCAGCAAACATTTTCTAAAAGAGTGCATGAATAAATGTAGGGGTGGAAAAGGATGATTCTTCACTGAGCCCTCTTTCCCATCTTTGATTTTATTTTCGTGCTGAACAAAAATATTTTGTTTTTCTGCATCAAGATCCTCTACCAGGACTGGGACATGAAGCAAAACTTGCCACACCCTTTGAAATTGACTATTTCGAGTAATTAGCTATACTTCTTGTGTTGGGATAACCTTTACCAAGCTGGAGCAAGTACTCATGATACCAGACACTGGTGATGTACGAGGGCTGGGAGAATATTGCTTCCTGATGGCTCCCTCCCCATTAAAGTTATAAGGCGCACATCATGAATGCACATTTCCTCAGACATTTGGGATGTGTATTCTAGTGACTTAGCAAAGAAACATAGGTTCAGTATTTTGCTTCTGTTTTTCACTCCAGTTCTTAGCACTTCTTTCATTGCAGTGATGTTATTTGCTTCAAGGAAGATGTATGCAGACAAGTTGCCCCTGACTAGAATTGGCGTTTTAGGTGGAAGGGAGGTTTTGGTAGCAACTGGTACTAGGGGCCTGCTCCCCTGTCTGAGGGGCGAGATTCCTTTGAGCAGTGCCTGCCTATCTCAGCAGCTGATCTGCCACCCTTAATTAAATCCTCAGCTCTAGCAGCGAACTCTTTTTTTTCTTACGCTCTGTACAGCAAAAAGTGCTTCTCAAGATAAATCTGTAATTTCAAAAGGAAAAGCGCACAGCACAATTAACAGTCAGCCAGAGCACAGCTACCTTTCAGGATATTTTCATCATTCTTTCAGCTGGGACAGTGCTCCTAGATGTCTATGTTTCCCAGTGAAAAAGCCCATGCCAAGAGACTTATTTTAATGCAAAACAGATCCATCCAAAATGTCCAAGAAGCATGGCTCAGGCTTGGCCCAGGGAATACCATCGGGCACTGGGGTTCAGATTCTGGAGTAAAACTGCCACCATGTGCGAATCCCAGTCTGGCCTCTCAAATGGATTGGATTTTGTAGTGTTCTGAGTATAATGATTTCTTCATCTGTACAAAGGGAATCATAATACTACCTTATGAGGACTTTTTACAAATTGACACAATTCACACAAAATAGTCCTTTCAGTGAACACCTGAAAATGGTTAGTTTTGTTAGTTGATGTTATTTTGTAAGTCTTACTTTTGTTAACTATATTACATATATTCAGTCCAAACTGGTAATTATGCACCTGCAAATAAATGTGAATTATATCAAACGGCCGAAGTTGTTTTTGGTGTGTGTGTGTGTGTGTGTGTGTGTAACATGGACAATAATATTTTGAAGAAAGCTCTATCTCGATACTCACATTATCTAGATTTTAATATCTATGATGTGATGTTTGGAGCAGTTTCTCTATTTCCAAATTGAAGAGAAAATTCTTCGTCTCCACTGTCTCACAGAAATAGTGTGGACATCACCAACATGAATGAATTTTCAGCTTTTAGGGTATATCTTCATAGCCCAAACTACTTTTTATTGTCTTGTTCTGGTTCAGTCATTTTAAAGTTGTTATTTTATATTGATCCTCTTCGAGGTATTATTTTTATTTCCAAAGGAAATAAACTTTTTTCTTCAAAATGTCTTCTTTAAAAACTTCACTATTAATTCATACTGTCATTAATCATCATTTTATTAATAATCTTATGGATTCATGTTTACTCATACCACAAACAGTCTAGAATTTCTGAAATAATCAAGTGTCATTAGTTTTTCATCCAAATAAATATTTGTTTTATATACAGTGTAAAGCAGACTTGACTCAACAGCAATCCCCTAGTAACAAAAATAAGGTTGTGAGCTTAAAACTTGTAATCATTTTTTTCTATTGGATTCCAATAGATAATATGATGGATCAAAAATAGGTAGGGGGAAGGTATTTGTGGTCTTCCCCTTTTGTGGTGGTGGTAGTGGTGGTGCTGGGGATTGAACCCAGGGTCTTTGTACTGAGCAATATCCTCCGCCCTTTGCATGTTTTATTTTAAGACAAGGTTACTGTAAGTGGCTAAGTTACCCAGGCTCAACTTGAACTTGAAAGTCTCCTCTCAGTTTTCCAGAGTGTGGGGATTACAAGTATGCACTATCACGTTTGATTCCCTATTTTTAAAACAAAAATAAAATTTATCTATTTTATGTATATTTCCTTTGCTTTTTTCAGATTTCATTATTTTATGTAACATCATAATCAACTTTTACACTATGACTTTATTTTATTTTATTTATGCTTTTGTCTTTTCAAGACAGGATTTCACTATGTAGTTCAGGCTGGCCTTGAGCTCACCTAGTAGCCCAGGCTGGTCTTGAACTTGCAGTGATTATCCTGCCTCAGCCTCTTGAGTGTTCAGATCTCAGGAGTGCACCACCATGACCAGCGACTTTACTTTGGAAAATTCTGACTTTTTATTCTCGAGGATAAAAATTAAATAGCATATTACTTTTTGTATTTTCAAAAAGAGCTCATGTTTTTTTCCTATATTTTATTTCTTCAATTTTCTGTCTGTGCCTCCCTTTGAGTATGATACTGTTAATTATTAATTAAATTTAAAACAAGCCATCTGGGGCTCCAGTGCAATGGTTGAAGCTGTAATGAAAAGACAGCAGGACGTGTTAACAGGCTCCAGGAGGTCAAGCCAAAGCTTTCTTTGGTGAAGTCTAAGTGCTCTGTGCAAACGCCCCGTCCAACTCCCAAGGTGAAACTCGCGGCACGCAGTGACTAAGGTCCTGGAGGAAAGATAGTTGGTAGATTATGATGAATCAACCTACCTTGCAGCTATTCATTTGCTGTGCTTAGGGCTTAATTTATTTCTCAGTCACTCACTAAGCATAACGTGGAGAAAGTCTCCGGTTTTTATCTACGCTGGACAGCACGGCACCTTGCTCCAAGAAGCAGAATGGGTGGAAATTAGGCTCCGAGTTCTGGCTGGAGAGTTCTTTCCATGGGAAGAAAGTAGATACAGATAGATCGCTTTTTCTGCACAGTGCCTTTACCACAAACAAGGGAGAGTGTCACAGGAAGGGGACGGTGTCACAGCTCAGTAGTCTCCTCTGCTAAGTAGAAGCAGTACGTTCTCAGACCTGATAGTTCTGTGATTAATTACACATCTAAAGGGCCTGTGTTTTGTTACAGGAAGGGAATTATGCAAAGTGAATTTTTTGTCACTTCTTCCAGTTTCCGCCTTTGACTCAGCCACTTTCTTTGGCTCCCCTTTTCTATCTAAACCACCAACTGGCAGAAAATTGTGCTTCCAAAAATATTGGACACTGGCAAGAAGTTTTCTTTTTTTTCAAATGAAGAAATAGTATGAGAAGGATAGATCTCAAAATAGGGCTAGAAAAGTAAGCTTTCTTCCACAAGGAAAGCCGATACAAAACAGTTTGGAAGATGAGACTAGGAAAAGAAGAAATTAAACAGGTGAAACTAAGGAAGATTATAATTCCTGCAAATTTAGCTCAAATATATATTTTTATATATTAGCATAGCATATATAAATGTTCTGTAATAAAACTTGGTGTTACTATATACTTTTTAAAGTGTGTTCAGAGGCACTACATCACATGAGCCTCACGGCAAGGAGGCAGAGGGGCAAAGATGGTTCTCTTGGTTTCCCTGTGGCACAAACTGAAACTCAAAAAACAATTGCACACCATTGAAGAATGAATGAGTTAGTTATGCTACACTGGAGAAGACTCGGCAGGCAGATATTGCTTGGTGAGCGTTCCTGGGGGGAATGGACACAGGAAGACAGGGTCTGACCCCTCCCTCACTGTTTTCCCTGCCACCCTCTTCACAGACTCCTGCTGCTCTCCTGTCTATTATCCGTCAAAGGGTTAATCTGATAGCCCTGCCAAAAAAAAAGGTAAAAACTTTGAGAGAATTTTCCATTTCTATTTTTCATTGCTCGGTGCAATTTTGAGCAATCTTGCCATTGCACACCTCTGTACTCCTTTTTGCTTTTTCGTTTCTTATCAGAGTTTTTATAAAGCTCTCTGAATAAGAAGATGAGTAATCAGAGCTAAATCTTCTTCTCTCTCTGCAGTTCAATATTGAGAAAAGAAAACAAGGACTTTAAATTTCAGCACCAGGTGGTCTGTTCAGTTGAGTTGCATCTAATTTTTGTAGAAGCGCCGGCTCACCTTTCTCTGTACAGGTTCCTAAAATGTGATGGGAATAGACTGAAACTAAATCGTGGCTTTAAATTGAAATGAATGTTTCGCAGACTCTGAGAAAGAGTTCTTGGGAGGTCAAAGGTCATAAAGGACTGCAGCTCTGGGACACGGCTACAGCAGGTGTGAAACATGGCCCAGCTCCTGGCTGGATTAGGGTAAACGCTCACAGCAAAGCCATATTAACGTAAATGTTCACTCCAGGGCCCAGTATTCCCTACAACACGGCCACTTTCCAGTAGCAACCAAATCCTTCAAGTCATGACAAAAGGAAGTGTGAGTGACAAAACAAGGGTGGGAACCAAATTCAGGTACGACAGCAAATTTGGAAGTATCAGACTGGGAATTTAAAACAACTATGATTAAAGACTAATGAAAGAAGGAGGCAACATGCCCAAAATGATGGGCAATATAAAAAGAGAAATGGAAATATTAAGAATAAATTTAAAGAAAACTATAGAAATGAAAGCATAAGGTACAAAAAAAGCACAATTTCTTTGACGGGCTCATCAGTACACCAGACTGAGCCAAACAAGGAGAGAAATTCAGAGAGTTTAAGTAAATATAATTTAGTAGAATTTCCTAACTGATGTGCGAAGGGAAAAATAATTGTAAGACATTAGAAATATTAAAGAACTGTGGGGAAAATTCAAAAACACAATTTGTATGCTAGACAGGGACAGAACAGTGAAAATGGAATGGAAGAAATATTTAAAGTAGTATGTCTAAGTCTTTCCCAATCTTAATTATGAGCACTAAACCCAGACATAGGAAGCTCAGGGAACACAAAGCAGGATAAACAGGAAAAACAAACAATAAAATTAAACACCACAGAGGAATATTGTATTTAAACTAAGGAAAATGAAAGGCAAAGAGAAAGTCCTGGGGAAACCTGGTGGGGACGGAGACTGGGGGACCCTTCACCTTCAGGCACCTCAGCACAGCCAGAGCAATATAAAGCAGCATAGTCAAACCTTTCGAGGGCTGAGGGGAAAATAATGTGCTAGAATTCCGTGTCTGGTGAAACGATGCTTCAAAGGGAAGGGTAAAGACTTTCAAAACTGGAATGGATTCATTGCCAGCTAAATTTCCTAGGGAGAAATATTAAACAAATAAAGTTTCTGATGGAGAATAAAAAAAACTCAGAACAAAAACTTAGGCGAGTTATTAGGTAAATAATAAACGAAGGTACAATAAGTGCTCGTATGCTTATGATTAATTTATAGGAAATTGTTTCAAATTATAAGAGCAGCACTGTCCTGGGTGTTTACATGTGGAGAGTTGCAATATGAGTAGTTCCTGCCCCAGGTCCTCCTTTATGCCTCTTGTGATCTTGCTCTTTGAAGATGGACTTCTCTGACTAAAAATATTAGAAACACTAACACAACCATTAAAAATTTTTGAAAATGAGGTATATTTGAAGGGAGAGGAAATAGGATGTTATTAAATGCTAAACAGAACCAGAGAAATCAGAAAAATAAGAAAAACAAAAACAACAAAATGAACCAAGACTACTGTAAAAATGCATATTTAAATCAATAATAGAAATGATTACTTTATATGTGAATGATCAAAGTAGACCAAAGGAAAAAATGTTTCTAAAGTGTGTTTATATTCTTTAAAAGAAACTCAGCCTAAAAACTCAGGATAAAAGTAAAGAGACAGAGAAAGATATACTATGATACTAATAATTAAAGAATTCTGAAATTGTTACCTTTAATTTCAGGCAAACTAGACATCAGAACCAAGAAATTACCAGGAATTGGAGAGTCATTACATCATGGTAAGAGTCAGTTCTCCAAGAAGAGAAACTTTTATCTTTAAAATCCCTGAAAATAAATACAGAGTGTTAAAATATGTGAAGCAAAAGACTGATAATTGCCAGGCATAATGATATATGCCTATAATCCCAGCACTCAGAAAGCTGACACAGGAAGATTGCCTTGAGTTCAAGGCCAGACTAAACTACATAGTAGGACTTTGTTTCACAACAAACAAACAAGCAAACAAGTGACTGATAATTGACAGAAATAGGCAAATATATTTGGGGACTACAAGATTCTTATTAATTAATAAATCAAGCAAACACAAAATCAGTAAGAATATATTCAATGTAACCAACATCATCAACCGACTTGATCCAATAGACATTTATAGAATTCTTTATGCAATAACTAGCTACACCATCTTCAAAAGACACACAGAACATTAATCTAGATAGATTACATTTAGGATTACATAATAAAATCCACCTTAACCAGTTCAGAAGAACATAAATCATACAAAATATGATTTTAGAGTATGACGGAATTAAACTGAAATCAACAACAAAAAGATATATGGGGAATCTGCAAACATTCAGAAACTAAAAACATACTTCTCATTTATACCTAGTTCAAGAATTCTCAAAATAAATTTTAAGGTACTTTAACCAAAGGAAAATAAAAATTCAACGAAGTGCTCAATGTAGAAAAAGTCATGGTTAGAGGGAAATTTATAGCATTAAATGCATGCATTAGAAAAGAAGAACTCCAGATCTTTTGAAATTAGAGAAAGAAGATAAATTAAAGAATGCAGAAAAGGATATAATTACATTTACAATTAAAAATATTAATGAAATTCAAAACTCAGTCAACAGAGACTATTAAGGAAATAAAAAATTGGTTTCAAAATGCCAATAAAATTGATAGACTTTGATACACACAAATGATCAATATCTGAAATGAAAAATGAGGCATCACTAATACCATGGATATTTTAAGAACAAGAACGGAACATTAAAAATTATATATGCACAAAAATTTGGTAATTTAGATGAAGGGAACCAGTTCCTTGGAATACACTAACATTCATGTAAGAGAAAAATTTAAATAAGTCTACAGCTAGTACTGAAATTGGATCAGTAAATAATAACTTTCCAACATAGAAAAAAGCAGAATTCCTCTAACAGGGAAAGGACTGGTAATTCTGCCAGGTGTTTAAGCGAAACATGAGACCAATTTTCACAATCTTTGTCAGAAAATAGAGGCAAAGGGGACATTTCCATATTTATTCTCTAGGGCTAGCATTAATCTAACATCAAAATGAATAAAAACTTTACAGGGAAAGAAAACCACACATTAATTTCACTCATGAATATAGATGCAAATGTCCTCAATGAAATGTTAGCAATTTAAATACAATTGCATAAACAACAATGCATAAAAAGGATTATACACCATGACAAGTTGCATTTGTCCCAAGTATACAAGACAGACTTGGATCTGAAAAAGCAATCAAAATATTCCTTGACCTGATCTAGTGAGAAAAAAAAATCATATCATATTTATTGGGCACTTTCACCCTAAAATCAGAATCAAACACAAGGATGTCCAATCTTACCATTTACATTAGTCATCATTTAAAAGTAGTCAATAGTACAATGAATAGGGAAACACAAGATACACAAATTGCAAAGGAAAAAATAAAACCCTCTTTATGTGATGCAATTGCCCATGGAGAATTATACAAAATCAAAACAAAACAATTCAAAACAAAGAAAACAAACAAATTCCCCTGGCAATAGTACACATGTATACTAGGTTCCGGTCTCCTAAATATATGCAGTCAACTACCAGAACCTTAAATAAAATATAGAACAGAGATATTTATTATGAAATCAAAAACCACAAAGTACTAAGTTATAAATCTAATAAATTTTAGATTATATGCAAGAGAGTATAAAATTTAGATAAAACCAAAAAAGATCCAAAAATATGAAGCTATCCAATATTCATTTATTGAAAGACTTAATAATGTTAAAATATCAAATATTCACAATTGATTTCTATATTCAGCAAAATCTTGATGCAAACCCCAGCAATATATTTTGTAGACGTCAACAAATTGATCCTATAATTTATGTAAATATTTGCCAGATCAAGTACAAGCAACCAAGTACTGAGATGAACCAAACTGACAGACTCACATTACTCATTTTCAAGACTTACTGTGAAACTACACAGATCAAGACAAAATGATATTAGAGAAACAACAGACATGTAGATAAATGAGACAGAACAGAGGCCAGAAAGGCAGAAAAACTCACGCTGGGTATAGCTCACTGATTTTCCACAAAGGCAGGCAGACAATTTAGCACACAAATACCGCTGCCATCTACATGAAGAAGGAAGAGAAGGAAGAAGAGGCAGAAGAGGAGGGGAAATGAAGAGGAAGAGGAGGAGAAAGAGGAAGAGGGGCTGCTGCTTCCGTGGTGCATGCCTGTGATCCTTGCACTCTGGGAGACTGGGACAGAAGAATTGCAAAGTTGAGTCCAGCCTGGGCAATGCAGTGACGTAGTGAAAGATATTGTCCTAAAACAAAAACCAAAAAGGGGCTGGTGATGTAGCTTGGGCAAAGGCCCTGAGTCCAATCCTTAGTACCATAATGAAAACCTAGAACATAAACTCTTCTTTCACATAAATGAACTGAAAGTAGGCATTACAATTATTGTAAAACGGAATCTATAGCATTCGTAGGATGTGAAGGGAAAACATTAATTCCTGCTTTCATTGTTTGATTGTTTGATCATTTTGCTTCATACTTGCATCTCGTAATCTGAACAACTACTTTGAAGATAACAACACACAGTATAAATACTAGTGTTAATCTCCTATTATTTTGTTTTGAAATTCTATAACATCATTTTTATTCTTTTTTAAAAAATAAAAATTAATATTATTTAAAATCTTTTAAAAGGTATTCATAATTAGGATTTTGCTAAAACTGAAAATTTTTTCTCTGTAAGAGATAAAGTATAAACATAATGGAAAGAAAATCACAAATTAGAGCACAATATTTGAAAGAGAATATTTGATACGGCTTGGATTCAAAATATACAATAATTCTTGAGATTGAAAAATTGAATAAGCCTATTTAAAAATTAAGGAAGATCTGACTTATAATTCATCCAAGAAAAAACGTACAGATGACAATTTTATGAAAAGGTATTCAACATCACTTGTCACTAGGGAATTGCAAATTAAAACTAGGAGACACTATGATCCACCTATTCAAATAGTTAAAATCCAGGAAAAAGTATTGATACCAATTTAGGGCAAGAACAGGAAGAAATGGGAACTCCCATTCATTGATAGTGATTATATGGAAGATACGGACATTTCAGAGTCCAGTATAGGAAACTGTCACTTTGAGAAAGTAACACTCTTAAAAAAAATATCTACCTAATATAAGATGCTATGAAACATGTGGGAAAAGCCATCTTAAACAGTGAGTATTAAAAACCAAAAACAGTGGAGCAGAGATGGTAGCACACATCAGTAATCTCAGGTACACAGGAGGTTGATGCAAGAGGGTTGCAGGTTTGAGGCCTGGCTGGGAGTTTAGTGGGACTCTGTCTCAAAATACAGTTTAACAAGGCTGCGGGTGTAGCCTAGTCATAAAACAAACACGTATTCAGCGTGTTGCATACCTTGTATATCATTCCCAGCATTGCAAAAACAATAAACAGAATGTCTCAGCTACTCTTCCTCTTGTTGCTGAGATGAAGCACCTTACACCCAAAGTTAAAGGCAGAAAGGTTTATGTAGCTGACAATCTGTAGTTGTTTCAGTTCATAATCAGAACGCTCCAAGGCAGGGCGGTGCATGGCAGAGGAGCAGCAGTCCATGGAGTGGGAAGACAGCAAACACAACAAAGGAAAGGGGGAGACAAACCTCTTAAAATCCCTGTATTGTATGTAGGCTACCTGCCCTGGGGAACGTGTAGCCCTCATGCCCTTAATCTTAACCAGAACTATGCCAAACCAATCAGTGGACTGGTTTACTAATTACGCACAATTAACTTTAGCTGCACATGCTCCAGATTCAACCACCTCTGAAAAAACCTATAACCGTAAAAGGCATTGGGAAGACATCTAGACACAAACAATAACACACAAAAAAATTGAGTACTAGACAAATGGAGGTATGGAGATGAATAGAAGCAGCATGATGCATCCCTTATGGAAAATGGCATTTTTAAAGAAATATTGGCTACATGGCACTATGCATTGTTGATCTTTATAGGTCTACAGCACAAGGTTCCTTCTTTCATGCATGCAACTTTAAAAACTTTTATTTTAAAACTCAGAGGAACTCTGGATAGAATGTCAAATTTGAGAAAAGAATATAATTATATTATTCAGATGCAAACAGCTCACTGAAGAAAATACAGAGTCAGGGAGAGGTGCTGAGTTATGTGACCAGAAACAAATACTATCTGTCAGAGCAAAAGCAATAATCATCAAGGCCATACTCCAGTTGATAGTAGGACAAGACTGTATGGCACAAGATTATACCTAGTAAAGGAATACAGCATAGCAATCCTGGCACTGTTATATGTGTACAGCAGAATTGAACTCTCATACTGATGGCAGGTTATTTACCACTGAGCTGGGAAGTGAAACACCAAAAGGGTATGAGACTACAGGATCTATATGGTAATGGATTAGACTTGGAGAAGTGACGCAAAGTCATTCCTAGCTCATACAGATACAAAGTGATGCTATAATTTGGATTGCTTTATGTATGGACGGCTTGGCAGCAGGCTGTGATGTTACTGGAAGATGGTGGGACGTTTAGGAGGCAGGGCCTGATGGGAGAAGGTTACACGCTGGAAGAGGACATTGGGTAACCTCTCTCTCACTCTCTCACTTCATCCCCACAGGGTGTGAGCAGCTCCTCTAGTACTAACCCTGCCGTGATGTACCAGCTTGCCCCTGGGCCAAGAGCTACACAGTAAGCAGACTGAGAACTCTGAGAACCAAAATGAATCTCTCCTTCTTATGTATCGTTCATCTCAGGTATTTCACAAGGCTGGATATTTGGTTAACATAGGTGGACACGCAAGCCTTGGTGTACATGTAGGTATGTCCTACATGAGAGAACTAGAAGCAACTCCACATGGTGGCAGCATTCTAAGATCAAAGAGAAAAGACACCAAGTTCAGACTCCCACATCCTGCTGCAGCTAGGACTTAATTGTTTGATAAATAAATGAAACAACCATTATGTCCCTGATTGGAACTGTCCATATCTGCTGGTATTGCAAAGCTTCATGCTTCTCTTCATATTTTGTAATGATTGCCTAAGATTTTAATAAGGGTTATGCTAGAGTTTGCTTAGAAGTGATAATGGGGTTATTATCCTCTTTTGATGTAGAATATCAAGTCCTATTAACATTTTATGCCGTGAGTGGGGCATAAGATAAATAGACTCACGCATATACAATATTATAACTGATAATGAAATTAGTATAAAACTACACCCCAGGTATGATTCTTATGTATCACCTCATTGGCTTACCGAAAACTTACAACAACATGTTTAGGAGAAAAGTGCTCCTTTCTCCATTCCACTGCTCGAGAAGCTGAGAATAAGAAGTTGGATAACTTACCCAAGGTTAAACAGCAAGTGAATGCAGGAGCTGAAATTCTCAACTGTGCGATTTGACTTCCGAGCACACGTTCTTAACTAAGGTGGAAATTGCTTTGCAGAGGTAAGGCACTATGAAGCCATCCTTGCTCATTGCAGGAAGGACACTATATCACTGGCAGTACCATCTGCCACGGGGCACTGACGTTCAGAAAGAATGGAGACTTTTTAACGATCCACCTAGTCTTTGAAGCGTGAGATTTGATTGCCCATCATTTAGAACATAAGTGCTTTAATGGCACAAAATAATTTAGATCATTGGAATTTTCTGCCTCACAATTCAGAATAGAAAGAGCAGTGGCGGGGTTGCTGGAAGTCCAGAAGAAATGTTAGCGCTGGATAATGGAAGGGAATCTATTAACTTGTACGTGCCTTCTTCCGTTAGCCCAATATGGATAATAAAAGGCTGAGTTCACTGAGCACCTAGTGCAGGTAAGTGCCAGATAGCATTCTAAGCCCTTAATACATCTCATCCTGTCCTCACAAAAGCACTCTGAAGCAGGTGTCACTCTGCATTTTGTAGAGGGGGGACCCGGCTCACATAGGGAGTGACTCAGCAGCTCTAAGATCACAAGGCTAGAAAACGGCAGACAGGGTATCCAACTGCAAAAACACATGCTATCAATGGCAAGGCTAGATCATCTCCCAAAGGCAATGCCTGTCAAATAAGAATTACAGTGAGAGACCTCAGGAAGGTGGATTTGAGTTTCATGGAGATAGGAGAGTTCTGTGTTTATGTGTATAGGACTGTGCTAGTCCCGTACCCTAAACACAATCTTTGCAATGGATATTCTGCTCAAGCAGTTAAGAAATGCTTATTAGACATTCAGAGGGGGCAGGATCTTTGCTTATCTCATGGAAATGGGGTATGTCTTTCCGAATGTCTAATTCGGCGGGTTTTATCATTGTAGGGAGTCCATGGCTCAGCATCTATCTGATCCCACAGCAGGCTGTTGAGCTATGTGTGTGTTCTTTT
This sequence comes from Dolichotis patagonum, assembly GCA_004027295.1. NCBI lineage: Eukaryota > Metazoa > Chordata > Mammalia > Rodentia > Caviidae > Dolichotis > Dolichotis patagonum. The sequence goes on along the minus strand of PVJX010000463.1, from coordinate 124,057 downwards.
TTCCACTGCCAAAGATGGCATCCTTGTCTCAGCCACCAGCCAGCGAAGAGCCTATTGTCGTAGGATCAGCGGATCAATGTTATGACAAAATGAGACACAGTTCCTGCGTTCAGATAATGGATTGGTGATGATCTTTTTATTTACAAAACTGCTTAAAATTCTAGCAAGACATTGCATGTTCTAGCATAGCAAATCAACAGATTCCTCAAGACAAAACAATGGCTCAAAACTGTGCCCTCTCTTGGCCTCAGGCAACATGAAGAGAGATGTGGTAGCTTATTTTTATGCAGCATTTCACTGGACCAGCATGTCTCAGATCTCTCCAGGTCTTTGTGCTGGTGGGTAAGGCCACAAGCCTCTTATGGGGATAAAACTGAGACTTTTAGATTTTAGATGATTTTACAAGTTTATCTAGTATGTGTTCTTGAATTGGTTTTGAATTAGTTCCCACTCCATATCCAATATTTACTCAAGGACACCTTTTTGCTCCACTCATTCATAATAATTTATTCAGTCATGCTCTTGAGGGGCGAGTATAGGTGTACCGAACGCACACAGCCCCGGCCTTGTGGATTTCTCTTGTGCGGGAGAGAAGGAGTTTGAGGAACACCTTTACTGATCGAAGTGCTAAATGTTTTATAACCACAACATGTTTCATTCATTCCACTTCTGATTGAGAAGGATTTTGAGAATATGGTTCTCACATGTGGATATGTAAATTATGAAGTGAAAATTGTCTGTATTAGGCAAAAGATATAGTCCCTGCGACTATCTGCACGTCTTCTGTAAGATGCCTGAGACAGGGAGAGAAAATGACATTGACTAAATATGTTAAGCAGAAGTAATACCCAGAAAGAAAGTGATTTACACTGATGGGACACTGTAGTACAAAGAGGATCCCACAGCACAGAGGATATGAATGGGGCAACTGTAAAGAAGATTTTGGGAAAAGCTGGTTCCCCAACCCAGTTAGACAGTCAACACCTGAGGGAGGCATTGCACATGTACAGCTGCCATTTAAAATGTCTGTCTCAACTGGGAAAAGGAAAAACAATGAATTCTCTCCAGAGTGAAGAGCTCTGCAGGCTGATCCACCGAGGATTTCCACGAGGAATCATCTCCACCGACCCATGTCGCTGCTTGCACTTGTTACAGTTCCACTCAAAGGCTCTGTCCACCCAGCCAGGCTTCAGGAGGGAACAATGAGACCTCTTTTTCTTATGCTTTCTCCCCTGCCATTTTGGATGTTTGTCTCCAGGTATATAACCACCAGCAGGCACTCGCGATCTTGCTAAACAGTCTGGTTCTCAGCGTAGTGAGGAACAGGAAGAGGAAGAAACTCAACAGGAACGCGGAGAGACTTCTGAGTGTGGGCAGTGTTTTATTTTTTAATCTGCGTGTTTAGCTTGTGAAGAGTTTTTGGCAGTACATCTGTGGAACATGTTCTGAATATACAGTACATTTCATTAAAAAGAAGAGAAAAAGGAGCCTGTATTTTTCAGTTGTGATGTTGGGCAGAAGTCTTAGGGCAAAGACATCAAATACAAACCCTTGAGCTCCGACTTGGGAATTTCAGACCAACACACTTAGATGTTTCAAATACCTGAAATATTTAGGCATTTGAGTAGATTTCGGTTCACATCCTTAGCAGCCAGAATCTTGTAAGTATATAGCTTAGCACTGCTGTTTTTCCTCTAACGATACTTTATTTTGGAGAAGAGTGGAAGCTTTCCCAAGGACTCAGGTGACTGTGGTTATCTTATTTGATATCACACTAACTTCAGAAGCTCTAGATGTGTCGTAGAAAAATTTGCTTTTCTTAACAGTGCCTTGTTTTCTTTAAAATGTGATAGATGATGTGTTCAGGGATGAGAGAGAAGTGTTCACATTTGTTTAGTTCTTCTTATAGGAATGGCCATGCTGGATTTCTGGTTAGGCTGTTAAAATAGATGCGCTAGGTGGCTTGGTCCAGACAATAACAAAGTAACTTTTATTTCTGTCAGTTGAAGTGTACATGTTAAATAACCACACGCATGCACACTCATACGTAAAGGCTGCTGTTGGTACTCATTTCCCTAAAGCTTTTTGAAAACTGCTGAGAGTTTAATTACCAAACCAGCCTCAGGAAGCAGAAGTTAACTAACAAATCCTATTCCCCAAACTGCACTTGTGTAATCAATGATCCGCCACATTAAAGCGCACTCAGATGAAGTCTGGCTGCCTCGTATGTTGCAGGAGAAGAAGAGAGGAGGCTGGATGTGGGGAAGGAATGAGCTTTGGAAGCTGAAGGCAGGGAGGACGTTAACAGTCATCCTCTCCACGGTCACCATTGGGAAGACAGTGGAGCAAAAATGGCTTTTAAATTTTCAAGTGTATGGGGGTGCAGGTAATGGAATGAGAGAAGACTGGCAGTGTTTTTTTCTAAGATTAGAGTTCACGAGTGTCCAGTGGTGTGTGCCACGCCACCCATCTCCGATCCCACAAGGGGAGCAAAGCAGCAGCGCTCAGGTTTCAGATCTGTGACGTGCTCATGGTCCACCGCACCTGCCAGCTGACCGGTGTTGACTGGCTGTGGGTCAGTGGTGTGTTCCTTCTACCCGATGGTTCTGAGTGACACCAGAGGACAGAAAGCAGGTCTTTTGCCAAAGGCAACAATGTGGCCAAAGACTAGAACCTTACGCTCCATCCACTGACCAGGGCACAGACTCTAGTGCTGAAAAGACAGGTTGGAGGATGGATGCTGTATGCATGCTGAGTACTAGGCTGAGAGTGTCATAGGTCCAATCATGACTACACCGAAAAGGACAGGCCTTTGCCACATGCAAGCAGGCTCAAATGAAAGCGTTAGGATAGACCCCACTCTTACATGACCAGTATCCTTACAAAAAAGAGAACTGAGCTTAGAGCCAGTCAATCAAGGCTATGCAGCTTGAAGCTAAAAATATTCCAGACACTGCCAGTCAGCCAGCAAGAGAGACATGGGAGAGATACACCCTCGCATACCTCAGATGGAACCAGCACCCCCGACACCTTGAGCTCAGCCTTCCAGCCTCCAAAACCATAATAAAACACATTTCCATAACTGAAGACACCAGTTTGAGGAACCTTATTAGGGAAATCTTAGGAAATGAACTCCAAGGTGCCTCTCCTATCCCGGCAGTCTTCTTGCCATGGTTTTCTATCTAGGAGAGAACTAGTGCATTTTTGAATGAGTTTTTAAATCCATCCCTTGCTGAATCTTGTTACATATGCCAGGTTAAATAAAGACATTGATAAAAACAACATGTGAAGAGATTTTTCTTTTTTCTTTAAGTTTCTCCTTATATCTCATATTTGCAGATGGAGCAGACAATTGCTTTTCCTCTCAGGATAAGACGTGTACCCCTTACACTCTGCTAAATGCTGTCTTTCAGGTTGTCTGGACAGATACCTAGGCCTAGTAGCTAGTGTTGAAAACATATTCACGTGGGGCTGTGGTGCTATGAATATATCTTGTGTCCCATTTCTTCACTCAGATTAGTAGGCATTACTAGTGCCTTCTTCTTTCTACTTCACAAAACCTCTATCTGAGTAAACATTTCTGTGTTCCAGACACTTTGTTGTGTGGATGCTCAGGACTTATATAAAATATATGGTTTTTATCCTCTCAAGACTTAAAATCAGTTAGTGAGAAAGGCACTAACTGGACCATCCTGGGTCCAGGCAGGATGGTGTTCACCAGACCGTGACCCAGGCCCAACTCCGGTTTTATTCATTCTCCATGAGGGGAGTGGCTCGGAGATGAGTGACCGTGACAGTGGCAGGAAATACGTGACTGCCATGACTACCATGAGCTGGGCTAGACAGCAGGTGCCAGATCACCTCTGCGATAAGCAGAGAGCAAGACATGCAGAGAGAGCAACCTGCATAACACAACTAGGCAGTATCTAATAACATGGGGTCAGTGCATCAGTTCTGACGTACAATCCTGTCTGCCCTGGGAAGTCACAGCCTCTTTCTCTAGGCTCAGCCTCAGCCGACAGCATGGAGCATGGCTCTCCATCCTGACCGGCTCAAACATGCATTTGGGGTAACACTGACCTATCAGTTTCCTTCACTGATGATGCATCAGCTCCTCAGCCAGCCCCGTTTACATTGCTTACTGCCAATTGAAGGGACAAAGAAATAGCCCAGCCAGCTCTGAATATATCAATACATGGAAACAGGGCCAAGTTTATCCAAAATGGAGATAGTTGCTTTTCTTTTCAAGAAGGGTCAAAGAGGGTCATCTGTGTGGTTCCTACACTGAAACACTTTTGGTGCCAAGAATTTCAGGGGAACATTTCCAAAATTATCTTGAAAGGTGGTCTTTTAAAGCAGATGTGTGGAGTACCTGGGGAAAGATGACAGCAATGGTAATATGGGCTGGACCTTAAACAGTGGTAATCAAGGAAACCGATCTCTCAAGAGGCTGACCTAAGCTGAGGGTGGCATGAAGGACAGAGATGACACAGTGTACTTCTCTGTATTTACTCTATGTTTTAAGCAGCAGTGCGTGACTTTGTCCCAGAATAACTAGATTTCCAACACACTTGTCTATATGGTGTATGTAACTAAGATCTCTTTATTGTATTGGAGGACTGCATTTTAATAATAGGTTTTATCCTAGATCACGGGAGCCACTGCCCACTGACCAATAGTTTCTGTGTTTAAACTCCTTGTAGAGGATACAGCTGAGTCCCTGAGTAGGGAGGGGTGAAAAGATGGAGGCAAGGGAGAACACTCCTCCTCCTCCCAATTTACCTCTTCAGAGAAAAGTAGCAACAAATAATTAGGTGCAGAAGAGGGAAAAGCACCTCCATACACTTTACCTCTCTAATATTCCACTTCAAAATTCCTCCTCCAAACTTAACCTAATTATAGAGTAATTCAATTGAAGGAAATTATTATCTTTCAGATTGAAAACTATTCTTGAAAGAAAGTCATGGTTTTATCTTTTGCATTTTAAAGCACATGTTAGTTCTTACAATTGCAGGAAAATCTACTGGAATGTGAATTTGGAGTAAGAAGACACGGGAGGAGGGGGAAGCAGTCTTAGGATCTGGGCCACTCCACCTGCCTTAGGGATCCCTGCTCTGGGGTAACCAGAGACCCAAAGGAAGAATGTGGGGAGGGAGGATTTGGCTCCAGATGATAATGACAGGACCAAATTTCCCCATGACATGCAATTTTCTAGGGTTCTGAGGAGACTGACTTTTAATACGTCTGTGTCATGCCTATAGCGTGTAGTCCAAGAGCTTCTGACCCAGCAGTGCACCCTGGTCACCATTTTTCCTAATGAAGTGGACTTTCATAGTAGAGGTCAACAAGGCCAGATCCTTGATTTCTCAGTCTCTGCTTCAGCCCAAACATCATCCATCTCTACCAACAGGACCCAGGGAAATCTAAGCGATTTTAAGGAACACTCTTTTTCTCTTAAGAAACGGTGAGGGGTGGAACCCTGCATCTATTTATGGATGTGCCTGTCTCATGGTGGTTTGAGCTGTGGGCCCTATTTTTCTTTGGCAAAGTAAGTTTAAAGAATGCAAAGCCAAATGCTGAAGTTGGAAGAGCAGAGAAGTAAAAAGGTGAAATGCGTGTGGCTGCTAACACCAGCTTTGGTTTAATTTACCTCTAGGCTAGTGGTAGATACACTATGACATAAATCCCTTCCTCCTTGAAATCATTGTTAGTTTAGTATTCTGATTTTGAGACACATTGTATGGTAGGATATGTGACAATGTTGATTGTAAATTATTTATGTAATTGTGAATTCATATAATGTAATCCTATATGTGATCAAATGTAAAATACAGTCTATATCCTTAACATTTTAATAGTATACACAAAACAAATATAAGCATTGACTGAGATAATGTATTGGCGAATATGCAGAAAAATAAGAGTTGAAATGAAAATAACGGAAGGACCCAAAATTTCATGCCTTCATTTTCATCCTGTAATCCCGTAAATCTGCCATTCTTCATGCTAGGTGATAGGTGCACAAATGGAAAATAAAACAGTGAGGTCTCTGTCATCATTATGGTTTCTTTTCCTTCTAGGTGGGGAGGGTGTGAGATCCAATTCTTCTCTGTGTAGTTAGAATATGAAATTGGCTCTGGATATCTCTGACTTTCTTCTCTGGCCTCCACTTGAGCTGTTTAACATTTCTGGAGAGAAATATTCAAACACAGGATACTAGTGAGTACTTTATGTGTAAACCTGACAAAGTTCAATGCAGCCTCCCGCCCAGCTCCCTACCACCTTTCTTAGCAAAGGCTTCACACCTGCCCCACGGCCCCAACACCCATGGCTACACTTCTCTCCTTGCTTTATAAATTCCTACCTCCCTATTTCTCCACAGGCGATAATTCACATCACCCATGCACAAAAGCAATCATTCTATAAGATTTTCCCTTCTTCTTACTAGGTCTACCCCTTTACTCCCACTCCTTCTCAATTAAAAAAATTAACCACCTCTATTGTAAATATGCTGTAGAATCTTCTCTCTTCTAAGCTAAAAGACAAAAATTTTCCACATTCTGTGTTTCCCATATATAGTGTAGATCATTCCTCTGCTTAAGTTTCCATTCTGGTTTCTCTCTCCTACAAGTTTTGTCATGGTTTATGTCAATGCTCCCCTGCCACCCCAAGTCTTATGCAATCATGGCTGTGCCTGAATCTAGCGTTTGTGATTGGTTCATTGTCTAGTGCTCAGATTGGTGATGGAGTGTTACACCCGCCCAGGGGTGGAGTCAGCATACAGTGTAACTGCGGGAAGAAGGCATGTCTCTCTATCTGGCTGGATTGCATTTGCTGTTTGCAGTATTCATGAAGGGCTGCCTCTCAGCTACACAACCCTGCCACTTGGAGCCAGCTGAGTATGGATTAAAACCTCCAAAAACTGTAAGATAAACCTTTCCTTTCCTAATTCTGGGCATCAGGTATTTTGTCTCAGCAATGAGAGAAAAGTAACCAAGACAAGTTTGAAACAATTTTACAAAAGTCATTGATTACATTTTCATTGTTGAGAAAGTAAACAATTTTAGCCTTTGCCATACTTGAGGCCTTTGAAGCAGTTGACCAGCTGACTACCTTTTCATTGAAATGCTGATTTCTTCTTGACTTTTCACGGCTCTCTGCTATCACATGTCCCTTTTTTTTTCTTTCATGCTCTGTAGAGTTTATCCCTAGGCCACCCCTACCACACACACACACACACACACACACACACTGCCATCTCTGCACTCTATATGTTTTTCTGGGGGACCTCACTTAGCAGCATGGATTCGACTATTATCTTCAGATACTATCTTCAAGCCAGTGGCTCTCCAATCTCCAAATTCATCACAAGGTTTTGCAGCCTCCAGATTGTCTTCTACGCAACTCAAACTCGACATTTCCAAAATTAACTTGCTGTTGTGTCCTGTTGTCCCAGATCTACCCTTTCTCTTGCATTCCCTGTGTCAGCCAATGGCATCATTGTCCTCTAGGTTGCCTAAAACAACCTCGTCTTTCTTCTCTTACTTACCAATTCTGCTTAGTGATATCACTCATACGCTTCCATAGCCTGTCACTCGTAGACTCTAAAATCTAGTTTTTAGTGTCTTACTGCCTCCAACCTAGTTGGGTCTTTATTGTCTTCATTTACATGATTGTTGCAAGAGCAACCTAAGTTTTATCCTCCTGTCTGAACTGCACTTCTAGTATAGTCTAATTCAGAGCATGAATTTTTCTTAGGAAAATAGTAACAAAAGGAAAAAATAAACATTTGATTTTGTCATTCCCTTCTTTCAAACATTTTATTTACTTCTTATCCTTTAGAACAAAGTTCAACTATTTAGTTATTGCATTTTAAACTCATTATAGCTGACTTTTTTCCCTACCTTTCGTCTTTTGTTCTAACTACCCAAAGCATTCCCCATGCCTCTTTAGACTTTCCCACATCTCAGGAACTGCCGATCTGGGCCGTTCAATATATGCAAAGTCCTTTGCCTATGAAATGACAGGACTGACTGAACTGACAAGTCAGATTCACAAGAATCAGAGATTTCACACAGTATCAAGATTTCCTAGTAATTTTAAGTACATAAGTCATTGCAAGCATACTGAGTTACTTGTGAGCAGTTTTCCTCTCTAATTGCTTGCTCCTATTTCAAACCTGGCTTGTAACTCATGCTTAGGTTCCCAGAACGTAGTGGCCAAATGCTGAGTGTTTTGCTTGTGCATGTTTTGTGAGAGGGTCTTACTGTGTCATCCAGGTTAGCCTTGAACTCACAGTCCTCCTGCTTCAACCAGGAAAGGGCTAGAGTTAAGCATTACTTGTTTATGAGACTGTCTTAACTGTAGTATCTGTATGGATCTGTGTGAAGAGACACAACTCAAAACTTCAGAAGGAAGTTTGTTGTTACTTGTGCTTGCATGCAGCCTCCAGGTAAGCTAGAGGTGAGAGACTATTTTCTGCTTCCTCAGGTCTGTCTTAAGCATCCAAAGAGTCTCAGACTGACTCAAAGATCTCCAGGAATATATTGAAGCTGCTAAAAGGTCCCTGTGTTGTTTCTGTCTGAAATCCCCAAGCAGGAATTGACAACCTGAGAGAGCTGAGATGTTGCTGGCACTTGAAGAGTCCCTGAGGGTAAATTTCCACCCCTCCTCCCTCACACACACTTGAGCTCTGCTTTCAGTCAGCTCAAATGACCACCTCACTCTGATTTCTCAGAGAACTTCAGCTTGGACGACATATGGGCTGGGCTCTGGGGATTGCTTTTAAAAAATTCTGAAAGCTGGGAGATTCCTCGTGGACAGTGGGGCTTGTGGGCTTTTAGTTACTGCCTCACTAAACTTTGAAGCCCGGGCGGGGAAACAGAGGTAGCTCCAAGCTGCAGTTCAGAGTTTCACCAAGTTCTAGCTTCTTTGTTGGACAGAGGACTTTTTCAGGCTTTCAGTGGCTTTTCTCTTCTTTTCGTTTTTCATCAGTGTCCTAAAATAACTGAGTTTGGCAGTTTGGTTTGCATTTGTATTGCTTCTGGGGGAAAGTAATTTTACTGAGGTCTTCATGATTCCAAAAACTGATGTTTGCATGTGTCTTTTACCTTTCTATGTATGCAATATACCTCTTCCCCCCGGGATGTTTTCATCCTAAGCCCCAGAATGGGAAAAATACTACTTTGCATGGGAAGAAGCAATTTCCATGTGAGTCAGTTAAGGACTCGAGGACTAAGGAATTACAGTGGTTTATCCAAGGAGGCCTAATGGACCTCATGTAGCTATAGAGGTTATGATTAGTAGGAGGAAGGATATGATGGTGAGGTGTGAGGAGAAGGGATGCCAGAATCAGGTAATGAGTCCAAGAGATGTTTGAAGATACTGCATAGCTGATGTTAAAGGCAGAGGAGGGAGCCATGAGCCCAGGAATTGGAGCAATATCTCTATGCTGAGAAAGGGAAGAAACAGATTCTCCATGTTGTGCTTTGGATCATAAGTGGATTTTGCAAGGCCATGTGCAGACTTGGTCTCCAGCCTGCAGCACTCTAGAAAGGTTGTGGGGCCTTCAGGAGTTGACAGGTATGCCTGTGAAGGGACCCTTGGAACACTGATCCCTCTGCCTCCCTGTTTGTTTCCTGGTCACCATGCAGTGAGGAACTTCCTGTCATATGTTCCCACCATGAACTGCTGGCTCGACACAAGCCCAAAAGCAGTGGAGCTAATTGACCACAGCATGAAACTTCTGAAACTGTCAGCCAGAACCATCTTTTCCTTCTTAAAAATTGCTTGCCCTAGGCATTTTGTCATAGTAAGGGAAAGCTGACTTGCACACACACTCTAAAGATTTAAGAATGAATGCAGTATTTTTGACAGCTCAATTATAGTCCAGTAAAACATGACTCAGACTTTGGTCTTCAGAATTGTTAATAAATGTGTTTTGTTTTAAGCCACTAAGTTTATGGAAATTTACTACTGTAGCAATTGGACATTAATATGCCCATTCTTTGAACTTGGTGTTTTATATACAGTGGCTTAAAATAGCACAAATTATCCACCTTTATATTTATATACTTCATTATATATTGAATTATATACAGGATTTTAAAATTCTGTATTCAAGTATAGTGTAAGCCTCTTCTTTACTTACCACGTGACTGACTTCTTTTAGGCACTCAACAAATAGTGACTAATGTTTTCAGTTGCAGAGAAATGTTTCCTTTCTACTTGCCAAGTTAAAGAGTTTGAGTAACTGAGTAACGCAAGGACTAAGATGGTCTCATACTTAGGAGAGAAATGTAACTAAAATAAAGTAAAGAATAGGTCCACCTTAAATGACAATTAAGGTCATATTTGAAAAATGTTTTAGAAAGTAAGAAAATGATAAACAAAGAAAAGAATAATCTTCTTAATTTGTTATCTGACCTAGTGGATACCAGTTGTTAGTATGATGGCTGTCATTGTCTTGGAATTAAAGATTTACCAATAGATCTTTCAGAAATGGTATTAGATTTCAAAACACAAAACATCTGTGACACCTGGAAGAATCATTATTTCATTCCAAGTACCCTCCCTCAAGCACAAACCAGTCTGTAATAAAGTGTCCTAGAAGCAACACTTTAAGTTGCTGTAAAATTTGTATTCAGTAATTTTTCTAACAAGTCAAAAGGATGTTTTATGAAAAATGATATGATCTTTTGCAATAAAATAATATATAAAAGGCTTTACAGCAAAGAACATTTATAAATATTGAAAATTGCAAGTTTTATTTCACTATTACTTGTCTAGTATTGCATTTAAGTTATAATTTACCTCTCAGAGCTTCAATTTTCTCATGTGCAAGATGACTTTAACAGCACTAATAAATTTTAAAGGACTGATAATTTGATTAACTGTCACAATGTACACTGAATACTTACCAGCTCCTTACTTGAATTCTTACGTTCATTCATCCTTTGCGTTACCTACTGCATTACTTACTGGGAGAGTACACGTGTATCTCTAATTTGTTTTCTCAGAGTCAGCATAGCTGAGAGCCAGTATTTTGCAGCTGGATACAACTAGGTTTGACTTCCAGACATGACACATTCTATGTAGAAGCTTACTCATGTGGAGCTTCATTTTATTTAGATATGGGCTTAAGAGTGATGCCACCTACTTCATAGAGTTATTGAGTAAATACAATTTTTGGCTACAAAGTAGTATCTTACTTCTAACAGAAATGGCTAGGAGATGCACCATTTGGAAGTATCAACAGTGTCTGAAACATAGGACACTGAGGACAACCACTGTACACACGGTACAAAAGCAAGGATTCCCAGGTGGATGTATATGCAAACGACCCTCAGCTAACAAAGGGATTGATATAGGGGAGTGAAACTCCTTATCTACTAGATTTCCAGTACAAGTTCCTGTTCTCTAAAATCACAGAATGAATTTTAGGAACAAGGGAGGTTAAGAGCAGAATATATTTATTGAGAGAAACAAAGCTTCTGTCTGAGGAACAGAAGGGGTCCTGAGTGGGTTACCAGGGACTCTGTCTTTTTTAGGGACTTTTATAGATAAAATCATGGGGTCAAATGGGTTCAATGTGGGGAAAAGGAGAACTCTCAAGGTGGACATGAGGTGGGACAGAACTATGGTTAACCAATAAGATTAATTGCTCAGGTAAAATTGATTAAATCGGGGACAAATGGGGAAGCGAGTCACATAGAAAGTGGACATTCTTACAGAGCAGTGACACTTCCAATAGGGGTTTGGGATGGATGGTGACTCCTGACTTCCTTAGGGTGATAGGGGAGTATTTAGAGTATCAGTCCTTAGGATATGGGTGCATTTGTTTGATCTTTTGTCTTGAAGCCTGACCCATGGCAGGAAGTGTCTATCTTCCCCACAGTTGCAAAGTATCTGGATTCTGCACTGGCTCCCGTGGGGTACTGGTCCTGTCTCACCACCTATAATATTTCTAACTAACTCAGCTGCCTGTAACAGGATCACATCTCCAGAAACCCATCATGAATTGGAAATATTATTAGTTAAAATGCATTTAGTACACTTAACTACCTAAGCTAAGTCCACGAGAGCTCAGTATTATAGCACACTGAATATATGCGGTCTATACTTCTGATTGTGTAACTGGCTGAACAACTGCCACACGGCATTGTAAGAGAGAATTCCTGGCCCTGGAAAAGACCAAAGTTCAAAGTCAAAAGAAGAATTTCTTTTGAGTGTGTATGCTTTCATGTCATCCTAAAATTAAAAAATAAGAGAAGAAAGAAAAGAAAAAGAAACTCGGGAACATCTCTGTACACATGTGGACACACATGGAGAAAGCAAAGCAAGGCCTGCGCAGACAGACAGGTTTTAGGAACTGGCCTACAGGACTGCAGAGGTGCAGGTAGGAAACTGCAGCCCGGAGACCGACTCAAAGCTGCTGGCTGTCTGCCGGCCAAATCCTTCTTGTCCACGGGTGGTCAGTCTGTGTACAAGTACGACCTTCTACTGATGACTAAGGCCCACTTACACTGTGAGAGTCAGTTAGTTTTATTCACCGTCCACTGTTTTCAATGTTAATTTCTTCCAATGAGCACTTCGATAGAAATATCTCACATAAGAACTGATCAAACATCTAGGCATCAAGGCACAGATAAACTGACACGAAAAACTGATCACTACAGAAGTCTTGAAACTAAAGCAGGTATCAGTAAAATAGAAAAAGTGTGTACTGAAGAGAAAACCAGAAAGTCCAAAGTCAATGAATCCATAAAAGTGTTAATATAATTTGTCAAATCCTCAAGACAAATATAAAAAGATAATATATATTTCCAAAAGTAGGGAAGAAGTGATGTTACTTCAGATTTTCTATATATTGAAAACTGTCAATGTAATATTATAAATGAAAAATCACTAAATTTTTATAAATTCAGGAAATTTCTTGAAAAATATAATTTACAAAAATGGATAAAAGAAATAAAAATGTAAATATTCTTTATCTTTTAAGGAAATTTAATCTGTCAGTCAAAGTATGCTCCTGAAAACTTTCATTCCCAAACCGATTCCTCTAAATAATTAAGTAAAAAATAAGAGCAGTTTTATATACGTCCTTCTAGAGAACAGAGAAAAGTCACAAAATGTCTTTGAGAACAAGACAGAACATTATATGATAACTAGTTTAAAAGAAATTAATTTAGACATCCACCTCCTTCATAAGTCTAAATGAGTAAAAATCTTACATAAATATTAGCACATCTGAAAATATTAGCAAATAGGAAAATAAGGGAGCCATACATTATGATCAGAGTAGTTCATGCTTGTGACTGAAAGTTTGTTTTAATATTTTAAAAAATCAATCAATGAATCCCTACATTAAAAGAATAATGATCATCGTAATAGATTCAGAAAAAACGTAAAAGAAATCAATTCTTAGAAATAACAAAGCTCTGGAATAAGCAATTCAGGGACTTTCAACTTTAGATTCAACATATAGAGTTTGGAAGTCAGCATTCTTATTCTTCAAAACACACACACACACACACACATACACACACACACACACAGTGAAAATAAATTTTTTTAGGTTTATAGGAGAAGTGAGGTCATAGGTCAAAGTGCTTCCCCAGAATTTATAGAGATGAATACAGAAAGCCCTGGACAAGAGCAGATGCATTTGGTAAAAACATTCACGTGACAAATCTGATGAATTTCTGGAGCCACAGTGTGAACTTGCTTGACACTTAGTTTGGAGCCTAAGGAATATGTAAATTTGGACTTCTAGTGAAACCTAAGTGCAAGAGTTCTAGTGGTCACTCAAAGTCAAGATTAATGAAAATGTGCTAACATTAAGCCAAAGCAGGAAAACAAGAATCACTGAGAAATTACCTAAAATATTCTTTGCAAGGGACATCTTTTGTGACAAACAACATTGCTAGGATCTTATCTGACCTAGAGAAAGGACAATGGTCCATTCTTCTAGTCTCACATGAGAGAATAAACTTTTCAACATATGCATCTGGGGGTTGCGAGCTAAGGACTTGGACCCAGTAAAAATCTGAGATTTAACTAGAAGTTTGCAGAACATTTTCCCTTTCTGACATCCAGCCAACATGTAAAACGGGTCTCCATTACGACAAGAGATTATAACTGAGAAACTGAAAGATGCACATTTCATTTAAGAAGGCTTTCTTAGGGAAATGCAAAAAATGTTTAGAAAATAAAGAAAACTGGAGGAAATGCAAAGCTTCTGCACATAAATTTATAGCAAACTATAGTCTATTGCATAACTTGATGAACATTATATCTTTTAATAAAGCCTAATTACCTTAGTCCATATTAAGTGATACCAAATTCCATATTCAACAAAAAACTGCATACCTTGGTAGAAGGTAAGAAAAACAAGTTAAATACATGGAACAAATATCATGGCCAGAAGTGGAAGTGACAAAGAGGTTGGAATTATCAGAAAGAGAATTAATTGGACCAACACAAAGCTATGACTGCACATGAAAGGCACTAATACAAAAGAAGCCAACATGCGAGAACAGATGGGTAATATAAGAAGGAATACAGGAATACAGGGCAAAAATTCATTGGATTTGTTTTGTGAAGCAATGTTAGCTGTGAAAAATAGAGTGAAATACTTAAATAGCTGGAAGGAAAAAAATACAAACAAAAACCCAGTTAGAAATCAGTAGTGTGATTTTTTTCAAAGTCTTTAGAAGGAATATGAAACAAGAACAACTGAGTGTGTCACCAGACACTATCCTCATGAGAGAGATCGAAATTGGTTCAGAGGGAGAGAAAATCATACATAAGTTAGAAACTTTGGTCTGCCTAAAGAAAAGAAGACTATTAGGAGAAAAAAGAAAAAGGGATACCTATTTTTCTATTCTGATTGAGAAATAAATATTTTTCTCAAACTAATCAAAACAACACTATACTGGGAAACTACACGATATAGATAAATGAAATTAAAGAAAGCCATTTTTTAAGAATGTGATCTAACAAAAGGAATATGCATTATAATGTACCTATACGATACTTGAAGCAGCGTATTTCTATTTGAAGTTGGGTGTAGATTACTTGCAAATGCATACTGCAAACTTCAGGACTATATAGATTTATGTTGCTTAAAAGAAGTGCGTTTATGTTTTAAGAGAGTACAGAAAATAGAATCATACAACACTCAAATACTACTACTGAAGCCAGAAAGAGAAAATAATTTAAAAAAGAAATATGTTTATGACAAATACAAAATAACAATAGTATTCAAATTTGATAACTTCAATAAAATGTACCAAGATTTGAAACAAACTGCTAACACTTACACAATGTGAGATAGATGACAGAGCAGTCCTATAACTATTAAGGAAATTGAGTCAATAATTAACAGTTATTCAGAGACTAAAGAACAGATACAGGTGGTATCACTAGTGACCTCTACCAAGCATAGGAGAAAATTATTTTATTTCTTCCAGAAAGATAGACAGAGAAGTAACTTCTTTTAATTTATTTTGAGGTCATCATTATTCCAAGACCAAAACGAGATAAGGGCATTAAAACAAAAGAATACTGTAGGCCAATTATCTTTTGTTTGTATACTTATTGTAATAATACTTGAATGTTACTAAAATACTCAGTGAAATATTAGCAAAAAAATGTGGAATGTACAGTTGGAATTACTCACTATTAATATGTGGGATTCATGCCAGTCAACAAAGCTAGCTTCAATTAAAGAATCAATCAATGTAATGCATCTAGTCAACTAGTTACAGAAGAAAGCTATGATGATAAAAACAATTTTACAAAGTTGAATAACAATGTCTGATAAAAAATTCTAATCACATAGGACATCTATCTAGAAAAACTTATATCTAATATCATACTTAATGGAGAGAAAGTGGAATCTTTCTTTCCAAGTTAAAAAAGGGCAACAATACTTATATTTATATTCCTATTCAACAATATATTCCTATTCAACAACATATTGGAAGTCTTAGCTAGTGCAACAAGATTAGAAAATAAAAGATATATGGAGTATAAAAGCAGGAATGTAGCTGTCTTTGTTCACAGACAATATGGTGGTTTATGTAGAAATGAACAAATAATTGGAAGAAAAATTAAACCAAACCAAATATACAAAAGTACACTTGGAAATAATATGCAATTACAGCAAAGCTCTAGGATACAAAATTTACATTAAAAACCTATTGCATTTTTATATGCCAGTAATGAAAAAGTGGAATTTGAAATTAAAAATACAATCTTTAGTGCTCCTCACCTCAAAAGGAAATATTTGGGCATAAATCTAATAAAATATTTGTATCAGTTTGGGTTTTATAGAGGAAAAAAATTATGTAGAAAAAGTTGGCTTACTACTGGATGACTAAATTGTCTTCCATTAGCTACCTGTGGGATGGAGGTGGAAGACTGAAAAATGGCCATCTGTGTGCTCCACAGTGTGAGAGGCAGTTGAAAGCTGAAATCCTGGATTTCACTGCAGAGTCTGTGCAAGTCCAAGCTAGAAAGCCAAAGATTCTGCTTTGGAAGACACAAGAGTCTGTGCTGGAAGATGGAAGGAACGGAAAAACTTTCGCAGGTGATAGTGAAGACTGGAGTGCCTCTGAATACACCAAGGAAGACTTCCTTCTTCTTTCCCTTTTTATTTCACTCAGGCTACAATCCTATTGGTGCCACACACATCTGGGGCGGGACTTTCTTGCTTGGGTTTGTGACTTAGGTATGAATCATTCATTAATCCACTAGGCATTTCTTAATGCATTCACACTGACAGCACAATTAACTGTCACAACTTGCCCCTCATTACTTTGATAATCAGGTGCATTTTCTTAATCTGCACTTAGTCTCCAAATACAATAACAAGTTGATAATAAGCATAACATGATTTACCAAAGGAGAATATGCTAATTTCCTCGTGGTAATAGAAGGTAAAGTTGTGGATTTTTTTGTGGAGGTGGATGCTTACTCTTGTCCTAACGTGTTATAATTTAAACACTATAGTATAGATCTAACAATACTTTAGATCTGATAGTAAGTCTATCAACTTTATGTTATAAGAAAGAAAACAATTATACCTGTTTAATATATGTGTGTACATGCACAAGCATATTAACAAAATAGGAAAGAAAAATTACAATTTTCATTTATTCACTGGTCTTGCAGTCAAAACTGGTATTTATAACTGCCTTCTTCCACTCCTGTATTCCCTTGGCTTTTAGCAATCATCTCAGTATCTCTTGGTTTTTTACATAGTTGGGTGAACTGTATCTTTTTTTTTTTTTTTTTGGTACCGAGGATTGAACTCATGACCTTGCATTTACCAGCCTAGCACTTGAGCCACTGAGCTAAATCCCTGGCCCTCCTACCTTTATTTCTGAAGGTTTGCAGCTATTTGTCATTGTTTACCTCAGTAACAAGGCATGGTAATAGTAGGAAACACCCCAAGGTACTTTCTGTACTGCATACATGTTTTTCCTTTTCTTCATTGTGAGTAACAGTCCAATTTCCCCTGGATCAATAACTCCTGGCAACACTGTAACTCCCTTCTTAGATTGCTCACTGGGAAGTGAGAGGAGCCCAGAACAATCTAGCGGAAGTCTAAGCTTGCAGTTTAATGCAGTCATCGTTGTGTGTCCTGGGACATGCCTTCCCTCCTTTGAAACTAACACTTTCAGGCAATCAGAGCACAAGTTGGAGGGAAAATTTTTGCTAGTAGGTCACTAGGAGTAGTAGCGAGTAGTAATGTTCCCACTTCCATTGAAGTTGACATCACAATTAACTATCACATATGTACAAAATCAATATGTGGAAACTATAAAACAGATGAAAGAAATTAAGGAAGATCTAACTAAATGGAAATGCATGCCATTTTTAAGTATGGGAAACCTTGATATTTTAATTATTACCTACTGAATCTACAGATTCAAGTGCAATTTCTATTAGAATACCAGCAAGTGGTAGAAAGGATATCAGCAAGTTGACTATAAAATTATATGGAGATGTAGACACAAAAGAATGCCAAAGAAGAACAAAGTTGGAGGACAGAAACTATCTAAATTTATGCCTTCTTATAAAGCCAAAATAAGCAAGGGGATATGATATTGGTGAAGTGATAGGCAAATAGTTCAATAGAACTGAAGTGAGAAAAAAATACAAATAAAGTTAACTGGTTTAATAAGTGAACAAGTGAAATTCAATTGATCAAAGATGTCCTTTTGTATGGTGTTGGAGTAATTGAGTATCTATATGCAAAAGTAAGTGAATAAAATACAATCTGGACAGACCTTATTATATTAGTTGTGATAATTAAGTCAAAGTGAATTACAGATAAAATAATAAAAATGCAAAAATTATGGAAGAGAACATAGGCTAAAATCTAGGTGACTTTGTGATGAGATGAGTATTTAGAAATATGAAAAGTATAATCAATAAGATTAAAAACTGATAACATTTTGACCTTCATTAGTATTAAAAAGTATCCTGTGAAAGATGCTTTCCAGAGCATGAAAAGACAAGTCACAGATTAAGAAAATGCATTTACAAAATATATCTGAAAAATAATAATTGGTACCCCAAATATATAAAATATCATAACATTTTTAAAAATGAAAAATAGGTAATGCAGTTGAAAATATGCACTTGAAATTTTTTTTTAGTTTTATGTATTATCTTAAGCCCAACATCTATTATGAGTTAATTTTTGTATCACTGTGGCAAAAGTTAACTTTTTTGATAATTTTTTTCTTTTTCTGGTTTCTTGTCATTAAAAAAAACACTAGAGAAATATATGAAAAATGGCTAAGCATTTGAAAAGAAAAATAAATTTGATGAAAGTAGCAAGAAGGGAACAAAAAGATACATATTAATGCTACCATGAGTCAAAGAAAAGTTGTCATTACCTGGTTTGCAGACATCAACAGGATAGAAAGAATAGTGACTAACTCTACAGACATGGTTGTGATAACTTACATGGGATGAAATTATTCCTTGAAAAATGAAAACTTCCTGAATCACTTGTTGATAGACTTTTACCAAATGGAGCCAATGCCCCAGGCTTCTTTTGTGGAAAGACGGTGTTTTCATGTTGTTTTTATGAGTTCCACAGCACTCTCATCCTGTTTGACTCTATTTTTCTTTTTTTATTAGTACCCATTTGTGGCGTGTAATGTTTACATTACATATGAAGAATTAAGACGTGTACATAATACATCCTGGTTCCTTTTTAATTCCTTTTCTTTTTCCTCCCTCCTCCTCCATACATTTCTTGGTGGCCTTACACTTTGGGTACATGTTTGCAATACATAATGTTTATCTTCCTTGTGTGTATAACATGTCTCATGTCTCACTTCCTTTCTTCATACCCTTTCCACTCTCTCTCCTATCCTCCATTATTCGATCTTCTTCACTTAGAAAGATCTATTTCCCTACTTCCTAGTGTCTGCCTTTTATTTTGTCCTTTATCTACACTTTGCATTTCTTGTATAAGAGAAACCATAAAATATTTAGTCTTGTGTGTCTGATTTATTTCACTCAAAATTGTGGTCTCATGGTGCACCATACTTTCCTAAAACTGACTCAAATTTATCCTTCTTTTGGCAGAGTGGTACAATACTGTGTGTAAACACCAAATCTTATACTAAGATTTAGCTATTATGAATTGTTTCTGCTGTAAGCATGGGTATGCATGTATCAGTGTCATATGGTGCCTTTAACTTTTTGGAGAAGATATCTAGAAGAGGAATATTTGGGTCAAATTGAATTTCTACTCTCAGGCTTTTGAAGAATCCCCATAGTGGTTGCAGTAGTTTGTACTGCTTTCAGGAGTGTAGAAGGGTTTCCTTTTCTCTGCAATGTCACTGAAATGTATTACTTCATTCCTTGATGATGACCATTCCTTTTTTTTTTAAGATCGGGGATTGAACTCATGACCTTACACTTGTCAGACAGGTGCTTGTGCTGCTGAGCTAAATCCCCAGCCCTGATGACCATTGTTTCTAATTTACATTTGTATAATGGCCAGTGGTGTCCCATATTTCTTCATGTATTTCTTGGCTATTTGTACTTCCTCTTCTGTGAGTGTTTTCCCTTAATTTGTCCATTTTTACTGGGTCTTCTATTTTGGGGGTGATCTGTTTGAGACAAAGAGAGGAAGCAAAGGAAGAGAGGGAGGGAGAGAGAGAGAGAGACAGAGACAGAGAGAGAGAGAGAGACAGAGAGAGAGAGAGAGAGAGAGAGAGAGAGAGAGAGAGAGAGAATCTTGTATCTGAAGTATAGCTGGCAAAAACATGTGTCCCAGTGTGTGACTGTCTTTGCACTATGTTGAGTGTTACTTTTGCTGTGCTGAGCTTTTTACTTTGATGTGAGCCCATCTGTTGATTCTTGTCCCATTTCCTGTGTAATTGGGTTTTGTTCAGAAGATCTTTACCTTTACCTGTGACTTTAACAGCTTTGTCTATTTTATTACTGTAGTACAATGTCGTAAGCTGTTTGGTTAAATGTTTCTGTCTTAACATTTATTTCTTTGCTTCATTTTTATTTGAGTTTAGTACATGGTGAGACACATGGGCCAATACTCAAGTCTTTCACATGTGGACAAGCAGTTCTCCTAAGATCAAAGAATTGAATGTGATATTTTTGATCTATTCTGATCTATTGATCCACATGTCTCCTTTTGTGGCAGTACCATGCTGTTTTTATCACAAGAGCTTCGGAGTATAATTTCAATTCCCAGTTTGTGATGTCTCCTACTTTGCTCTTATTACCCATGATTTTTTTTTTTTTTTTTTGCTATTCTGGGTCTGTATCTGTTCCTTATGCATTTTAGGGTTGTTTTATCTGGTTCTGTGAAGATTTCTATTGGGATTTTATTGGATTGCATTATATCTGTATATTAATTTTGGAGCTATGTCCTCGTTGACTATATTGGTTTTGCCTATCTAGGAATAGGAGATATCGTTCCATTTTCTTCAATTTCCTTTTTTACAGTACTATAGATTTTGTTGTAGAACACTTCTTTCATTAGGTTAATTCCTAATTATTTAATTTTTCTTGGTAGTATTCTAAGTTTCATTTTCTCTTAAATTCTTTCTCAGTGATTTCTCTAAGGATGTACAGGAATGCTGTTGATTTTTGTGTGTTAACTTTGTATTCTGCAGCATTGCTGAATTTGGTTATTAATTGAGAGTCTTTTGGTGGATTTTTTGGGGTCTTCTATGTAGAGAATCATGTCATTTTCAAATAATGATAATTTGAATATATATATATATATATATATTGAATTTTTTGAGTTAAAAAATTTGAACTTATTTCTTGTCTAATTTTCCTCCTAATGTTTCATGTACTACATTGAAAACAAGAGATAAAACTGAATTTCCTTATCTTTTTCCTGATTTTAAAGGAAAAACCTTCAATTTGCCCTTGGTTAATATTATGCGGGGAGAAGCTTTACCATAAATGATTCTATCAGATTAAGATAAGGTACTACCATATGTATTTTCTTTATTTTTGTCATAATTGGCTGTTGGATTTTGTCAAAGTCTTTTACTATATCTGTTCAGATGATGGTGTTATTTTTATTCTTGTCTCTGTTTACACAGTGTTTCACATTGATTGATTTATGTATGTTAAGCCATCCTTGCAATCCTGGGATGAAGCCTGTTTGGTTGTGATGTGTAATCTCTTTTATGATTCATGGCATTCTGTTTGTACCTTGTTGAGGATTTTTGTATATATATATATTCATTAGAAATCGGTATATTATTCTCTTTTTTGATGGGTCTTTTATTGGATTGGGTTTTAGAATAAGATAATGGTAGCTTCCTGGAATTACTTTGGAAGAGATCTACCCTTTTGTCTCCTTCTGTCTATTCTTTATTATTCTCTATGTACTTGGTGTTAGTTAAGTGAGATACAATACACTACTTAAGCTTGCATTAGCTTATTTCACTTAACATTATATTTCCCAGGTGCATCCATTTGCCTACAAATGTCTCAAATTTATTCTTCTTTATAGCTGAATAATACTCCATTGTGCATATATATCACTTTTTTTTTTTTTTACCAAATTATTTGTTGGAGGGTAGATAGGTTGCTTCTTGGACTTATCTATTATAAATTGTGCTTCTATAAACATTGATAGGCATATATCACTGTAGTATGATGTTTTAAGCTTTTTGAGGGAGATGCCTGAAGGAGGATAGCAGGGTCATACAGAATTTCTAATTTCAGTTTTTTGACAAATCTCCATACTAATTTCCATAATGGTTGTACTAGTTTACATACCTGCTAGCAATGTATGTGGGTTCCTTTTTCACCACAGCCTCTAAAAAAATGGAAGGACTTTGGGAATACTCCTTTCCTTTCAACTTTATTAAAATGCTTAAGGAATGTTGGTAGTAGAATTTCCCTGAAAATTTTGTGAACTTCACCAGTGAACCCATTTGGACCTGGGCTTTTCTTAGTTGGCGGCTTTCTAA
Organism: Dolichotis patagonum; assembly: GCA_004027295.1. Taxonomy (NCBI): domain Eukaryota; kingdom Metazoa; phylum Chordata; class Mammalia; order Rodentia; family Caviidae; genus Dolichotis; species Dolichotis patagonum. The sequence continues at coordinate 101,567 of PVJX010000463.1, read as the reverse complement.
ATTACTGCTCAATATCATTGCTTGTTACTGGATAATTCAGGATTTTATAACTTCTTTGTTCAATTTTGGTAAGTCATGTGTATGTAGCAATCTCTCCATTTTATTGGAGTACAGATTTTCAAAACAGCTGTTAATAATCTTTTTTGATTTTTGCAGTGTCCTTTCTGAATCACTCTTTTCATTGATTTGTCTCTCTTCTTCTAAGTTAAATTTCTTAGGTTTTCATTTATTTTGTTTACTCTTTTGAAGAACCAACACTTTGATTTACTAACTATTTTTTGTACCAATTTCATGGTTTCTGCTCTGATTTTATCATTTCCTTCTTTGTACTAGCTCTAGGTTTGGACTGTTTTCACTTTTCTAGAAACTTAGATGCGTTGGTAGGCTACTTGAGCTCACTCTCTTTGTGATATGGGTGTTCACACCTACAAACTTACCTCTTAGGATTGTTTTCATTGTGTTCCATAAATCTGATAAAGTTGCACTGGCATTATCATTTAATTTAAGAAACTATCTTATTTTTTTCTGCAACCAATTTTTTAAAATTTAAAAGTGTATTCTTTAGTTACTATACATTTGCATGAGCTCTATGTTTTCTTTTGTCGGCTGATTTCTAACTTCATTGCACTGTGATTTAATAATCATGGTATAATTTTAATTATTTTCATTGACCTAAGCTTGCTTCTTTGGCTGATAAGTGGTCTATTTTGGAGAAAGATCCTTGTGCTGCCAAAAAGGATGTGTATTCTGCTGTTGGGTGGAACACTGTAGATATTTATTCTCAAAAGTTTTGTTCAACTCTGGTATTTCCCTTTTCCCTCCCTGGGAATCAAACTGAGGGCCTTGCTCTTGCCAGTCCTGCACCATCACCACTGAGCTGTATCCTTGGCCCAAAACTCTGATATTTCTTTGTTGATATTTTGTCTAGCTGGTATGGCAACTTGTAGTACTGGGGTATTGAGGTCCCCTGCTATAACTGTATTTAAACTTATCTGCTCTTTTATGTCTAGTAGTACTTGTTTTATAAAGTTGAATTGCCATAGTTCAGTGTACGTATTTTATCTCTTCCTTTTGGGTTGTTTCCTTAACCAATATGTAATAACCCCTTTGCCTTTTTAAGTTTTTTCATTTAATGGCTTTTTTTCATTATCAAAAATCTGTTGAGGGTAGTTTAGGTCAATTTCTAGGTTGTCTGTTCTATTAATCTATGAACCTATCCCTCCACCAACCCTTTACCAATACTACATGTTCTTTAAGTATGTAGTAGTCTTAAAATCAGGTAAGTGGTTTCCATAATTTCATTTTAATTCCAAAAATTATTTTACCTACCAGTGTCATTTTATCTTATCATATGGCATATTTCTTTCCTGTATCAATAAACTCCACAATGGATTTTGATGGGAATAATTTTAAATCTATTAATCAACTTTGAGAGAATTAGAACACATTTTTACTGTGTTCAGTTGGAAGCAATTGATAAGCATGATATATCTGTCTATTAGGCTCTCTGGCTTCTTTCATTAGTATGTATTTTTCAAGACATAAGTCTTATGTGTGTTTGTAACATTTTTCCTAAGAATTTCATTGTTTTAGTTAATTATCAATAAGGTTGAATTTTTAATCTCAGTGTTTGTTGCTCATATATAGCAGTATGATTTAGACTTGTATTGGTATTTTACCTATGACTTTTCCACTTGGTTTCCATCAGCATCTGAAGGAGGGGTTCTTTGTTTCTGTTGGGGGGATTTCATCTCTTCCTGCAGCTTCTGCTGACTGCAGTCCAGGGGTCTTATCACTGATACTGGGAGAGTCAGAGTGATGTCTTGAATATGTTGGCTTCAGGGAGAAATCCAGGCTCCTTGGTCTTCTCCACAGACACTGGAGGGTGGAGTCTTCTCTTATTAGTCTTTCAGGATGAAAGTCCTGGCTCCCAATTGGCCTTTGCTTATATGGGATTAATTGTCATCAAGGAATCCACAAACTATCCAATAGAGTCATGATTTTAACATTGTATCATGTTTAAAAAAATCTTATAAAGAAAGCAAGGAGGCTGTTACATAAGATATAAAAATTTCAGTTCTCTTATGTTAAAATGAGAATATAAGTTATTTTACATGTTTTTAATTCAGTATTGTGAACCACATAACATGCTGATAACAACTCATCTTTATTTTTTTCTTGAAAGTTTTCTTTGCAATGTCAGAACACAACTTAAAAAACTTAGTCAAAGCACTAAAATAGAAATATTGGAAATATTGTTTCAGACTTAACAACCCCTGAGAATTAATGGTGAATTAATAATTTAGAATTAATTACCACCTTTAATGAATACTGGAGTTTCTAAACTTGGGCAATAGTAATGAATGGATGAGGTAGGCATTTAAGAAATACAACTGTTATGTGAAATGTACTTAATAATTTTTACATTTTTTGTTTTTGTTTTTGGTACTGGGATCAAACTCATGACCTCACATTTGCCAAGCAGGCACTTACGCTGCTGAGCTAAGCCCCTGGCCCCTTACTTAATAATTTTTAACCTAATAATTTATATAATAAGGGAAAAAGTCTTTTGTACCTTGCCTGTCCTTATCCCAAATATTCACTGAAAATATCAAAACTTACACAATTTCAAAATATATTTCCTAAAAAATTTTCAGGTGTGAAAAAAATACCAAATTGCCTTCATAAAAGTCTTATAAGGAAAGGTAAACAGGAAATTGTGTTAGAAATATCAAAGTTTAGAATATGAATGTATCATCAAATAACACGCTATCTTGGATGTAGGAATTTGACAGGGGCTAAACTTGTCTGCTTTCTCAGCAAGCAGGAAGCAAGGTGTTCTGCTTGCCGATGGCATTTCACCTTGGTAGACACTGGAGACCTGACTAAAAGAACCAGCACGGTGCCACATCTTTACGAATCACTGACAAATTTATAAAACGCTCTATTATTTGAACTAATGTAGAAAATGAAGTCTTATGTTAAATTCTGCTCTGAGCCAAGTTAGCCTAGCAGGACAAATTAATGAACTGAGATCCACCAGTGTCTAAGATATTGGAATGTAAGAAATTTGAATAGATTAGTTTTATGATACTTTTAAAAATAATTTTAAAGTAGATGTGATGGCACACACCTGTAATCCCAGCACTGAGGCCGTGCCTGTGGCTGTTCCTCTGTATCTTCCTTGCTTCATGAAAGTTAATAACAGCAAAGCAAAGAAAAATACAGGACCAATGCCACCCACCATAGCATGGAGGATTCTAGGATGTAGGTGCAGAAGGGCCATATATAATCTGCTAAACAAGTAGGTGGGACTCAGAAGCATTCTACAGTGGTTCTGAATGAGGTGCGTATTTGTTTAACACTCAGTACAATTCAGCCTTAAAATTCGCTCATACAGTTATGGAGGTGGCTAAACCCATTTTAATTCTTTTCTTCTAATAAAGCATCATGGCTTTTTTCCTAATCATGAAGCAAGTTCATGGCTGCTATTTCCATCTGAAACCAGACGTGAGATTATAGAAGCACTTCCGAGCTCTTACAGAGATGTCGCTACACAAACCTGAAGGCTTCCTGCTGACAAGGGAAGTAAGTCAAGAGTAAGAAATATGTATTTTTTTGTTAGCTTGCATTTGGTTGACTTTACATTTTAAAAACTTGTATCAGCCATCAGAAAGCAGTGAGAACTTCTTTCGAGATGGAAGAAATTAAAAGTCTCTAAATGACAGCATTGAAGGTTGCTTGGGAAGCTCAAATGAATCATAATTCATCTGCACAGTCTTTGAAAGTCTGATAATTCTGAGGTCTTAATTAAAAAAAAAAGCAGTAGCTTTCAGTTTTTGTTTTCTTAGATCAAGGGGCAGAAGCACTCAGCACCTCTGACAACATCACTTGGAGTGGTTCAATAGCAAATTGATTTTATTCAGTTAAGTACCAGTCGGTCTAGGAAGGAATCCTACTAGAATCCATGTTACGTGTTTACTCATGTTTTTGCTTCGAGGTTAAATTATGAATTTTAAAATTTGATGCTGGATCTAAAACTAGAAATAGCCAAAATTCCTGCCTATGGGAGCTGGCTTACACAGTTACTCACAGCGCTCAACAGCGGTCCCATGTGCTTTAGAGCTGAGATGTGCTTCATGCAATCCATGTCGCCATTACTATCTTTTGAAAAGTTCAGGGCTAGGCCAATATTTTTCTTTCTCACTCTGAAGCTGAATTGTTATAAAAGCCTATGAGGGACCTCTGTTAAGATCCTTGTAGGTTCAAATCCTGGATTCATCAATAAAGGAGGACACCCTTTGACCAAGTCTTCATTAATAGAACTCACGTGCTTTCTGGAAAGGAGGGCAGACCATTGACTCATAGATCCATGAAGCTCCAGAACTGTAAGAGATCTCCAGAGACTAGCACAGATAATCTTTAAGCACGTAAATTTCCCAAAAAAGCCTCACCTTGAAGAGTTTAAACAGCAAATTGATCAGTTCTATCAGGATCTATATTGTTTTAGAAGGAAAAAAGGCAGATCTATAGATGTAATAAAAATTAACTGCATAATACACATTTTTGATATTAAGCACATACACATGGTATGTTCATTAATTTTCCTTAGTCTCTCCATGGAAAACAAAGAAACAGATAGCTGTGTCTTTTTGTACTTAAATTGGAGATTTTCCTCTGTAGTCTTAAAGGCTCAGGTAGGTAAGGGAAGAGAACAGAATTGATAATTCTGGGAGAAGCCTGGAGTGAACAAAGAAGAAAATAGACTTTAAACAAGCTGGAGAGAGAAAATCAAAAGGGAAATTTGTCTGGACAAATCAGATGGAGTAAGAATATAAAGAATGATGTAATCCTCTAGTTGTAAAGTTTTGTTTTGCTTTTATTTTTGTTTTTGCTTGCAGGGAGTAAAACTGAATCTTTTCTTGGGAATCCATGACTCAATCTTTATCTGAAACAAACTTTGGATGTCAGCGCAATGAAGAGAAAGGAATTTAAATAGTACTAATGACAAGTCTAATAAGCTCTCGACATTTTACTTAGTTAATAAAGTATACTTCACAAGGTTATTAAATAGAACTTGTTACCTCATTTTATTCAACAGAATAATGCAACTGAAAATAGAGCATGCCAAGATCTATGAAATTTAATGGGAATTTCATCAACAACTTCTGCTTGTACCATTTTCACTGGAGCACAAACCACCATCAGTCCATGTAAAAACCAACGCTATACCCAGTACTGTCTCAGAGAAGCTGGAAAAACATGCACCATCAGGTGGCCATCTCTCTCTTTTCTGTCTCTTTGGGGGCAGCAAAGTAGTGAGAAAGTTTGTTCGACTTTGCATTTTAAAATACATCTCTCTGTCTAGGAACAAGCAATGATTTAAAGGCCTGTTTAATTCTAATTAATTTAATGACAAAATAAATTAATGCCCATGAAAATAAAGCTGTTAATTACACCCTAATAATGGGGACGTCTCTCCCAGCCCCAGAGTCTGTGAGCAGTCAGCCCTACTTTGTTCTCCTTCTAAATCTCATTACCACCTAGCTGAGGACTTCTTTACTGGAATTAGATAAGGTAGATACTAGGAGTTAGGATTTTGAGAACTCACATTTTACTTTGTCCATCTCCAGCCATTCTCATGGACAAGAATCTAACTCTTCTTCTGGACTTAAGATACATTCATTCAATTTTCATGAGTTTATTTCCTGGCTAGGTTCCAAAGATTCAAAGATAGATTAAATAATCTCTGCTCTTATTCATTCATTCAGTTCCATGTTTGGAATCAAATCTTAAGCCAACACTGTGCAGTGGAAAATGTAGAAATTCTTGGCCTACAACATCAGAAGGAAAGGGAAACCTATGCAAAGCAAGTGGATGGTAAGGCATGGAGGAGGAAGGTAAGAGAAATTTTACTTTGCTGAGTAGGATTTTTTTTTCTTTTTGAGGCAGGGTCTCCCTACGCAGTTCAGGCTGTCCTTGAACTCACTTCATAGCTCAGGATGGCCTAGAATTTGTAGCAATCCTACTGCCTCAGCTTCCTGAGTGCTGGGAGTACAGGTGTGCACCACCGTACCTGGCCTATGGGAAAAGATTATTTTGGTGCAAGCCAGAGGATGATAGGCAAGGGGTAATAAGTGCAGAAAAAGGGGAAAGTAGGAACAAATGCAGGAGAGAGCACTGTGTTTGCTGGAGTGACAGACTTGTCAGCGAGTAAACACAGCTCTAAGAATAGCGAGGGATGAGTCAGGGGTTCCTATTGGCCAGCAGCCCTGCACAGATGGCACGGCCCTGAGGCACTGCCGTTTACCTTCCTGGTCCTCAATCCCATCTCTACAGGGTTCCAAGGGAGGAAAACTCAGCCCTGCCCCCATGGAGGTGGCAACACACTATTAGTCCCAGCCAGTCACAGTCCACCTTCCCCTCTGTAGTAACTGATTGGGTTGTGGTCATGCAAATGAGATATACTCAACCAATGAGATGTGGAGAATACATCCTAGTTTGCCCAGGACATTTCTAATGTTTACCTCTTATCCTACAGCAGGTATTACTATCATTCTCTCTCATACTTAAAAGTGTTTCTGTTTGGAAGATAAATTATTTAGTGAACATAGGTCTGATTCTTCTGGGAAATGTTTTCCTGTCTCTTAAAAATATATTTGAGGAGGAAAGGCCTGTCTTTCTCTGAACAGTAAGGCACAGGAGCATTGCCTGAAGCCGCTGCAACCATATCATGCCGAAGCATCTGGGCCCTTGAAAATATCATGGGGCTTCTGAGTAAATCTGCTCTAAACTCACTTTCTGCTCACCTTTCTTGTTATGTGAGGTAATAAAATTCCTTATTGTGCACATCAATTAAGTTGCAGTTTACTATCCCTGAAGATACAAATACATTAACCTGTTGTAGGGACTTGAAGTCCTTTATGATAGGAATTGCACACATAGAAGATTGTGTGTACCTAGGAAGAAAAAGAGAACAAACATTAGATACCTTTCATCCCCATGTCCGTTTCTTCCTGAATGAGGAAACTACACACCAAAATGAGTGAGGAGAATCACCTTAGGTCACATATTTTGGTGTCTTGAAAGTGACATTAGTACTTGGTCTGCTGACAGCATTCCAAAGTTATTTTCTCTTGTCCTGTGGACCATAGTGGGAGAAGGAACTTGAATGTACAAAGGTGACTTCTGTCCTGTGGGTGCCCACTGTGGGACTCAGATTTAGTCACTAAAATGTCTGTGCTCTAAAGAAAGTTAACAGGATGGAAATACCCAGTGTGTCAAACTATAATCCGGGAGATTAAAAGATGTTATTTCCCTGATTTTTACAACAGTTCTTTTAAATTGACACTCCTGTTATTTTCATACAACTGAAGACGCTGAGAGTCACACGTGATCTGCTAAAACAACAATCAGTAATGACAGGACTTTCACTCGTGGCCCTCTAGCCGTCAAGGGGCTGGATGGCTGGAGAAAAGAACAGAGAGACAGAGAAAGTGGGAGGGCTCCTGAGAACCCTGAGTGACCCCAAAATGCGGACTAAATTCTCAAGGAACTCATCAAGACTCTTCTAGTAGATACTTTTATGCAATTTAAAATGTACATAAATTGAGTTGGAATTTTCATCAATGGGAATTTTTTAAGGAGAAACTCACTTTATTCCCCAGTGGTACCAAAAATTTTCCACAGTTTTGCCAACCTGGTTAAACCTAATGGCAAAATGTCTCACAAACTTGTCTGGTGGATAATTTTATCAACTTCCATGGAAATTTGCCTGGAAATGAGGTTAATGCAGGGGAAAATACAGCCAAGCAGTGGAAGAGGCAGATTCCCAATGGCACTACTTTTCAGTTTCTAAGCATTTGCATGCAACTATTTCAGAATTCACTGACCCTTGTACTTTTCAGTTGCAAATAAATTTCCTTTCTTACATAAGTTGATTTGCATCTGGTTTCTTTCACTGGTAAAAAGTGACTTATCTACCATTATGATGGCTCAGCTATTGCTTTCATATCTTTTTCTTCCAGGGATTAATTCATTTCATTGTGGACTCATTGTGGATTTTTCATTCAAAATATGAAGGAGTTGTAATCTGATGGATTGAGCTACTCTTTTTTTTTTTTTTTTTTTTGTACCGGGGATCAAACTCAGGATTTTGTGCTTGTCAGGAAGGTGCTTACACCGCTGAGCTAAATCCCCGGCGATTGAGCTCCTATTGAGTTAGTGTTACCATCTAACCCCTCAAGTTACACCTATTCAATGGATCAATAATTGGTCTGTGTGCAAATAGTCGTGGCCATAGAGCATGGTGACATGATACTAACACTGACAGTTCATGGATTTAAGATGTATCTATTCTTGCTTTGCTTTCAAGGTATATTGCAGAGCTTGCAGGTATTCTGAGTCATAGATCCAACCTCAAACCAATTTTGTTCTCCATTTACTTCATTTATGGAAATTAAAGGGTGCACTAAAGTGACCTTATTTGGTGCAATAGGAGAGCTTGCAAAGAGTGCATGTAAATTGCGTTCTATTTTAAATATGCTAGAGAGTTTTCTATTGACTTACGTCCTACTGTGAATCCTTTAGAAAGTGAATAATTAGTTTCTAAATTTAGCCTTTATATAAACCCAGGTTTTTAAACACTGGGCTTGCCTAAAGTCAGATCCTTTGCAGAATAGAACAAAGTCCTCTTTCATTTGTGTTCTTCATGAAATTGGAAGTTACCTAATGTCCTTTTTCCAGACCTACCATTTAAAAAAATTTGTCGGTCATGTGGCACTCCTTGTTCATCCCATGAAAGCAATCTCACTCTTCAAAGCAAGAGACATGTGAGGACTGATCCCCCATGATAAATGCTGTTTAACAGAGAAGGGGACTGACTCTCCATCTTCACCCCTTGCCAAGCACACACGCTCGTCCTTAGGCTCTGGGACAGCTCCACATCGATTGTAAGGCTGTTGCATGCTAGAAAACGGAAGTACATTTATTTGTGTGGGAAACAGTAGTGATGTTTTAAAGTGTTAATACTGATTGTCAGATGTTTCGGAAACACTGTTTTTTGTTTTGTTTCGGTTTGTTTTGTTTACATCATAGGCATTGAAAACTTCAGGTTGGGTGCTCTTAGGTTCAGATCTTTGAAGACAACTTGATCATGTCTCCCGAGTTTAAAAACAAAACAAAGCAAAACAAAAACAAAATACAGTGTTACTTATATCATTCTTGTTTTAACGGCATAGCTATTGGTTTGCAGATAGGGCACAGCCTAAGCTCTGCCTGGAAGTCCCTGCAGCCTGGCCTAGCCTCACCTTTAATCAGGAATGTTACCTTGTCTTGACAGTGGCTTTAACCATTTTGTTTTCTGTGCCATCATTCAGAAATCGAATGTCCCGTATTCTGGCAGTGCTTCTTTCCCCTCCTGGCAATTAATGGCTCATTTCTCTGTTTTAAAAATAAGTATTTCATGGCGCTACATTTGTGTACTCTGATGAGTTGTTTCTGTTACCTTCAATCACCAGTGTCCTACATCTCAAGCCAGTGTTTCCATGTGCAGGGATTTGCAAAGACTTAAGAGGGCGAGAGAGAGCAGTGTTAGGAGAGAGTAAATTATGTACTATCAACTTCCCTACAGACCTTTCTCTAAAATTGATCTTCCTTCCAATCTCAATTAAAAATTTCCTCCTTCTTTTCCCCTTCTCCTTCCTTTTTCCTTCTCCTTCTCCTTTCCCTCTTCCTTCTACATCGTGACTCATATTTAACAGGAAGAGTGAGGCTGCCTCCCCATCTTACTACCGGCTCACTTTGAGTAAACAGGGCATTTGCTGAAATAATACTGCTGGTTAAATTCTATGTTACTCATTATCCTCATCTTTTTTTGTTATGAGATAAATTGCTTCCACTACCCATAAAAAGGAAATAATTTGTGTGTTTGATAATGACTCACTGAATTTTGTGACACATTAATTCTACTTGGCCGTTTGCATTGTACTTTGATCTAGAAGAAAGTTTTAGCAATTATATGTGTATAAATATTTTTACAGTGAGAATTTTCCATACAGAGATAAATGAAATATTATCAAGTATAAAAACATCAAATTAGGATAGATTTTTTGGGAAAAGATGATTGAAAATGAAAATATTAGTTCAAAAATAAAAAGAAATTTTGATAGAGGTTCTTACACATTTTTAAAATTATTACTCATGAATATAAAATCATTATTACATCAAATTCCATCAGATACAGAAAACTTTAATTTAAAATACTCACTTTTAAAATACAAAAGAATCATGCTGTTTGCGGTTACAACTTATGATGAAAGATATATCATTTAAAAGTGTGTGCGAGTTTATAATTTTCTGTAAATTCTTCCCAGGATAAGTCTTCTGCATTTGGAATAAATCTTTGAACACTTCAATTTGAATGTGCATGAATTATTTAGGGATCCTACTGAAAGGAAGATTCTAATTCGCTATGTCCAGAGATGGGGGAGGCTGAGATTCTGCAGTTCTGACAAGTTTGTAGGAAAAGTTTATGCTGATTGTTGTGCTATCCTTAGACTATCCGAAGAGTAGCACATTTACTAGAGCGATGTGTTCCGAATCGCAACTCAGTCTCCATTACTGGTTAAGAAAATCTTTTTAGTGACTCATGACCAGCATTTTTAAAAAAGGAGTCTAGTATATAAAGAACAAAAAGAACACAGAGTGAAAATGTCTTGTGAACATAGTAAAGATATGGACGATCATTGCCGTTTCACGAGTCTTTGTACAGGGGCCGCAATGTAAAATGAATTCCTTATAAAAAATCAGGGCTTCAAGTTCTGGGAAGGAAGTTCATCTTACTAATGTTTTTCCTCAGTGTCTTATCATAGTACTTAGTGAGTAAGAAGGAAGTTCCTTAAGGAAACAAGTATATAAACAGAAAAGTAAATGGTAGTGCGTCAAAGACCTTGAAAAAGTGACTTTAAGTCGTAATCCTTGATTTTTGAGAATTTATTTTATTGAACAAAGTAACAGAGTGGGAATAACATTGAGCCTGACTACTGTGAGAAGCACCGTTAACACAGACAAGACATACGTTCCTTGTCCCTGAAGGATGTTCAGTCCCAGGGGACCAAAAAAAAAAGGCGCATAGTAAACACACGTGAAATGCTGATGAAAATCAGCATTGACTCTTTGGTGAACTTTGGTGATTGCCTGGTTTTACTTCCTCCACTGACCGAGACAGTAAACCAAGCCGTGAATATCTCCAGCGTCAAGTCTGCAGATAAAAAGCGTTTTGGGTTTGTTTATTTAAGGCACCATTTATTCTCCTGTTTTGTTTTTGAATAACAATCAACTTCCCATATTTATGGAATTATTTCTTGTTGGACAGTGTCCTGAACAGACAATGACCAATGCATCCTGGAGAGCGTGAAGATTATTTTGCCTGCAGGAAGGAGGCAAATCTCTATGAACTCTAGAGCTCTTTTCCCAAAATATGTTTCCATTTAATTCATTTTATTTCAGAATTCGAAAAATCACCCTCTGCAAAATTGCTTCAAGATGTGAAAACAATATATATGCGATGCATTCACATATTTTAGAAGTTTTTGATAGTATTAAATATGAAGAAATAAAAGACAAACTAAACAGCATAAGATTTCAGCATCACTTATGCTCACCCCAAGTATGCTGATTTCACAAAAACAAAATGGCTCCATGTTGTGTTGGGATTTTGAGAAGGTTAACTTCCTAGAAAACAGAAATTCCTGGGTCTCTTAGGAACCTAATTCTAAAATGAGATTGGTGGCAGAAAGCGTAGGGGAAAAAAAAACATTGGGATTGCATCATTAAATAAAGACACTAAAATCCTGAAGAAATAAGCTGTATTTATTCCTCTGGACTCTTTGATAAACTTTTTACATATCATGCAAGATACCTCTCTGAGCTGTTTCATTGTTCCCAATTTTTAGGACCTTGATGATGTTTATCTAATACTCATCTCATGGAAAATGTAAACTAACACCTAGAAAATACCTTACATGTGGGATATCTATCTATCCAACAAACTATCCATTATCTATCTATCTATCTATCTATCTATCTATCTATCTATATCTATCTCTATTTATCTGCCTTTATAGTGGATTAGGCAAAGCAATATTTTCCAAGAGATTTCCATATTTCATTTCTGGTACTTCTACATGTGTGACCTGATAAGATAAAGAAGCTGTGTTTAAGTAAAGAAATTTTTTTAAAAAAAAATTATCTTACTTGAACATATTTATGGTACATGCATTTTGCAATCATCTTGGGGAGCTGGTACATGTACATAATAGAGCCTGTTTCTTTTTAAAATTCTCATTCCCTCTTCTACCTCCCTCACTTTCTCCTTTTGGTTCTTGTTGATTTTGATAATGTTAGTTTATATTTATGGGATATAATGTTCATACTGATTGAGGTTATTAGGATCTTTTACTTGACACATCTTCACTCTATGAAAAGTTGATTTCCTAGGTGGATCTGATCTTGCCCAGAGGTTTTTAAAAGTAAATAACAGAGGCAGGATACTCTACCAGAGTAAAAGTTGATTAGCGACATTACCTGGAGGAAACATTACGTGATCCCCAGCAATGCTATGGGCCTTAGGGTTTATTTTCTTATTCACTGTAGGGGGACTGACGGGTATTGGATTAGCTAACTCTTCACTAGACATTGTCCTACACCACACCTATTACATAGTTGCACATTTTCACTATGTCTTGTCCATAGCAGTCGTATTCGCTATTGTAAGAGGGTTTGACCATTGACTTCCACTATTTCCAGGCTACGTTCTAAACTCTACATGAGCAAAAATTCACTTATTCATAATACTCCTAGGAGTAAACCTAACTCCCCCCCCCAATGTTTCCTGGGGCTCCCCAGTATACCCTGTTGATACTCTGCCTACCAGATGCATATGCACTATGAAACACCGTCTCAGTGGGTTCCTTCCTCTCTTTAACAGCTGTTGTGGTGATAACTTTCATAGTCTGAGAAGCCTTTGCTCCAAAACAGGAAGTCATGGATATTGAAGTAACCTCAGTTAACTTAGAATGACTCCATGGCTGCCCTCTGCCCTGTCACACGTTTGAGGAACCCACATTCATCAAGTCCTAGGGACCAGAAAGGAAGGAGTCAAACCTCCTAAAAATGGTTTCAAGCCAGCTCCATAACCCCTGTGACTCACTCCACTGGGAAGATATTAGTAAAAATATTACATAACTTTGTCAAAGTTAAATTATTGGTTAAAGCCCTATATTTTTTCAGGGCATAATATCCTTATGAGTTAGGTTTTCAAGATGCTGCCTACTGTTACAGAAGAACTCCTAGATTTCCATGACCATATGGTAACAATTGTATTTCTGATCAGTACTTTAGTATTATATCTTATTTCTCTTATACTTACCACAAAACTTACTGATGCAAGCACTATAGGTGCTCAAGAAATTGAAACCATCTGAACCATTCTGCCTGCCACCATTCTCATCTTCACTGCCCTACCCTCTCTCTGAAACTTATACAGAATAGATGAAATTCATAACCCATCACTAACAGTCAAAACTATAGGGCATCAATGATCCTGAAGCTATGAATATACAGATTATGAAGAACTCAACTTTGATTCCTATATAATCCCCACAGCTGATTTAAAACCCTGAGAACTTCAACTATTTGAAGTAGACAGCTGAGTTGCCCTTCCCATAGGAATGCCAATCCATATATTAATCTCATCAGAAGATGTTCTCCTTTCATGAGCAGTCCCATCGCTGGAGCTTAAAGCAGGTGTCATACCAGGACATCTAAATCAAGTGACCCTCACATCACCACACCCAAGGTAATACTATGGCCAATGTGCAGAAATTTGCTATTCAAACCATAGCTCTATACCCACTACCCTTGAAACAGTCCCCCTAAAAGAATTTGAAAACTGATCATCTTTGATATTATAAACATTATGAAGCTACATTAGTGTTAATCTTTTAAGTTAAAGATTTGAGGAGTATTTCCTCCATAATGAAGTGCCACAATTAGATACCGGAGTAAAATTAGATACCCTGGTAGGGAGTGTTCAAAGTGGCAAGTACTAAAGACTCCATTGGTAGTTTTGAAGATTAGGAAGAGGACCATGAGACAAGGAAATGGTGGAAGCTTCTAGAAGCTGGAAAGGATAAGCTATAACACTCAAACTGAGGCATAGAAAAGAAGCAAAGGAACCTGACACAAGGTATAAAACTAGTTAAGGGGAAATCAAAATTCTATAACCTAGTTATTTCGATTCTAAATCCCCCTTTCAGTGCCATGCTACCACAGCTATGGATATCCCTGGAACTGAACCAAAATCCAGGTAGATGCACCAACCTACAAACGGTCCTCAGCCCTGTAAAAATACAAAGATAAATTTACTTATTGGAGTTGTTTTAAATTAAGTGAAGTCATTATTTCTGAAAATATTTTGAAAACCATGAAGGAAAAACTCTAAAGCCATATGGACAGTTCCCTGCAAAGATTACTATTATTGTTTACTATGCTTTTTATAAGCAGATGGGTTGAATTCAGGTTGAAGTTATCAAATATCCTGCAGGGTATATTATCACTTACATTTATTTTGGGGAAAAAAAGTGCATGTACACATCTGTGCAATTTTAGGTGTGGATGGTAATGTGAAATTTGGATTGGATGAGCCAAGTTACACTGCATATCTGAGAATTAGCTGATTTATTTATGATCATGTAAAGAAAGTATTTCCTGAGAAGTTGAGTCAGGTATTTTTTAATGGGTCAGTCCGTGTGTAACAGCAGGGCTCAGTATATTAGAAATGTGCTTTCCGCTGTGGTTTGAGTGTGCTGGAAACTTAGTCTCCAGTGCAACAGTGCAGGGAGGCAGCGCCTCATGGGAGGTGGTTAGGGTTAGGGGTTCCGCCTTCTTGAGTGGATCACAGCCATTACAGAAAAGGGCCTGCAGTACCGGGTTTGATCTTCTGTCCTCTCTTGGCCTTTCTTTGCCCTCCCAACACTGAGTAAAGCTGCAGGAAATCCTGTGCTGGTTAGAATGCCTTGACGTTGGACCCCCTCGGCATACAGACCTAGAAGGAGTAAATTTCTGCTCCCTGTAAATCATGCTGTTTCTGGTATTTTGAATTAATAGCATAAAATAGTCTAAGTCATCTCCACCTCATTCTAAAAAAATTCTTTTTGTTTTTAGTTTTATTTTAAAAATATTTCTTAGCCAGCCATGGTGGGGCATGCATGTAATTCCAGCACTCTAGAAGACGAGGCAGGAGAGTCGTTGCAAATTCATTGCAAATTCACTGCAAATTGCCACCCTGGTCTACATAGTGAGTTCAAAGCCATCCTGGATTACAAAGTGAGAATCTGTTTTAAAAAAATCTCATTATAAAATATAGGCAAAAATAGTTTGGGTAATCCCTGAGTACTTTCATTCAGATTTTCTAGCTAGGATTAACTTTTCTCCTCTTGCATCATGATTCATTATCACTTTCATTACACACATGTACATACATATAGGCACAAGTATACATGTGTGCATGCATATAACTATGCACATAAATATACACACAGAATACTCACATTTTATGTATACCTATATGTATTCATAAATATGCATGCATGTAAAATATATATTTGAAATATTCCTATGTAAATTGAAGATATATTGCAAATAATCCAGGTTGTACTTTTTAAAACAAGAACTTTCCTTTAAAAAGGTATGTTCTATTAATCAAAACCATGAAACTATTATTAAAATACTATTATATAGTCTACAAGTCTTATTGAAATTTTACCAGTTGTCTTCCTAATGCAATGACATTTTTTTAAGTGCAAAGTCTTATCCAGGCAGCACAAAAAGACAGATTTTTCAGGCTGTCATTTTTTTTTTCATGACCATGAAGCATTTGAAGACTACTGGGCAGATGTTTTCCAGAACATGCCTCAGTTCTGGTTGCCTGATGTCTCCCCATGTTGAAAGTCACGCCACGCATTTTAGACTGTGATGTCACCGAAGCGATGCTGTTTCCCTCTCGGGGCCCAGAACCTGAAGACGTGATGGTCACAGATTTCATGGCAAAGGTGTTAGCTACAGTCATTTAGTTAAAGGTGACGAGAAAGTTTTAGCACTAAAATTTTCATTCCCAATTTTGAAAATAAGCACCTTCTAAGTTATTTTGAGACTATACAAATATCCAGTTGCTCATTATTCTTTTGCCCACAATTTGGTATCTATTGATTTTTTTAACCTGAAACAGTGATTTATGCAGTGACTTTAATTTTAGAATATTAGGCAGTGTAGGTAATTATTTTTCCTCATAAATTATTTGGTATTTTTGCCCTGCATCCTTGAAAATTTTTCCCTAAATCTTTGAAGTTAATTTTTTGAAGGAAATATTTCAGAGTAGATTTTTCCAGATAATTTTCTCCAAGTATTTCATTGATCTTTTTGATGGGTAGATTCAAATCTTCTTTTATTTCTGCGTGTGTTTTTCCAGATTATAATTTTAAATATTTTTTTAATTCCAGTGTTTTGTATAATTTCTTCGGGACTCCAGATATATTAATTTATTCCTTCTTTGCCAGATTTCTATCACTTTATCTCTAAATATTTTTATGTTTTGATATTGAATTTTTAATTTGGTAGTTGTTTTCCTAGTTGTCTTCAAAGCCCCTTACTAAATATTCATTCACCTTGTAATTTAACCCTGTCTACTTAAACTTGGTCTTTAAAAATTTTTTTTCTTGACTTCAACAAACTCACTTTCATTTCATCCTAGATTTTTTGACATTGTTGTTCATTTCTCTTTATTGTTGAATTTCTGGTTCAGTGTATTTTTCAAGTCTCCATATGCTCGCTTATTTCTATGTAACTTATTTTCAGTGTTGTAATTTTGATTCTGTTTTATACTTGAAATTTTGGTGATTGGGGTAGGAAAGAAAACTGTTTCAACAGCTTAGGAGAGTTGATTCTAATTTTTTATTTTAGTAAAACTCATTTCATTCATACTCTCTGCTACCAATAAAATCCGAAGTATTTACTGAGCTTTCATTTTTATTGTGGCAGAGGATTTTTTTTGGGTCTGCAAAGTGTTCTTTGTTATAAGACTTTAAAATTTCTACTTCTACCTAATTTCCAAAAGATATGTGCTTGACTTTTTGCTATTGTCACCCTTAAAAAGTACATCTTATGAAATTTGCTACCTCAATTTATATTCACCTCACACCCCCAGCTTTGAATTCAATGTTTCTAACTATGAAAATCCTCTTTTACTAATTCCTACTCAGGGTGTAGATCCTGCTTTTTTAAAAAATAATTTTATTTAAAGAGAAAAAAAACAAAACAAAACAAAACAGAATAAAGGGTAGCAACAATACCGTATTCCAAGGAAAAAAGGAAAACAACAACAACAAAAAAACCTAAAAGAATTATTGTTTGACAAATTACATACTGACTTCTTGGAAATAGTTGTTCAATTTACAAAGTTAAAACATGTGAAGTAGACATTCAAACAGTGAGACTGTCAACAGTTCTGCTCCACAATCTGACAAAAACAGCAATGTGGTCATCCATCTTACCCTTGCAAATATACATGCAATTATATCAAAAGGGTAGAATTAAACACAACAAAACAGAGCAAAACGGATTACAAGAAAGCAATGTAAGAGACAAAAATTTCAAAACTAGACAATCGGTGATATTCACTCTCTATCATATTGACTCTTGTTTTCTTCCAAATAGTTGTCCATATTGTCACATACAGGGAATTCACATGAAACAACCTTGTATGGAATTGATCTGAGCAAGATGAGAAGGGCATTTCAAGTCTTCAAGACCAGACATTAGGGAAGCCAAGAATGGCTGTCATAGTGTCTCTCATTCTTCTCAAAACAGCTGTTCATACCTTAATGTGTGTTGAACTTAAACAAGGCAAAGCAAGCTAAGATCACTTTGAATGAAAAGTGATAGTTTTGCTGGACTTCACATCATGCCATTATGGAATCATCACTGGGTATTGTAATGTCTCTTTTTCTTAAAAGTAGGTGTTCATTTCAACATGTGTTATATAGTTGGTTCTCGTAAACTGTTTATAAGCTCTACACATGCATGTATATCTACCATTTCTGTATTAGCAGGAAAAACAAAACAAAGCAAGATAAAACAAAACAATTCCTAGAAAAGCATGAGGCAAAAAAGTCACATAAAACCACAATACAAGGTGATCTACAATGGTTACCATGGTGTCTCAGCAGTATATAACAACATTAATAAAAACGAAGCATTGGAGACAGTATAAGATTTCAAAAGCAAGTAATAGTCAAACAAGAGTGGGTATCTTAGTGAACCTTGTCATCTTCAGTGTAGTTGCCTATACACTTAGACTTGATGCTATCCATCATAAGAGATTTAAATAAAATCAGTCAATACAAAGTAGCAATCTAACAAGCCAGATTCAAATAAGATCAGTCATAATAAGACAGTGTAAGTTATAAAGGGCTTCAGATTAAGTTGATAGGAAAATTAGGGATGATTACCAAAATATGGCCTCTTATTTTTGGGATAGCTGACCATGTCCTCAAGTCTAGTGTAAGTAGACAAACTGGAACAGCACATAATCCATCCAAGCAGAGTGGTGAGAATAATGTAAATTTTAAATCTTGTTACCCCATTAACAGTATCCTCTGCCTTCATTTTTTAGGCAATTCCTCGCCTTTCACTCCCATGGGGTGCACTGCTTGTTTTGGGTCCCACTGCCTCCCTATATAGAGCATCTCAATGGACCCTATTTCCTGATCTACTCTGCCTGTGTTTCTCTCTGTTGCTATTTCGAGGTCCTCTATACTAGAGATTATAGCCAATCTTCTCTGCCTCATTTCTGCTATTCTATTTTTCTGCCATTGAGAGTCTATTTTCCTCTTCCACTCCACTGTCTGCCTCGTTCACTGAGGCCTCTCTGCCACTGTTCCTGAAATGCTCATATTCTTGTTCTCTCTCCCTAGAATGTCCTTCAGTATTTTTTTGTAGGGTTGGACTGGTGGTCACAAATTCTCCTAGTTCCTCTTTGTCTTGGAAGCATCTTTTTTCTCTATTAATTTCTAGAGAGAGTTTTGCAGGATACATCAATCTGGGCTGGAGATTGTTCTCCTTCAGCGCTTGTATTACTTTACTCCAAGCTCTTCTTGACCTGATGGTCTGTGTCGAGAAGTCTGCTGTGATTTTGTTGGGTTTTCCTTTATAGGTGATCTGTCTCTTTTCTCTGATGGTTTTTAATATTCTGTTCTTATATTGAATTTCTGGGATCTTGATTATTATGTGTCTGGGTGTAGCTCTGTTTGGGTTGTAGGTGGCTGGAGTTCTGTATGCTTCATACCTCTGCATATCATTTCTTTTTTCTATGCTTCTGAAATTTTCCTTAATAATTTCTGTGAATAGCCTTTGTAATTCCTCTGGTTTGATTCCTGCTTCTTCATTCACATACTGCATTCTTAAGTTATAGATCCTCTTGTCATCTTCCAGTCTTTGTATCTTTGCTGCCTGTACCCTTGTTATTTTTAGGAGATCTTCCCTTTCATGACCCCACATTGCAAGCCTGTGTTCAATTTTTGATAGTCTATCTTTGGTTTCTTTCAAGCAGTTTTGCCAGCTTTCTATGGAGTCTTTAGTTTCCTGATAATCTCTTTGAATCTGCTTCATGAATTCTAGGTTTTTCCTGAATTCTTCATTAAATTTTTCTTTCCATTTTTGTTCCTCCATTCTTCTGTCTGTCCCTTCTTGAGAGGTGCCCAGCTCTTCTTTTATTAATCTACTTATCTCTTGTTTAATTTGAATTAATATTTCAGTTTTGGTCCCGCTTACAAGGTCCTGAAAATATCTCTTTATGTCCGCTAACGCTGTGTTTGATGTTGCATTATTGCTGCCTTCAATCTCTTTTGTATTTGCCTCTCCTGGATCAATGTTCTCAGGGTTGGGGGCTGGGAGTTTTTTCTTATTTCTCCCTTTCATCATGTTTTTGGTTCCTTCCATACAAGTGTACAGTGTAATGCCCAGACCCTTTTCTTGTTGGTTAAGGCTCTTCTAGAGGGCGCAGGCTAGGAGCTTTAGCCTTCTTCAATAGGTTATCAGAGATTAGAGTTCACCCACGGGCAGTGTGAGCTAGCTCCTCCCTTTGGGGCCAGTCAACCTTTGCAGGCCTTCACTGTGTCAGTGTGCACTGATCTCAGGGAAGCATTATTGTAGCGACTCACTGGCTCCCCACCAGGGGCGTGGCCTAATCCAAGCAGATTCCACCAATCCGCTCGGCGAGGGGAGCAACCAGCTGAAGCCACTTCCTTATGGAGTTAAGGCTGTCCTGCCCAAATCCAACATGTCGTCCAGTCGGATTCCCCTTTCCCATGGGAGGGTCTTATTCCCATAACTCACCGCATGTTGATGCCTATCCCGAGAACTGCAGGACTCCCTGACCTCTGACTTCAGTGTGGCTGCGGTGGGAATTCACGATGCCTCTGGGTGGGTCGAGTGCAGGGCCGGTCTGGGCGAGCTGGATGCAGGGCTGTTCAGCTCTGCGCTCCGGCGGCTCAAGCCAGTCGCTACGGTGCGGATCGCTTGTTCAGGTCGGGCAGGAATTCAGGCGGCTCGAGCAGGGCGCTGTGCTCACTCATGTTAGCTTCTCTGATGGTAACCCCAGGACCTCATATTCGAGTGGTTTTTTTGCACTTTAGTTTTTTCCTGGGTTGTGAGAGTCCATCTCTATCTGTTTGGGTCTCTCCAGGGTATTTTATTCTGGCATTTGAGCTGTCTCTCAGAGAGGGTCTCTCTTCTGCTACCTACCAGTCTGCCATCTTGTTGACCAGTCAAAACTAGATACTGCTTTTGACAGGGGTTTCAGAGACATTTGAGGCCTGATGGTAGTTACCATCTTCTCTTTTCCAAGCACAATACTTGCTACTGTTCCCCGCCCCCCAGCTTCTAGATACTTTCATTTGCTTGTTTGTAAGTTTGGTTGCAGCAATACAAGTAATTAGTGCCTTGGATTTTCTTGGGATTATTCTGTTTTAAAATTAAGTTTATCAATACAATTTAGATATTCATAATGATCACATTCATCATAGGGATCTGCACCTGTACATGCTACATCTGGCTTCTTCTTTCTTTCCCACTCCACTCCTCTCCTTTCAACCTCTCTTCCTGTCTTTATTTACAAAACCTTTGTTTCTATTTTTTCATTCTTTTCTCATTTTATTTCTTTCCCCTTCCTTTCTTCTGTTCCCCTTTCCATTTGAGCATTTTCTTTGTATTTCATAGTATCTATTATACACTTTGGTCCTTATTTATATGTGTGGTTTACCACACCAGAGAAACAAAACAACATTTACATGAATGTTTGATTTATTTCACTTAAGAGCATGGTCTCAAAGTGTGTCCATTTACCTAGAAATGTCTCAAGTTTATCCGCTGAGGCTACCATTGTATTTAAAAAAAAAACAACAACAACACATTTTCTTTATCCATTCATTGTTTATAGGCATTTGAGCTGATTCCAAGATTTTGTAACAGCTATTACAATCTGTATTATAAACATAGCTGTACATATATTGCTGTCATGTATGATGCTTTTTATTCTTTCAGCAAGATACTATTACCCAAGTGCGTCAAGTGGAACTTCTAGTTTTAGTTTTTTGGGGGTCTCTCCATGCTGATTTCCACTCTGCTTTAACCAGTCTACACTCCTACTAACAGTAAAGAAGGTTCCTTTTTCCCCATAGCCCATCAACGTTTATCATTGGTTGACTTTTTTGATGCTATCTGCCCTTCTGGAGTGAGATGAAATCTCAGCATAGTTTTAATTTGCATCTGTCGAATGACCAACGTTACTGAATGTTTTTTCATATATTTATTTGCCATTTGTATTTCTTCATCTGAGAAGTGCGTGTTTATCTCAGATACCCATTTTTTTAATGAATCTTTAATTTTGGGAGTATAATTTTTGAGTTCTTTATATATTCTAATAGATATTTATATATTCTAGATATATAGATACATGGTGTTTGGGGTATCTTCTATGCAAAGTATCATGTCATCTACAAATAATGATAATTTAACTTCTTCTTTTCCTATTTTTAAAATTCCTTGTATTTCTTTCACTTGTTTAACTGCCCCACTTGGTCATGGTTTATAATCTTTGTGAATATTTGTTGCATACAATTTGCCAATGTTTTATTGAGGATTTGTGTGTCTACATTCATTAGGAAGACTGGATTACAGTTCTCTTTTTTGGTTGAGTCCTTCTCTGGTTTTGACATCAGAGCAATACTTGCTTCCAGTAATGACCGTATGGCTTACCTTTCTATTTCATTAAAGTTTGAAAAGTAATTGCGTTAGTGCTCTAAGTTTCTTGAAGAATTCAGCAGTGAATTCATCAGGACCTTAGTTGGAAGAATTTTAATTACACATTCAATTTTGTTGACTGATACTGGGTTATTTATAACATTTATATCTTCTTAATTTAGCTTTGGTAATTCATATATATTCAAGAATCTGTCCATTTTATGGGTACTTTCCATGTTGTTTTAATATAGGTTCTCACAGTGGGTGTTGGTGATCTTTTGGGTTTCTACAGGATCTGTTGTGGCTTTACCTTTTTCATTCTTAATTGCACAGATTTAGCCTTTTCTTTCCTTTTTTTAAATAAGGTTGGCTAGGAGTTTGATTAGGGTTTTATCTTTATTTTTCAATTACCAAATACTTTAGGTGTATAGTAACATGGGAAAGAAAGCAAAATATTTCTCCTTAAAATATTAAGAATTGTTGAGCTGAGGGCAATTCAGATGGTGAGGGATTCTTTGTAATCCTCTGTTTTCATGATGGGGTCAGAGATTCACAAAAGCAAAAGGTCTTTCTACCTTTTTTATTGCCTTAAGAGAGAGTGTAAAGCCGCTTTCATGAAGGTAGCCTTAGCAGCAGACACAGCAGTGCCTCAAGAGGGGACCTTGTGAGCAAACTTTGCTCTTTGGGTCATTTTCTATGTATTTTCATTCCCTGTTTTCCAGCCTTTCAGAAGTTAGGACTCCTGTTTGTGACTTCCCTAATATTGACATTTTAAAAACTTTAAGAAGGAGTCTCAGGTTCAGTTCTCTGAGATAGTTATAGTCTGGAGAGTTGTTTTTCTTCCTTGAAAAAGTTGTTTTTCTCTTTTTGAGCTTCTTTTTGTTATGAAAGACTGACATAACAAACTCATAAACAGACATACAAGTTTATGGGAGTTGAAGAAAAATTACTTTCCCCCCATATATTTTACAGCTTTTGTAGTTCTTTGTTTGGTTTTGAGTGTTGTTCTCTATTTTTCGGAAGCACATATGAGCAAACAGATATTCAGGTGGCTACTTTTGTCTTTGGTTACTCAGAAATGTTCTCCCTCTCACATTTCTCCCCCTCAGCTGTAGATAAGCACCACACACCATTTATTCTATTCCTTTTGTTTTCCAATGTATTGAATAATTAATTACTATTTACACACAGCACATAAAATCTCATTTTATATATTTAACAGATTGTTTTATTTGTATTCATACATTAGCTCTGTATAAGCTCTTTATTACTGAGATTTTGGGGAATTTATCTATTTTGTTTCTTCCCATTATCTGACTCTGATACTAATGGAACTCTTTTTGCAAAGGAAAAGTGATTCTTTGGTCTAGTTATTTATTGAATACTTAGAAAATGACAGATGATTCACAATGCAGTATCACAAATATTAAGAGGCCAGAACTTTGCCTCTGTATGGTCTTGGTTTCTAGTCTATCTGTAATGAAGCTATACCACCTGATCTCTTATGAGAGGAGTATGAGTTTTACTCTTTCATGCTTGACTGATAGCAGAACTTTTAACCTACCAGGAAATAGAAAACAGATCAAACAGACCCTCTCAGGCTTTAACAGGGGACATCTATGATCAAATTTATTTTCTCAATTTTAGGGTAGCTTGATATGAAAAAAACAGAAAACCGGAAGTCAAGAGACAGAATGTAATGCCAGAGAAACTGTTAATAAAACTGATAACTACAGAACATTCTTGCAGAAATTGAAAGCATTCTTCCTAGTATAAATGTTCTCATCTAGGTTTCATTCATAGAGTAAAATGAGAAAACTTATAATACACAATGTTTAGGCTAGAGAAAATCTTCAAGACATGCATTCCAACTCCAATTTCATATAAGACAGTAGTAATGAGAAACATAAAAATAGAAAGTACAAGTTACTGGAGTGATTGGGCAAGCACTCTTCTAAATACTTAGCACCTCTTTTGTTTATTAGTTTTTACAACAAGCCTGTTGAAATATATTATGGTGGAAACAATGGTTTCTTTACTTAGGATTCATTTTATGCCATCTCTTCTTAATAGAATTGGCCATGTACTTTGGATGATTCTGTAGTAGATATTGTTAGCATCTGATAATGTCCATATAATATCCTTTAATAAAAATATCTGATGGTATTTCTAATTTCTCACTCTCTTTTACAGCTAGTTGGTAATATTGCATTATTACAAGAGTCATTGTAAGAATAAAGTCACAGGACAGAACCTCAGTCTCTAAAGTATCCCCTGGGAAGATGATGGCTATGCTGAAATTGAGCTAAGTAAGAAATGAACCTGTTGCAACAGGGGTCTAGAATTTGAAGGTTTATTAGCTCTTATGGAATAGGCTATTCTTTCTTGAATCATGGAAAAATCTATACTAACGGTGCTGTCCTATCATAACATTAATAAACCCTAAGCTGAATGGCATTGATTTATGAATCAGGAAGCAATGGATAAGAAAACTGAGCTGAGCCTGGAAATTGAAGACAACATTAACTGAAATAATCCAGACACAGAGAGACAGACGTTCCATGTAATAATTCATTCATGGACACTTAAGGGTCAGTCCACAGAAAAATGGGGTAGAACTGTGGTCCTTAGAGACTAGAAAGGGGAGGACGGGTGACAGTAAATGCATGGGGCTCTTACCTCACTTTGGGAAAAGGTATTAGCTCTGATTTTATAGCATTGCAGGATAACTATTGGTTTCAATAATCTAGAATATAAGTCAAAATAACTAGAGGAACATGTAGAAATGATTAATGTTTGAGAAGATGGAAATGCTTGTTATCCTTATATGATCATTATACATTGAATGCATGTGTCAAATGATCATATGGTGTCTCATAAATACAAACATATACTACAAAAGCAAAAGGGACAGAAAAAAAGAGATAGACCAAACCTACTGACTTTATAACTCCTGGGGAAGACTGTTAATAGTGTATGCTGACTACTGCTTTTACACTTACCAAGATACTATGGAGCAAGATGCTATAGATCAGGAAATAACTGGATAATTATGGGCAGAAAAAAGAAATAAACAAAGCATAGATATTCAAATATTAATACTGATCTGCTTCTAGTATCAGGACACTAAAATTTGCTTTACAAAAGACACTGGAAAATCACAGCCCCAGTAAAATTGCTCAGTTGATTAAGGAAACTGAAGGCAGAATTTCTCAATGGCAGAAAAACTTGTCAGGGCAAAAATCAGATTAAGAGTGTGTTTTCCCATCTTTTGTACCAGATAGCCTCAGGAAAGTTGCTTTAAAATTGAAAAAGGGTGTTATGGAAACAAAATATATCAGGTTCTAGAATTGTATTTGAAAAATAGCTTTGTTTGTGATTCCTAGTCAAGTGACTGAGCGGAAGCAAAAAGATTAGAGGTCTATTTTTTTTTAAGGAAATGTATTAGGAAAACAAATAGAACACACCGGACAACAGATGCTCTGAGCTCCCAAGTTTTCACAAAGAAGAAGCAATCCTTGTGGTGGAATCCTCAAAAAAGGCATGCTTATAAAGGCCACGGCAGATAAGACCTCTTTGGAGGCCAAAGAGAACATCAAAACTTGCAAAAGAGCAGAGCCTGGGGCGCTCATGAGCATGGTCGGAAGAGCTATTCCCAGAAAGCGATGCAGAATCCAGAGTTCCTCTGACATCTGCATGGGGAATCCATGTTTGCAGAACCTCAAGATTTCGCAGTGCAGCTTATACCCTGTGTCTGCCACACTTCTCACTCTCTGCTATTCTAAATGCTACTTACTCAGTGTGATCATTCCACCGAGATCTTCTGTAAACGTGTGTGTGGAGAAATGGGTCATCCTGACTTTGAGTTCAGGCTCAGTCTCTGAGAATATCTGGTGGAGAAGCCGCTGAAATGCACCCTGACCACTGCCCCACCTCTGCTCTTCAACGTGGACAACCCAACCCACATTGTAGGATTTAAACTAGCTAGCTAGAATTTTCTATTGTGGCAACTCAATGCATGTTACCATGCATGTCCCATGTTACGACCATGTCTATTTTAGCAATTCAGAAATTAAAGCAGAAAGATCTAGCCTGAGTTTTTAACATCAGATAATTAATAAGTGGATGTACCAGGACTCAATCCCCAAACTGTCCACCTCTCCTTGATTCTACTACTGCATGTTAGACACAAAATAACAAAACAAACAAAACAAGCCCAGAAGCAAAAAACAGGATCCCTATGTCCCAAGATATTATTCCTTCTGGAGTTCTTACATCTATTTTCAGCTAGCCAAATTAGAAAATTGATTCCTTTTTTCAAGGCTTGATCATCACAGAGAGGCCTTTATTATCCTTGACGGAATGCAGCCATAATAACAAGGCCCCATGATTATTGGATTTGAGTTCACCGCCCTTGCTTGAGAGAAACTATAGAAAAGGGAACATGCTGTAGAATCAGTAAATGCGGTATCTAAAATCGGCCATCAGCTGTGCCTGAAGAACATCTGGGCGATGTTTTTACTGGGTGGGAGGAGGTCCACAGCTACATCAGTTGCTGCATTTCATAAAAATTAACAACCCAAAACTTCAGGTCAGCATGTTTAACAAAAACAAGTGTTTTATTTCTAGAATGTGGACCAGATGTAAAAGTATGTGAAGGAATATGTGCCTGTGGGTGTTTGACAGGAGAACGGTGAAGACACGTTTTCCCATGGCCACGTAGTTTTGAGGACAGGCTCTTGTTGGTGGGTAGGAAACACTGAAGGAGATGCATTCAGAGAGAGGAGTTTGGGTCATTTGCAGGTAACAAAGAGTTAAAATAAAGTAAGCAGATACCATGCTCCAACACTGGGATTTACAAGCCCAATATTCCTAGGTGTCATCTACCAAAGTATCCTGTATGTAACGAAACTTTCTTTGCCATTGATGGACATAGATTTTCTATAAATATAAAAAAATCCATATAGAATTAAATAAAATGGTCTGACTTTTCCTCTATATTTTGCAACAAATCTTGTTTCTCTTTTAAAGTACCCACATGCATGTAATTGCATAGATGCCACTAACTTTTCTATGTTGTTCTATTAGGCAGGAATAATCTTTTGATCATTAACTAGACTAGTGGCTGTGTTTCTTAATGACCTCTAGTATTCCTCTGAGAACTACTTTAGGAATGGAGATCACCATTCTTAGCTGAAAGGCTGGGAGGAACTGGGGGCTTGTCCTGTTGACCTAAAATACAGAGAACTTAATTAAATGTGTCTCATTTCTACTTTGGACAACTATCATGAGGATTAGAAAGAGTCTATCAATTTCCTGAATAAGTCTTTCTAAACTCAAGATTGACAGGAAAGAACACCAGTGAGGAGAGAGGGAGAGTGGAGAGATGGAACTTCTGGGCACGAGAACACAAATAGTTCTTTGGTTTTCTCAGTTTCCACCATTACAAGAGGAGAAGATTAATTCATCTGGACAGGGTTAGGCATCTGCTTTCCACAGAGAATAACACTGGGTAAAAATTTGCCCAAGTATGGCCTAGGAAGGAGAGTGTCAGAGTGCCTGGACTCTTACTGTCATCTTGTCTACAGAAAGTGGGCACATTCCTGCCCTCGACCAAATCCAACCTGGCACCTGTTTTTGAATTATCAGTGATGACTGTATTTTTAAAGTTTGACAAAAAAATGGAAAAATAATACTTCATGCCATGCAAACATTCTCTGAAATTCACACTTTCACTGTTCGTTTATTGTACTCCAGTCCTGCCCATTGATATGAAGCTGCCTTTGTGTTGTTAGTCTCTGCAGCCTAAAACGTCCACTCTCTGCCCCTCTGCAGTCTGTGACCCACAGCAGCATCCACTACCTCCCAGAAAGAAGGTGCACAGTAAATGAGACAACCTTACATTAATGAAGGTCTGAGCGAATGCTGTCCTGGGTTTATCCAGAGCGTATAAGAAGGCTTTTCTCTCAGGAGATGGTGCAAACCTTTTGGTTGCAAAAGCTACTAAGTTATTAAATTATCCTAATTTATTCATTCTGCCCAATTTATTATGTACCTACTGCACATGAAAGATTCCATCCTGGGTGAGAGAAAGACACAACCAACAGTGCTGTGATCCCCTGGCTTGCTTACAGTCTGATGTTCTGAATTTCCTCTACCACGCAACTTCCAAAAAAATACACATACTATCTGTCTGTAACAATCATATGAACTCTCCTTCTCCTTCAGTTTTGTGATAAAGGGTAGCACTCACCAGACAAATATTTCTCTCTTGAAAATATAAAACAAAACAAAACACCCCAATTCCCCTTAGCAGTTTCCTATGAGTCTTAACTTCCTGCTGTGTTCAATATAAAGATGTCAGTGTATCTCTTCAGAACCCATTTTGTGCAGAAAGAACCATCACATACACCAATCCATTTGTCTACTGAAGCAGGTATACTATTCATCCTTCCAACTTACAGATGAGAAAACTGAGGTTGGGGTGTTTAATAGTAAATGACTCAGATTTCTAATTCTAGTTCCCCAAATCTGAGTCCACTGGTTCTCTCTCTCTTAGCAACTAAAAAATTGTTTATTTTCTTGGTGACTTTTTATTTTAGTTAAGAACAGAAGGATTAAGCTTTGAGAACCCCTAGGGAAATGTTCTCTTGAAAACCAGTAACTGTTGGTACGGACAGGAAGAGTTCTAACTTTTCTGAGCTGCAGACTCCAATCTGAACAAACGAATAATTCCCTTTTAGGTTTTGAACATGGTTCATTTTTATTTTTAAATTCTGCTTTGCAAAATCAAAGGGAGACAGATGATGTGCTATAATAAAAAGTGAACTCATTTTGGCTGCAGAACACCTGGCCAGATCGAGCTCCACCTCCCACTAATGAGCTGGGTGCCCCTCCAGTTCTGGGGGAGTCGGTTTCAAGCTCCATCTGAGCCCCATTATTTCAGTGGGAGAGGTCTTCAAAGGAGAGTGTAGAATTAATTTCAAATCCATTGAATTAATTGTTTCAAATCTACTCCAAAGTTATTACTGTGAGATTGTATGAATCTTGCTTTGCCTTTTTGAATCTGTGCTCATTTTTATAGAGATAGCTGTTTCATCTATCCGGGATGTAAGGGTTGTTTTTACATAAACATTAACTATAAAGTGTATTTTCGTATCATGAACACCACTTTGTGATAAGGAAAAGTGTTTCTTGTAGACCTAACCAATGGGAATACAGGACACTGCCACCTTGGCGCCCACTTCCTTCCAGAATGGTGCCAGCTACTGACCACACTGTTGGAGTCCAAGAGGCTGAGGTGGACATGAACACACTCTACCTGAGACACCTCTTTCATAATATCCTTTGATTCTGGTTTCAAATTTTAGTCCACTGAAGATGAGCTATCTACCCTTCTAGTTAAACCCTTGAGCCCCTTGGGCTGGAAGGCACCCCGTCTCCCGTACTCCGAATTCTCAGAATACTGTCGCTAATGCTTAGAACATGCAGGACTGCTGTTCTGGATCTACTGTTAAGTATTACTATGCATCTAATTAGTTGACTACATTAAACAATGTCATCATGAAAACATTGGGAATAAAAATATTTCAAATGCTTCTTAAACACCAAAACTTTCTTAAAATTTATCTGAAAAAAAACGTGTTTTGATAGCTCTTAAAATATATTATATTGTTGCTCAGGCAAATGAGAATCACAATAAATTGTAACCACATTGTCCTTTTTCCTAAGAAAACACATTTTTGCAAAATTGTAATTTCTTACTTTCCCTTCAATGGTATAACTGAGGTACCAGTATTAGACAGTGGACTCACTGATTGTTATCTGCATTTGTAATTTTATTTTTGACTCTCACTAAGATTTGTACATTGCTTTACCCATGTCACATTTTAGCCCTAGAATTTTGGGCAGTACTTGACACTGCCATACCTGGAGGCAGATCCTGTAAGCAAAAAAAATTTGGCTTGGAAATTGCTGACTTCTCAATTATTAACACAAAAGCACACCAGGAAAAGGTTTTCCTTAGCAAAATGCTGGAATCACAGCCCTTTCTCTTGAAGTTGTCACCATTCTAGGTGAAGGATTGTTTGATGTTGCTGAGGTTGAAAAACACCATTTGTTCTCCTTTTTTTTCTAAAGAAAAGCCTTTGTTTCTCAGTTTGGTATTTTTCATGAATAATTGGAGACTGGAGGAACTGAAAAGCATTTTTGTCTCTGGCAGAACTGAAGTGGTAAACATTTTTGAAAATCAAAACCTGCGGAACAGCAAGCTCTCTCTCTCCCCCCCCCTCAGAAAATTCTTTAAAAAAACATGGATATTGGGAAACAAAAACAAAAACCCACAATAGCAATAGGGTATCTGCTTGGTGCTTTATAAAGTAACCAGGAAAGTGATTATCTGGGTTTCTATAGTCTATTTACAATGCAGTAGCTATCCTATCAGACAATGCTTCCTGCCTAATGCAAGAATAATCTCTGTGGCTCACTTAAATAAATATTCAGTCTTCTCAAAGCTTGAAAATACAGCCATTGTATTCTTGTCACTCATAACTGTGTGTTGTTTAAGCAACCCATGCTATCATCTCACTTTCTGTGCATCAACTTAATACGTGATAATAAGTAATAATAAAATATAGGCATATATTTATGAACACATACATATCAACAACTAGTAGTTAATCACACTGTGTCAGTTAGGAGTTTACTAGAGAAACAGATGTAACACAAGATATACAAACATGTAAGAAGTTACAAGATTGGCTGATGAGGGCCAGCCCCAGAGTTGGATGAGGAAGCAGGCAGAGGGTGTCTGCTCACTGGAGAACAAAGGTTTCAGTACAAGGTCTGGAGTTCACTGCAGTGTTCTGTATCAGGAAAGTCTGTATCAGGAGGCTGATGGGTCTGTGACAGAAGGCTGAAGAGTATATGCTGAAAGGCTGATGGAGCTGAGGCAGAGCTGAGGAGTCTGCTACAGAAGCTGAGAGAGGATGTCCAAGCAGAAGATGAAAATTGGAGCTCCTCTGAAGAATAAAAGTAAGTCCATCCTCCCTCATTTCCCGTTTACACCATCCAGAGGACACTCCAACCTAGGATGGGTCCTCTACACCCTAGGGTGCAGAACTCCTGAGCCAATTTAGTTAAGCTAATGAGTTTGTGTCCTGATATTGAGACACAATCAGTCAACCATTACAGATACCAGTCTGTGAGATTCAGAGTGCTGCAGGTTCATGGCTGAGTTCTTTCATAATATTCTGCACAATATTCTTTCATAATAGGCATCATCAAGTGACACTAGTTCTAACCGGCAAATAAGGAATTTGAAATTGGCCAGTTCCCTCCAGGACAGGTGCTAATGTTGAAAAGAGCCATAACCCAAAGTGAGGTTAGTTTGTCTCCAAAGAAGTTGCCACCTCTCAATCCAAGGATACTTTTAAAGTCTAAATGAGCCAGATGGGCATACTTTTAGAATAAAGGAATGGTTAAAGCAAACGTTGTATTTAAATGCTGAATGAACAATCTTGTCAATGTCCCGAGAAAGACCTTTCACTTAGAACAGGGGCAGTGAGGAACACAGCAGTAAAATAAGTTGTGGGAATGGAAGCAGGACTCATAGTCCCTCTTATGGGTTAGCATAGAATTTAACACTTTACAGTGGGAAAGGAGATAGAGATGAGTGCAGATGAAAATGATCATACTGATTTTAGCCATTCCTCTGAGTGACAGGAGACTAAGTCCTTCTCGGCCCTCTCAACAAACAAAAGGAAGCACCAAGAAAAATCTCTCTTACCCAGGGTGTTCTTTCTGTATCCCTGCCCACATGTTCTTACCTTCAGGTAACGGGGAAGGTGTCAGAGAGCGGAACTCTGAGAGTTGGTGTTGTTACAGGTCATCTTCCTTGGGAGGAATGATGGCCAAGGAGGAGGAAAGTTAGGTGAGAAACCTACGAAAAGGAGATGGAAAGACTCTGTGTAGTGTTGTAATAGACCATGGGCAAGGCTGAGTTCCCTGGAGAGGCTGCAGGTGACAGCACTTAAAAGAAAAGTCTGAGGATTCAGGCCAAGTGGGGACAAAGTAGGAGCTTCAAGCCGGGGGCAGATGAGGAGAGGGAAACGTGCAGTTTAGGCCCAAGACGGGATCCTGGGCTTGTGACTTCAGTTCAGTGAAGATATAGTAAGTGACACTAAACAGTCTCATTTCAAGAACCTTATGCCTGAAAATAAGATGAGAAACATTGTAAAAGAAAATCATCAGCTTATAAATTAAAAAAAAAAAACCCACCTGCTATAGTTTGGGCATTCCTCATACAAAACCCAAAATATTCCAGTATCTGAAATGGCGTATACTTTGCCATAAAAAATTATCAGCTTGAGTCATTTGTAGGAAAATAGATACACTTGGGACCATAATGTTAAATGAAATAAATCAGACACAGAATTTTAAATATCACATAGTTTCTTTTATATGACAGGCCCAAAATATGAAGAACAAAAGAGATAGATAATAGGAAATAGTATCTTAATTCCTCAGTTATTCAGCATATAGGAAGGGGACCAAGAAGTGGAGTAAGGGAAGGAAATGAGAGAAATGAGAAAATAAAGGGAATTGTGATGTGTTATGTACATAGATCAAGTTCCCTTGAGAAATGTGATTCTTGTTCTACAAACATGCACAAAAAATATGAGATAAGGAATTCAAGCGATGGAGGATTGGGGATGGAGGATAGAAAAGGGAATAAAAATAATTAAAATATGCCATGTCATATCAACTCTCTAAGTTGCATGTAATTCATCTATACTACAAATTCATCTATACTACAAAATCAGTATACATCAAAAATCCTACTCCATCCTTTAAATTAGGTATTTATATGCATTTAAAAATAAGAGGGAAGATGGTATTCCACTTATTGGTACAAGACAGTCCTAGAATGTATGAAATGCTGATTACAGTTCTTACTCCCCCTGCAAAAAAAAAAAAAAAGGAAAAGAAAATAGAAGGATTTTATATTAAGGATAGAAACAAAACCATTTAATGGTCTATGAAATGATAAAAACCATAATGTTTGAAATTATCTTTTGTGTCTCTACAAGTCACAAATCTTCATGTTAGCATTGTACTTTGAAGAGCCTGGAAACTTTATTAATGGGAATAGTAAAGTCAAACAGTGCTATAACCATTCTCCTAGTAAATGCTTAGGTAGTTCTTTTCACAGGATTCCAGAGTGACAGCGCAAGGGCAGACCGTCACGCTCCCGGTGTCCTTCGTACATCTCGGTGGTTCCTCAGTCGAATCCAGATCCAGGATTCAGATCCACGTTCTTGTTCGTCTCCGGACTCCTCACCGAGCTGTCAAACTGCCTGTGGCTTTGGCTGTTGACCGTTGACGACAGTTAGTCTTTCTCTGCAGCTCCATTCTGCAGGTGAGGCGGCTGCGGGGCCCCCATGGTTCTAAGGTCCATGGTCCGCTACGGTTTCCCTGCTTTTCTGCACCCCTCTTTCACCACCTTGGTGCATGGCATCTCTCCCTCCCAGAGGCCGCCTGTCCAGGCGACCAAGTGTTCACGCCGGTTCAGAAAACAAGCTCAAAGGTGTTTTCCGTGTTTCTAAATAGGAACCTGATCATAGTTGAGGGGTTATTTCAAGATGCAGACCATGTCAGAGAGGGAGGGAGGGAGGGAGGGAGAGAGAGACAGAGAGAGAGAGAGAGAGAGAGAGAGAGAGGTTTTTAAATGCAGGGGCTAAGGAGACACAGAAAATTATGACTGATGTGACTAGGTGGCAGCAAAGAAAAGCAGTACCTAAGACAGGAGTAGGAGACCTGCTGAGCACATAGCAGCATTTAATTCCTCCTAGCAGAAAAGCTGAGAAACACTTAGACCTGACGGTCGTCTTCAATCTATGTTGTCACTCTGTTGCAGGGGTCTAACCTGAGAATCCATGAACTCCTTAAGATCAAAGGTGCAACCTGCAGGATTCACACATTTGAGTGGAGAAATTGTTGTTCTTTACTGACATGAAATTCTAGCTGAAATTTAACATTTGAAATTCTAGCTGATATTTAACATTTCTTTCTCTTACGATTGAAGACAACCAGGATTTTGCCATGGCGATGGTCACATTACTACTTTATCATTCTCTGCTTTTGTATCAATAAGGAAGCACATATAAACTATATGACATAGTTAAATTTGATAACTATATTTTAATATACTTTACTGTATAGTCCTATGAATTTTATTGCATGTATTTAAGCAACATTATTCTGGAAACAGATTCTTATGCTATATCAAGTTTCTAAAGTGGTTTTTGGTACAAAGAGACTTAATAACCCTTTCAAACTGTAATTTTAAGGAAAAGAAAAGAAAACAAAAATAGATTTGCCTACCAACCTGTGCTTTGGAGATTTTGTGGTGGTATTTCCTTTGCTTTAGTGAAACTAAGACAAAAATCTATCCTTGGTTATCATGTTATATATTCTACTTTTCTCCCCTCTTGACCTCTTGTGTGTGTGTGTGTGTGTGTGTGTGTGTGCTTATATGCACCCATGTGTGTACGTACAACTGTGCAAGCAGGTGTATATGCACAAATACACACACATATAGCTTTGTTTCTTTTGAAAAGAATCCTCGATGTTTGAAGATGTAAGGCAGTGTTTACAGTTACAACACAAGGGCAGGATGGTTTTGAATGGTTCAGTACTTCAGAATATCCTAACAAGAACTCAAGCAACTAATACCTATTATTGCAAGATCCTGGCAACTAATCTTCCTGAACTCACTAAATCTTTTCCAGTGCTAGCAGCTTTTATTCTACTCCAAGATTTAGATGGCAGATGAGGGGCAATATATTCCTTCTCAATTATGTGCTTCTACAACCCTCTACAAAGGAGAAAGGGACTCACATAGGGGATGTGACTTAAGCTCACGATTGAGCAGGATGTTTCCTCCACACTCTGAATTTTACTCGGCATTGGGAAACCTGCAGAAACTCCTTACTGGAGGTGGGGGGAGAAATGAAAAGTGTTTATTTTCCTTTTTTTTCAAATATGCTAAGACAAGAAAATCCAGGCAGCAAAATCTTTTGTTTTTCAACAAAACATTTGAGTAATTGGGGTAAAAAGATCTATATCCATGTTTCTTAGTATCTATCTTTTCTTTTTCTTTTTCTTTTGTTCATCAATGTGGTATCTCAGGTAAGAGAAACATGTGGTATTTAAGCTTTATACCTGATTTACTTCACTTAATGGGAAGCAGACCAAGAGGTGGAGGAGTTGTGATGATAGGGAAAGGGGATACACAGAGAATTAAGAAATATTATGCATATGTACCAACTCCCTGTGATGAATACAGTCACTATTTTTTGTAAACATGTACTGAAAAAGTTAAGTAGAAAAAGAATTGGGGTCAGAAGCTCAAAAAGAACTTGCTCAAGGGCTAGGGTTACAGTTCAGCAGCACAAGCGCATGCCTGGCAAGCACAAGGTCCAGAGTTTCATTCCTGGTACAAAACAAAACAAAACAAAACAAAACAAAACAAAACAGAACAAAACAAAACAAAGCGAAACTTCACTCACAAGTAACAGAGAATCAAATGCCTGCACTGATACTTGATAACTAGATGACCAAGGATGTGTTACTTCTTCACATTAGCTTTGACTCAGTGTAAATGTACTTTACAGAGTTTACCTTTAAGGTTTACCAGGAGCAGAGCAGGAGGTAAGGGTATATCCCAGTCGACTCCAGGGTTCTGCTTGTGTGCCCTACTTTGCAAGATGGAAGAGTCAGCCAGAAGTGTACAGCCGGTCCCACTCAAGGCAGGCATGACAGGGGGTTGTGGGGAGTGGAGAAGACAGATTGGAAAATGGCACCCTCATCCTTTCTCCCATCATGATAATGAATGCCTCGCCTGTCATGGAGAAAGACACTGTAGACTTTGCTGACAGGATTACTTTCTTAGGAAGCTCTTGAGATGCAGGGTGTTCTTAGATTAAGTATGACACAGTGAGATGGACAAGCTAATGTCCCTGTGTATAAAGGAAAAGAGCACGGTTCCAGGTAATAAGGATGGAAGGACAGAAAGTGACTCAGAAGCACTTAGGTTCATCTGAGCAGGGCTATCAGGACATAATATCTAAAGAACTTTGATGTCAAGAATAAGAGTGCTAAGATCAGTGCAACAAGGATTTGTCACTTTCTGGTGATTTCATGGATACTGGACACAGGTGAAATGAAGAAATTAAAGAAACCCTGGTTTTCCTAAGCATTACATGTGGTACGCTTTAGGGTGTTTCCAAAAAAGATTGTTCTATAGAAAAATGAGAAACTTGTGTTTGACTATATAGATGGAAGCAATGAACCAGCAGAGTTTGAATTATTTCTGTTAATGTTCCCTTTCACAGGCTGGTGGGGACCTGGAGAAGTTTGGGTTATATAAAGATAAATTAGAGGTAGTGGACTGTGAGACTTCTTTTTAAGGAGAATAGCCTTATAAAAATGTAGAATTTTGGGATATCTTTTTCTTTTCCAGCAAATTCCCTAGCATTGCATGAGCAATAAACAAATGTCTGTTGGGTAAATGAAGGAATAAACAGAAAAAGGCTAATTTTAGGGTGGATCAAACTAATTTTCACAGGATATCCATTTCAGCTAACCAAGAGAATTTCTTCCACATTTGGAGAGAAACAAAACAATTATTCATGTGTAAACCCAGGGGAAGGAAACAGGAAAGGAGGGGGGAAAAAAACCTGGAAGACTGGTCCAGCAAGTCAGCTAATTTTCTTCTTCTGCATGAAAATAATACCCACAGGTCTTGTCTTTCACTGCATTCATGTCCTGTTTTCAATCATTTAGGATTCCTATTAAAAACCTTTCACTAGATTCCTACCCATGTATTAGCTTATACTTTGCATCGTTAGGATCCAGAAAGACAAAGTAAATACAGTTTGATGACATGTTAGAGTTTTCTTTTGAAAAAGAGACAGCACCATTGAAAATTCTTCTTAAAATAATTTGAAATTTTCAATAACTATTTATGGCTTACTGGTTAAGTATGAAACACATTGGACAGCAATCAAGTGGATTTCATGAGCTTCTCTGTCCATCTGGTAGTGTACAGCTCTTGGAGGTAATGCTAGTAGTTCAAGGTCAATGGACACCTAAAATCCCACCAATTTGTAATACAGTAAAAGTTCAAATTCTACCCTTGAACAGATAAGCAGACATCCACTGGTCAGGAGAAGTTCTTTCAATCAGCTTAGAAAGCTCAATGAGTTTCTGACTCCATGATATTTTTAAATAATTCAGTAATAGTAGTATAAAAGACCTGCCCAAGCCAGTAAGATTCTGTTATCCTTATAATCAGCCAAACATGAATCTCCCAACTCAAAAGCTGGACCTGAAATGGTTAAAGTAACCATATTCAGAAGCCATTACCTTAGCAATCCATGTATTCAGAGATTCAATGTGTTGGCAAAATGTTTTAGCTAGTTTATGTATCATACATTAACATTGAACATGCATGTGTATGTACATGAGTGTGTGTACATAGATACCCATGTATTGACACGTGTTATGCTAACATTGTCTGGCTTGTGGGTCAACAAACATTGTTTAATAAATGTTTAGGCAGTATATATTTTAGAGTTTCTAGGATGTGCAGTCAGCTACAGTATCTACGGGGCAAAACCCATCATATTGTCACAGTGCAAAGCCTGCCACATACAATTTGTAAGGACCTGTAAGGATTATTCAGTGACTTTGTTTATGGATAGTAAAATTTGAGTTTCCTATCATTTTCTCATGTCATGAAATACTAATTTTCTTTTGACTTTTTCAAACATCCAAAACTGTCACATTAGACAGGTTAAATGAGTATATTAGAGACTATTGGTATTCTTCTTAACAATCATATTGCTTTAATTACATGCTATTTACATCCAAGTGTATCCAGTTGTGAATGGTGTTTTTATATGGACAGAAATCATCTGTAAGAATGTCTCATTTCTCCATGAGAATAATATATTCATCTCAGAATGTCCTTTTTTTGGATTGGATCTTTGAATTTGGGGAGTGGGTCTCATTTTGTTCAACTCATCATTCTAGATAGAAGTCTTTTGTCTGAGGGACAACTTGTAAAAATCTTTTCACAATCCATGGGTTTTCATTTCACTCTGTTGGTGATTTATTTTAATGTGTAAAAACTTTTTAATAAGATGAGATCCCAGTTGTTGATTCTTTGAAGTACTTTCCATGCAGTTTGGTTTTTGTTCATGAACTCTCTGCCTACCCCTATGTTCTCAAGTTTTCTACCTACTTTGCCTTCCAGTAGATTTAGTGTTTCTGTCTTAATATTTACACTTTTGATCCATTGTGACTTTAGTTTAGTGCATGATAGGCATGGGTCTAGTTTGAGTCTTTGGCATGTGGAAAACCATTTATTAGAGACTATCTGTCTTCCAGTGAACATGTTTGGCCTCTTAGTCAAAGATAAGATGACTGAGTGTGTTTGTAGTTTTGTTTGTATCTTCTATCTGTTCCATTCAGTCTCAAGTCTGTTTTATTTCTTTTTTTGCCAGGATCATGCTGATTTTATTATAGCAGCTTTGTAGTATTATTTCAAGTTAGGGATTCTGATGCCTCCTGCCTTACTTTTGTTGCCCAGGATTGCCTTTGCTATTCTAGGTCTCTTCTGGTTCCAGGTGAATTTTAGGAATATTTTCTCCAGTTCTGTGAGATATACTAATTTTATTTTGATTGGGATTGCATTAAATCTGTGTAATAGTTTGGGAGTATGACCATTTTTACAATGTTAGTTCTTCCTCTCCATTAGCAAGGGATATTTTTCCATTTTCTAGATTCCTCTTTGATTTATTTTTTCAGAGTACTATAATTTTCAATGTATAAACATTTTACTACCTTTTTTAGATTGACTCTTAAGTATTTCATTTTTTAAAGATGCTATTGTGAAGGGTGTGGTTTCCCTAATTTCTCTGTCAGTGAGTGTGTTTGTGTAAAGGAATGCTATTGACTTTTGAGTGTTGACTTTGTATCCAACAATGCAGCTGAATTTGCTTATTAAGTCCAGAAGTGTGTTGGTAGAGTTTTGGGTCTTCTATGTAGAGTAGCATGATCCAGTTCTAAAAGGAGTATTGAGCTCTGAGGCTGAATTTCAGGGAAAAGAACTCAGCACCAAAGGAATCACTAATAGAAGAACTAATCTAACAAAAGCAAAAGTAGAAATAGAAGGTCTATATTATTTGAAATAAGATAATAATAATAAAAGTGAATTCTAAGCTTTATAAATTGGTATTTTAATTTTATGCACAGGTAGTTTATGCACAAGAATATGTAAAACACATATAGAGTAGAACTGAGCTTTTTCTTACATTTCATCGGTATGTTACAATGTATAAATGTTAATTACATAATTGACATTAATTTTGTTTTACTTCTTGGAATTTTTTGAAACAGTAGTTTCAAATGTTCATTGGAAGGACAATATAAAAATTTTATAATCTCATAAAAATTTACATAATCCTGACTAAAGCACTACTTATAGGTATTATACCTCTTATATGAAATAATGTATATACTAGAATATAAATTGCTTTATTTTATGTAAAAATAAACTACTAGAAGCAACCTAAATCACCATCAATATATGTGTAGTTAATTAATTTATAACCATACAAGGGAAAAGTTTTTAGTTTTTAAAAGATGACGAGTTCTAAATAATTTCAGTAGAAAAATGTCTCACACACGCTGTTAATTTTAAAAATAGTTACTTATCAGTAAATTCCATTTACATACAACATTTTTCTATCAATATCACTCTAAATTTCTGTTCATAATCTGTGTTTTTCTCTGCATATTAAATGACATAAATTCTAGGAGGAGGAATACCAGGTGGAAAAAAATAAAGCAGAACAACAACAAAAGGCTTTAAATAAAGGTATATACAGAATAAAACGCAATTAACTGTAATGGCGGATCGGTTTTGTGTTTGTAATCATCCACGTAGCAAGCCACAGTCCAAGTTCCTCCATTAATTGGTTGCTTTTCTTAGAGTTAACAAATGTTCAATGAGTGTTCTGGTGATGGTGGTGATCATGCTTCTAGTACTGCTTCTTTTCCGTATTTCAGGGCAGAGTTCATGTTTCCCCACAACTTTTGCTGAAGTTCCCAGTTTGCACAACGAAGCCCCATAGATTCCGAAGAGATTGGTGGTGCACGGTAACTCATATCCACCAATGTATCCCACTTTGCTCTAAGAACCACCCATGTACACACTCAAACCATCATCTAAGCAACTCGCTGTTACAGGAAAATGACGCGGATAAGGAAACTGAGTCATAAAATGTTAAGACAATTTGCTCAAGATCATCTCCTTACTGGCCCAGGGCCTAGTTTTCTTCCAGGCAGTCTGGATCCGCCATGCTTTGCTGTCATCCTCTACATCCCTGGATCAAGAACTGATCACAGCCAAGCATCCAACGCCTCTGCTTGTTCATCATCCTTTCCGGTTTGCTCTCTTGGTTCCGCCGAGTAAGTAGTCCAAACTACTTAGTTTGCAACAGTAAGTTCCTTTTGTCCTCTGTC
This sequence comes from Dolichotis patagonum, assembly GCA_004027295.1. Classification (NCBI taxonomy): domain Eukaryota; kingdom Metazoa; phylum Chordata; class Mammalia; order Rodentia; family Caviidae; genus Dolichotis; species Dolichotis patagonum. Next base: position 60,617 of record PVJX010000463.1, on the reverse strand, counting down.
CTCACACTGTCCATGCTTACAGGCTCATCCCTCACCATCTCTCCTGGTGTCCAGTCTCCGATCTCATGGTGTTGAACAGAATTTCCCTGAACCATTTGGCTTCCCTACACAGTGTTTGGTTTTGTAACTTCTCTATGCCTTGCCGACTCTACCGAACCTTGGAACCTCAAATTATAACTTACGTCCCCTTAGTCTCTGATAGTGACCCTTCTGGAGCTTTCAGTGACAACCGTCAGCCAGCTGTGGCACATATGCCATAGGTCTGTGACCGCTGTTTAGACCCTTTCTTTTCTTGCATTCCTGTCCCAGCCCCAGCCTGCATCACTAGTCCCTGTGTTCTTCCCACAAGGCCTTTGTCCAGCTGCGCCATATTTATCTGCTGACATCTCTCATTTCCTGGAGGCTGGGCACTGATTTATGGGGTGGACTTTTCTGCCCTCTTCTCCTTGTACAAGGTGAGGTACATAGTAGAATTTCAGTGGAAGTACTATAAATGAAAACGTAAATAAAAACACCTGGAGAAAAACTGAATCTGCTTGGTAATTCTCTGCTGCATGACTCATTTTGATGGAAATGGTAGATATGGAAGAAAATAGTTAGTAGAAAATACTTTCTAGAATTTTGCTTGATCACCCAACAATTTGTTAGTATTGCCTTTCCAGAGTTTTCTATGAAATATCTTTGGAAATGTTTTAGACACTATTAGCAACTCTAGCCGACTTCCTAGAGCTCTATTTTTGTTCTCTTGATGCCTTATTGATTAAACTCACCAGTGGATCAGATAAAGTTCTGATTTATTTTAAACTTATTCTTTACTCTTAAATGACAATCACATATATATACATGGCATGTTTGTGTCATAACCTTCTGTGCTACACAGATCAGATTTTATATTACTTTGCTTTTGCGCCTATTGACTTAGAATCATTATAATTCCCTACTTGCTCTTCCTAATATTTAGGTTAAAAAATATTCAATCTTGTACAGGATACTGACTTACACATAGTTCACCTAAGTGAATTACTCATAAAGGTTTATTATATTTTCATTAAAACCCTATGCTGTAGTCTCACACCAAGAGAAACAGAGGCACCCTGAGGTGCAGACTCACACAATGTCACACAGTAATAAGCACAGCTAGGATTCCCACTGAGTCAGTTACACAAAAAGATGCTTGTAGCAGAATATGAACTACACAAATACACACAGTAACATGTAAAAGGGTTAAAATAATCACACAAAAGCAATCTTATGATTCCATGACCATTAAGAGACACGAGGCTGTGATTTCCCCTACAGGCTTTCTCTTAATGGCTATGTGATTTTCTGCTATTTATTACATTTCTCTTGAAATTCTATCCCATGGCTAAATCTACTTCTTTGGGACGTAATTGCCTGACAGTAAATACTCAGGTACAATGTGCTGCTTTACGCCTTAGGGTGGCGTGCTGTTGAGGAAAACCTACAGACACGTCTGCTGACCTCAGCCTGTCTCACAAGTTCCATGTGACGGCTGTCATTCTCATTGTCTGTGTGCTGGGGACTCTGCCACGGTGATGGCTTTCTGAGAGTGCCTCGCCATCTTCATTCTTGTGTTGGAGCAAAGGTTCCCACCAAGAAAGCTCCTGCCACCTGCCCCAGCGTCACCCATGCCCTGAGTCCCCTAACCCTTGCTCACATGTTTGCAATTGTCTTTTTGCTTACAGACTCATGACTGTCAGATGCTGTGGATGGAGACTGGTCACGAGTAGAGGTTTTAGCTGCCTCAAAGCTGAAACCCCTTGACGAGTGGAAATGAGGTTTTCCTTCTGTTCGCCACTCATTTAAATTGATATAAAAGCTTATAATCTGTTCCACTCAATTCTTACATGCAGTTGAGTTAATTAGTTCTTAGGATGTCTTACCTGAGGCTGTTTGTTCTAAGTTTATGGAAGTTAAACCAGTGAGCATATCTAGGTAACGTATATTTTGCTAAGAATCTCCAACTCCCTTCTGATATGTATTCGCTTCTGATGAACTCTATCTTAGTAAGTTCAGGAACCAGCGTCAGAATCCTGGTTATTAATGCAAGCTGGATTCAAGCTGGGCCCTTGCATAATCCCTCTTTATGGAAAATTCCCAAAAGTGAACAGCATAGTCCTTCCCTCTTTGATGACAAGTAGCTCTGTGTGTGTGTGTGTGTGTGTGTGTGTGTGTGTGTGTATTTAGGAAGGTGGAAGGAAGGTATGATGATTATAAAGGTGATTATAAACAAGAAAGCATTATGCTCCACTCAAACTAAAGGAATTTTTATATTTTGGAATTCTTAATGTGCTCATTTAAGAAAGACAACAAAACATAAAACTTCAATCTTGAGCCAGCTGGTTTGTGTGTTGGGCTCCTGACCACTCAGTGTTCCAGTCATCATGAAGATGAGTGGAGAGAAGATAATTGGGGACAGATTCCCAGCACACAAAAACTAGCAGAACATGGGCATTTGGTTTCCTGCAGGAAGCTTGCCAGGTGACATGTGCTGTGGTTACCGTGAGGCTTGCTGCACCCCAGAAGGAGCAGATGAGCCCCATTGTACCACGGCTCACACGCCAGGCCAGGCGCATTTGCGAGGCTCCCAGGAGGAGTCTGGTTGAATCAGCAGCACACAGCATCTCCTTTCACTTCACAGTAAAAGCTGAAATGTAATTTATCGAGGATGGGCCCAGGTTCTTAACTGGACTGGTGTGTGCGAAAGCTCTGATTGTGAGCACAGCATGTTCTACCATGGAGCTTTTCTCTCGACGTCCTTTCAGCACTTCCTGTCAGCCTCACCTTAGCTCTGTCAGTCAGACTCCAGCAGGTGGTGGGGTGGACCCAGAATGAGAGGAACAGGAAGTTGTGAAAAATCTAACACTGACCCAACAGGAGTAATGTTTCCTTCCTTTTCTCAAGTTCCCAAAGTTGAAAGGGGAGGGAGGGCACAGAAATAATCATCTCTTACTTCAGTAGGATCTGCTATACTGACTCACTATACGTTGATTTTGATTCACTCTTTTCCTGCTAATATTTCTGTCAGTGCCTTGAATATTCCTAGGGGATGGATTTAGAGAAGGGAAGCATGGGGGGTGAAAGATTTTAATTATTGGAGAGACAACCACTGGAGGATTGAAATGAAATGAAAGTAATTTTTTGGTGATGAAAACTCAAAGAAGAAAGGTAAAAGAGGGAAAGGAAATAAATTGTTCAGAAACATTATGTGTAAGGACCTATGACAAGTTTTTGTAAACATAATATTCTTCTTTATTCTTGCTTCATAACTCCTCCTTAAATATAATATCCTACACCATCCCTTCATGAACTGGAGTATTTTCTGTTGCTTTCAAATATAAATTTCCCTGATGGAAGAGTAGATTAAGAATCCTAGCCCTTCAACTGGTAATGCAATGTATAAGCAGTATCAGTAGAGTAGGGTCTCGCTACCCACAGAATGTTATTTTTGATGCTCTTTTGAAAGGCACTCATGGTTAATACAGACTTGGAACAGGGTCAAATGCTGCATCACCTTTTCTTCAAAAAAATAAGTAGTTATCATTTATCACTCATTAGAAATAATGTCTCCAACACCATAAGTTAGATGTGAAGATTAGTCATGTGGCGCTCAGGTAATTACTACAACAGATGCTTTTGAGTTCAGCACACCCCTATTAGTCACACCAACTCCCACCCACCAGCCAAGGCAACTGGGTGTCCCAGAAGTCAGATGCTACTTCGTCCCTCTGCCGTGCTGACTCACTCCATGTCTCTTGCATGTGGCAGCTGCTTCAGGAATAATGAGGTACTCCAGGCCTAGAGATAAGCCTTCATCTTCCACCTTCCTGCTGAATCTTCCAGCTGCAGAATGGCACGGGCCACTTCCCTCTGAAGAGCTCCAGGACCAGAGGAAGAGAGATTCAGCTCGGCAGCCTCCTGGGGATCCCATGAAAAGCTTAGCTTCATCAGGCGACCCGTGGCTTTGGACTTTGCCTATGAGGAGGCTATTGGGCCTCATCTGGTTTCTATGAACATCATAATCTGCAAGGGCTCTCAATGCATTGTAAGAAAAAGTCGCTCCCAAATGGGTTTGTTTGATGAAGCCTAATTTCATTCTTAGATAGAATTAAGTGTCATTTCTGTACCTCTCTGTGTTCTGTTGAGGCAGCTGGAAAAAAAAAAAGAGCCGTGCAAATAATTCTGGGTCAAAGACTTAACTTTACATTAAAGTGAGAAGTATTGGGGAGAATCTAGAAGAGAAAATGTAGGAAAGCACATGATAAGGAGAAACAAGGAATTGAGCCATTTTCCTGTAATTCCTAGTAAGGTCATGGAGGAAGCTAATGGTTGTCCAATAACAGTCATGCTCTTAACAGTTACTGTGATCACTAACATTTGAGTGCTTATTCTGCTATCAGCCTTACACAGGCTATTTCATGTAATCCTCAACCATTCTGTACCACAGCTTATTATTTCCATCTTAGGGCTAATGCTAAAGGCTGGAAGGAGTTGGCATTAGAGAAAACAATTTTCTCTCCATACTCAGAACCTTTTCTCTACTTCCTGTTCTATCATTTTCTAATAATATATTCTCTGGTGTTGTGACTTTTAAACAAGTGTCCATGGCAGGAGTAGGAGCCTGAGACGGTGGGGGGAAAAAAAGAAGTCATTGCTGGAATGCAGGGTGAAGAAGCAGGTATCTGTGTGTTCAAATGCCAGAAGGGACTGTGTAGCAGTGATCAAAATATACTAAACACAGTGAAACCCAATATCCTGGAAAATGAATAGGCACTAATAATAAAAGGAAAGAAAAACTAAATTCATTTTTAACTGATACACAAACATTACAAGTGTGCATATATAAGAGAGAAAGCTTGCCTAATTCTTAAATGGTAAAGTTGTTTATAAATTATATGTCAATAAAACAAAAAAAAATTCACAGTTGCTTTCCTGGAAAACAAAACCACAAACAAGCCAAACAAAAAACAATTATGATGCTATAGTCAGTACAGCTTGTCCTCCAAATATTTAACCTCTGAAATGCTTTTATGCTTTTGAGGTTTTTAATTTATTTATTTTTATGGTGTTGATGTCAGGTGTTAAAAATTCATGTTCTGTGTGGTCGAGGGCTGATATTTGTGACCTGTCAGACGGAATGATTTTTATGTTTCTCAACTGACTACAAATTCTAAAGGAAACACAGTCATTCTTACTCAAAAGATATTTACATCAAAGTTTCTACAAATTTAAATTGTCCTACATAAAATTCATCTTTTCTTTCTCTTAACAGGTTTTTCTACCTCCCACTTCTTACATTTTTCAGCAAAGACTCCTAACACTTACAGGTGATTTTAACACCAAAATAACATGGAAATAACATTCTAAAATTCATGTTTCATAATTGTTATTAAACAATGTTTATACAATTGTTCGTTTAGTACATTTTGCCCAATAGAAGGGTGAGCCCTGTGAGAAAAGGGCCAGCAATTGTCTTCTGCAGGGCTCAATTTTAAAAACAGAGCATGGAGAAAGGTACATAATAGATGCGTATTAAATGTCTGTGCAGTGAGTGAATGTACACTTATTCAGACCTGACATGAAATCAGTCACTACGTCTGAGGTCTGGAATCTCTTCCCTTCCTTCCGTCTTCTGTCTTTCAGTCTCTTGTGACATGTGACTTAATTTGCGCTTGGAGGATCCAAACTACCTTTTTTCAGTTCCCTAGCCTTCATCTACCCCTAAACTTAACTCAGTTCTGAACAAGTTTCAGCACAAGACCCTCAGCTGCTGGAACCTCAGCAATGCCCACGTAAGTCAACAGGATGCCAATGGAGGACAGTGTTAACTTCTGAGTGCAGTAGGACGTCAAAGACTTAAAGAAGATTGAGTAATTGCCTTAGTAGCGTTAAATGGACAAAGACCACGTCTTTCTAAATTGCGAGTCCTGATTCTTCCCCACATCCACCTAAACACATTTTAGAGTTTCTTTTCCTTTTGCCTGGATATAATTTGCTCATGTGTTCCACTGAGCCTTTAAAACACCTTACTTCAGTCTATTCATTTTGCTTAATTATCTCTATATTTTTGAACCTAAAATATTTTATCTACTGTACTTGTATATTATCATGAGTGATTTTTAAATCAAATTTTTAATTTTGTATTAGTGTTAGATGTAGAAAAAGTTGAAAAGCTTACCGATAGTGTCCATATGTCCTCTATCAGTTTCACCTAGTGTTAGCATCATGCCTCAGGATGGTACATTTGCTGGAATCAATGAACAAAATAAGGATGTATTATTATTGATTAAAGTCTTCAGATTTCCTTAGTTCATGCCCAATACCATTTATTTTCCTTTCAGTTCCAGGATCTCAAGGATACAGCATTATGTTTAAGCACCACTTACTCTGATGTTCTTCTCATCTGTGATAATTTCATTGTATAATTTTTGATGGCTCTGACAGTTTTGACGTAATGATCATGCGCTTTTTAGGATGTCCCTCAATTAAGATTGACTGGACATTTCACCTGTGGTTAAAATGGGATTATAGTTTTGGGTGAGGCAGATCAGAAAGGCAGCATGACCTCCTCATCATATTGTATCAAGAATTCACATCGTCAGTGAGATTTGAGTGTTCAGCCTTGATCACCTGGCCAAGATAGTGTTGGTCGGGTTTCCTGCAGTGAAGTCACCCTTGCATCTCTCAGAAGCAATGTCACTCTGCCCAATTCATACTTAAGGAGAGAGAAGTCATGCTGTGTATCCATCAGGAAAGAGTACCTACACAGATTATTTAGAATTGTTTTGCATGGAAGAAGTGTTGCTCTTCTTGATTTATTATTTTACATCTCAGTCTGTAAAAGAGCCAAATAAGAATCAAATGGGTGTTAGATATTGGGAAGTAGGAAGAAAATGTTTACATGGAAAGGGGAGTAAGGGCTTGGGGATGGGGAAGGGAAAGACGGCAAAAGGAAAAAAGCAATAGAAGAGTAAATGGAAACAAAGCTTTTTAAATGAGGAGAGGAAAGCCGGTTGAAGGGAGGGGAGGGAAATGGGGGGAAAAGAATCAGGATATATTATATACAAGTACAAATTCTCTAAAATGAATGTGTTCATTATGTGTATCAAAAGTTTACCAATAAAATTAACTTCAAAAAAATAAAAAATTAAATGTGGATGTTTCTAAAGAAAAGGAAAACATCAAAGAAGGATTATATGAAAGTGAATGAAAACAACCTTCTTCTCCTTATATTTAATTCATCTAACAGATGAGAGTTTATTAAGAAGATTAATAGCAGAAAAGCTTTCAATTATGAATGCTTATATGCAAGTGGTTTGAATGAATGGCAAGAACAATGCAAGAGATAAAAGGGAGAAATTAGGAATATCTTGTTACCAAAATGCTCTTTAATATCACTGAGGTATCATAGTGTTATTTGAAAGTGAGTTTGGATTAGTTGTAACTGTATTTTGCAAATTCTGGAGCAATTACTTAGAAAAAATACTATAACTGATACACTAAGAAAGGAGAGAAAATGGAATTACAAAAGATATTTAATACCTCAGAAGGTAGAAAAATACAAAGTAAAATAGAAACAAAGAAGAAATTAAACAAAGCAGTAACATATATATTAATCTGACTATATAAATAATCATCTTGAATATTAATGGTTTAATTTTACCAAGTGAAAGATAGAAATTATCAGAGTAGATCATAAATGAGATGCAACTATACATTGTCTATAAGAAACCCACAATAAATACAAAGCCACATAGGTTAAAAGTAAATTGATAGAGAAAAAGATACACCATGCTAACATGGATCAAAGCGAGGTAAAAGAAAACAAAAAAGTCTTCTCAGATAGAGAAGACTTCACATCAAAGGAAGATACTGAGGACAAATAATTACATTACGTGATTGTAAAGTGGTTGATTCTCCCAGAAAACATAACAATCTTTAATGTGTATGTATCTAATGACATAATGTCAAACTACATGAGATAAAAACAGAGCAATACATAAAGAAATTATGAATTCTATATTATATTTGAAGTATTAGCACCCCTTTCTCTGAAATGGACAAAGACAACAGGCAGAAAATTCATAATGATGTAACATAACCCAGTAACATTATCAAACATCTCCAAATAATTGACATTTATTGTGTCTTTCATCAAGAAACAGCAGAACACACTTCCTTCTCCAGTTCATATGGAATATTTACTACAACGGATGACATCCTGGGCCATAAAATATACTCCAATAAATTTGCAAGAACACAAATAATACAATGGATACTTTCAAACAATAGTGGAATTAAACTAGAAATCAGTAACAAAAAAGATAACTGTAAAATCCCCAAACATCACAATTTAACAATATTTTGAATTCTATGACAATGAAAATACTTCTCAGAATCTGTAGGATTCAGTGAAAATATGGAGGGAACTTCTTAGCATGGAATGCATATATCAGAACAGAAGAAAGACATAAAGTCAATCGTCTTAGTTTCCACTTTAGAAAATCAGGTAAGAAGAGCACACAATCCTATGAGGAGCAGAAGAAAAACAAAGTTACAACAGAAAACCATAAACTTGAGAGCAGTTAACAGAGAAAAATTAATGAAACCAAAAGCTCCCGTTTTGAAATAATCAATAAGTAATTAAGATGTTAGCCAGGATAATTAAGAAATGCAGAGGGAGAGAGAGAAAAGACGAAAGAGAGGGGGAGAAGGGAAGGGAGAGGAGTCGGAGCATACATTTATAATATCAGAAATAAGATAGGAAACGTGACTACAGCACTGCAGACCTTATGGACACTGAAAAGATAACAAAGAACTATGCCTCCAAACCTGGTAACTTGATCAAGATGGACTATTTCCTTGAAATACTCTGTCAAAGTGCACACAAAAATAGCTACTATGAATAAGTCAATATCAACCAAATGAATTGAATAAATAATTAATAATCCTCCAACAGAAATCACCAGACCCAGCTGTATTTACAACAAATTATGCCAAACATTCAAGGAAGAAATTATATATAGATTTTCCATCACTTCTTTTAGAATACTAACACAGAGAAATTATTTCCTAATTCATTCCATGACAACATGACTGAAGAGTCATGAAAGGTTTCTAGAACTGCTTCAGCAAGTGACATGCATGGTGGGGTAAGTGCATTCAAAGTGACAGAGGTGTCCTGACGGTGGTCATAGCAACTGGTCTTTCACTGTGTTAAACTGTAAAAGCTTTCAGCATTCATTAAACGTTCTGATCACATCTCACCTATGAAGTTCAAATGTAGGCAGCACTAACCTTCAACAATGAAGTCAGAGCAGTGGTCACCCTTGGGAGAGTGTAACCTGGTAGGAGACTCAGGGGTTTGCTGGGTGTGATTAATGCTCACTTTGATTTGCAAATTGTTTACTTGAATTAATAGTTTGTGGCATTCATTTATGATTTGTGCCTTTTTCTTTATGTATGTTTCTATGTCAATAAAGATTTCAAAAAGTTACATTTACTTTATAGTTGGATAATTAGTAAATGCTGATTTTATTTTATTGAAAAAGGTAAAACATAACTTCATACCAAAATAATAGTATAATAATAGTTAATACACTGCATATTGTTATCTTCAAAGTAGTTACTCAGAGTACAACACATGGGCATAAAAATTTACCACTCAATATGAGCACAAACCGTGACTTTCAATGAACTAGGAGACAGTAACAGTACAGGCGTCTTGCGTTTTTCTCCCTTTCGTTTCCCCATCCTAGTTCCTTTTATCTTTTAAATAATTACTGCCCATTTCACAATCTCTACTGTACATTTAATACCTTATTTAATATTTCAATTTCCCACAACAGAGAAACAATATAATGCTTACAAATGTGAGTCTTATTTATTTCACTTATGAGTATGGTCTCTAGTTAGATCCATTTACCTTTAAAAGTCTGAAATTTATTCTTATTTATGACTAATACTCCATTGTATAAAAATATCACATCTTTTTAATGCTTTACTTAATGCTTGACAAGAATTTCAATTGTTTCCAAAATTGTATGCTGCTATAAAAATGGGTGCACCTATGTCAATATGGTATGATGTTTTTAATTCTGCTGGGAAGATACCCATAAGGGGAATAGCTGGGTTAAATAAGACCTCTAATCCTAGCTTTGTGAGGAATCTCCATACTGATTTCCACAGTGGTTGCACCAGTCTGCACTCCTACCAAAAGTGGAAAAGGATTCATTTTCCCCACAACCCCTCCAATATTGGTTATTGTTTAATTTCTTGATGATACCCATTTTTTTCTGGAGTGAGATGAAATATTAGTGTTGTTTTAACATGTAGTCCTTGAATGACCAATGATATTGAACATTTTTTCATATATTTATTTGCTATCTGCATTTCTTTATCTGAGAAGTATGTATTCATCTCAGATACCCATTTTTTAATTGGATCTTTGAATTTTGGGGGGTCTGATTTTTGTCAATTTTCTATAAGTTCTAGATAGAAATCCTTCGTCAGAGGGACAATTTTTCCAATCTGTGGCCTGTCTTTTCACTCTGTTGGTGATTTCTTTTGGTGTGAAAAAACATTTTAGTAAGATGAGACCCCAGCTGCTGATTCTTTCAAGTACTTCCTATGCACTTTGGATTTTGTTCATGAACTTTCTCCCTACCTCCTATGTCTTCAACATTTCCATCTACTTTTTCTTCAAGTAGATTTAGTGTTTGTATTTCTGTTTTAATACTTAGATCATCAATTCATTTTGACTTTAGTTTAGTGCATGGTGATAGACATGGGTCTAGTTTTAGTGTTTGTACCTGAAAAGTCAATTTTTGCAGCACCATTTATTAAAGAAGCTATCTTTCTTGCAGTGAACATGTTTGGCTCCTTTGTTAAAGATAAGATAACTGAGTGTGTTTTGTAGTTGTGTCTGCATCTTCTGATCTGTTCCACTTATGCTCGGGTCTGTTTTTGTTGCTAGTACCATGCTCATGTTATCACAGTAGCTTTGTAGTATTGTTTCGAGTAAAGAATTGCCATGCCTTCTGTCTTAACTTGTCCAGAATTACCTTTGCTGTTCTAAGTCTCTTCTGTTTCAAAATGAATTTTAGGATTATTTTTAGTTCTGTGAGTTATGCTAATGGAATTTTGATTGGGATTGCATTAAATCTGTATGACAACTTTGGGAGTATGACCATTTTCACAGTGTTGGTTCTTCCTATTCATGATCAAGAAATATTTTTCCACTTTCAGATTCTCAATCTGATAAAAGCCATCTATAAAAAGCTAACAGCCAACATCATACTAAATGGACAAAAACCCTAAAATCAGGAAAAATACAAGAATGTCCTCTAACACCACTTATATTCAATATAGTTCTGGAAGCATTAGCCAGAGCAGGTAGACAAGAGAGAGAAATAAGAGGAATGAGTACAGGAAAGAAGTAAGTTCAATCATCATCATTCACAGATGACATAATATGTTACATAGAAGGCCTCAAAAATTGAACCAAAAGACTTCTAGATGTAATAACCAAATTCAGTAGTGTAGCTAGATGCAAAGTCAACACTCAAAAATCAATAGCTTTCCTGCACACAAATGACAAACTCATTGAGAGAGAAATAAAAGAAATCACACCCCTCACAATAACATCAAAAAAGTGAAATACTTAGGAATCAATCTAACAAAAGAAGGAAAGGATATGTACATTGAAAATTACAGTATTCTGAAAAAGGAGATTGACAAGGATATCATAAAATTAGTAAATATTAAGTAAAATAATATATGTTTAATGTAACACTAGGACATTATAAGTTCAAAATGCATGCAAGTTTTGGCTTACCTTTGTTAATAATAAGATATCATTTTTTCTTGTGCCTCATGAAAAATATAACACAATTTCACAACCAAATAATTAATGAATATTAGTAATTATTAAACTGTGTATGATTGTCTTCAATGTATCATAAAAAACTGAGAAGATTCTTATAAAAATGAAACAGCAATGTGAAAATTGCTTTTAAATTAACTAACATAAACTCATAGTATAAATGGAAAATTAGTATATATGTTGAATTATTTTTTAAAACAAAGATATGTGAAATCTGAGGAAGTATTTGAACTTCATTCTGCTTCCTATTTATCTCTCTTCTAATATATATATTAGAACTTTTCTGTCTGACTTATTTCACTTAATATTATATTCTCAAGTTGCATCCATTTATGTATGAATGTTTCAGTTTATCTCTTTATGACAGGGTAGTACTTCATTTTGTGTAAGCACCACATTTTCCTCCATTCTACTGTTGATGAAAAACATACCGTTCCCAAGATCTAGCTATTATAAATTGTGTCACGGTAAACATGAGTATGCATGTATCCCTGTAATATGGCAGTTTTAACATTTGCGGAATGATAACTAAAAGGGAGATATCTGGGTCAAATGGAATTTCTCTTTTTAGTTTTTGGAGGAATTTCCACATTGGTTTCCGTATTGGTTATATTAATATACATCCCTGCCAAAAATCTAGTAAACTTCCATTTTCCCACATCCTCACCAGCATTTGATATTATTAGCTTTTTTGATGATAGTCATTTTTTCCTGGGGTAAGATGGTATCTCATTATAGTTGTAATTTGCATTTCTCTGATGACCAGTGATAATGAACATTTTAAATATATTTACTGGTTATTTGTAATTTTTTTCTTCTAACTGTATATTCATTTCAGTTGCCCATTTTGATTAGATCTTTTATTTTAAAATGTCTAGCTGCTTTTAGTTATTTGTATATTCTGGATGTTAGTCCACTATCTGTGTAGTAGTAGAAATCTTTTTTCCCATTCTGTAGATTGAGACATGTGGGTTGGGTTTCCCAGGAACATTTTTTAATGAGGCTTTCATTTCTTCCTGGTATCTTTTTGCCTTCTTTGACAAAGATCCAATAACTGTATTTGCCTGAAGTGGTTTCTGCTACTTCTGTTCTGCTCCATTGATTCTTATGTACATTTTTGTGCTAGCCCCATGCTGGTTTTTTCAGTGCAGCTTTATAGTATAACTTGATCTATGGGATTGTGATGCCATCTGCTTTGCTTTTATTACTCATGATTGATTTTCCTGTTCTGGGTCACTTCTGATTCTACAGAAATTTTAGGTTTTTTTTTTTTAACTCTGTGAGAAATGTGTTTATCTAACTCTGTGTTTTTCTAACTCTGTGAGAAATGTTGGTACATTGATTGGGACTGCATTAAACTATATGTAATTTTTGGAACTATTGCCATTTTGATTATGTTGCTTCTGCCTATCCCATAAGGGAAAAATTTTCCATTTTCTGATGTCCTCCTTCAGCCTGATATAATTTTAGTGGTAGAGACTCTCATGTCTTTTATATATATATATATATATATATATATATATATATATATATATATATATATATACTTAAGTCATATTATATTTTCCATGTATTTGAAGATTTAGTTCAACTATGATACTTCTTTGTTGATTTTTTGCTTTGCTTTTATCTATTTATTTGTGATAGTATGGTATTGAGATCTCCCAGTATAATTGTGTTGATGTTTTTCTCATCTTTTATGTTTATTAGTTTGTCTCATGAAATTGTGTGCACCGTGCTTTGGTGCATATATGTTTAATTGTTGTCTCTTCCTGTTGAATTGTTCCATTAACCAATATGTGACTTCCTTCTTTACCTCTTTCAATCAACTTTGCCTTGAAGTCCACTTTATCTGAAAAAATGACAGCTACTCCTACTTGTTTCCAGTTTCTGTTGTATGGAATATTGTTTTTCATGCTTTGATGTGTATGAATTTCTTTCATATTAACTGTGTTTGTTGTATATCTCATACTTTCAGATATTGCTTCTTGATACATTCTGTTGATTTGTATCTCTTGATTTGTGACTTGAGTCCATTTACATTGATAGTTATAAATGATAGGTTTTGACTTATTCCTGCCCTGGTATTAATTTTTTGTTACTATTTTGTTTCTTTTTCCTCTATTTAGTTGCTAGCCTACCTGACTTATTTGTTTTATTTGACCTTTTGGCATTGTTAGCTGCATTTTTTTTCTAGGATATCCTTGAGAATATTTTGGAGTGTTAATTTGGTGGTTATGAATTTCTTTGGATTTTCTTTATCATGAAAGTATCTTGTTTAGAAGTTTGTTATTTTTTAACCAGGGATTGAATTCACAATCTCATGCTTGCCAGGCAGGTGCTTATGCCACTGAGCTATATCCCCAGCCAGAAGTTGTTTTCTTTATGAGCCTGAAATTGAATTCCATATTCTTTGGCTTGAAGGTATGTTTTTTTTAATCTCTTATAATTCTGATAAGTTTTCCTTTATAGATGGCTTATTGCATTTCTGTAGCAGTCTTTAAGATTCTGTGCTTGTATTGCATCTCTGGTGTTGTAATTTTCATGTTGAGTAGAGTGTTTTTCCTGATTGTGGTTATTTGAGGTTCTACCTACTTCATTTATCTGTATCTTAAATTCTTTTGCATGTCTGGAAAATTATCAGGTATTAATTGTTTAAACAGCTTTTCTATGCTCTTTACACTGCATTCTGATTTTTCACTAATTCCAATTACTCTTTTATTAGACCTCTTTGAGTTGTCCAAGAGCTGTTGGATCCGTTTTCACTTTTCCTTGGGTTTTTTCTTAAAGTACCTCTCTTTGATTCATCATCAACAGTAGCCTTGCCATTTAGGTCTGACACTCTGTCCTCACTCTGGTCATTTGTACTACTCATACTTTAAATCATGTTTTTTTTTTTTTTAATCTCATAGATTTTTGTTTGGAATTTTCTTATGGACTTCCATTCTTTTCCATGCTGGGCACTGCTAGCTGTTAACTAGTTTCTTCTCTAGACTCATTGATCATTTGTTTCATTATGGTCATTATGTGATTTATTATGTCTTCTTTAATTTCACCATGTAACTTATAAAACTGTTTTGCCTGTATTGCTACCCTTTTAGATCTGTCTGCTGTGTTCCTTAAGATTTCCTCTTGCTTCATGCTTCCTGCACCAATTCTGGGGGAATTGGCAATATCTGGAGATATTGTGTTGCCTAGTATTTCTAATTTTTTCATGTGTCTGGTATTTAGGGTTAGTATTTCTAGTATTTTCTTGTTGCTGGCATTTGCAAATGCAATGACCCTGTGCCCTGTTCATTGGGAACAAGACACAATATTATTTATGACTCCACAGGCAGCCCAGGTATTGGCATAGAGAAAAAAACAATTACTAGCAGTGCTATGCTACCTTGTCTATGGTAGTAAATTCAGTAACAACAATGATATCAAATATCAAAATTTAGGAACCATTCATGAACAACCCTTCCCCAAAATAATGGGGGATTTTTACTTTAGAGGGGACAATTTGACTCCCTTATATTGATGCATAGTCATTCAACATGATTTCTGCTGGGTGTTGGTAGCAGTGCCATACCCCATATATACCACTAGACTAAATGCCTTCTCAGAACGCCTCCCTGTGTTGATGAAACTTGACCTCCCACAGCAGAGTACAGGTCCTGCAATCCTCCTGGTCTTGTCCTGGGCCTTTCAAGGGAACTCAGGAAATCCCCATATAGTTCTCACCTTCTCCAAACGATCTCACTTGGCCTCTGTGAAAGAACGTTTCTTCAGTCTTAAAACCAGACTCATGGGTGCTGGTCTCTCCTCAGTCAAGTCTGCCTGTTGGTCATCAACTCTGCTTCTCTGTCCTGGGGAGACTCCAAGAATTGGAAGTGAGGTTTACAGCTCCTAGGTTCTCCCAGCTGAGGTGTGGGGGCCTGGTAGGTGATGGCATCTAACATATCATTTGGAATTTATGAAGCAAAATGAATTCCAATCCTAAAAATACAAAAATCTTTAAATATTTTGCAATTATTAAGCTACACTTGCTTTTCACCTATACTTACAATTCTTCTTTTGTCTAATTTGAATTTCTTTACTTAATACATATTTATTGAAGATTTACTGCTAAGCTTAGACTTAACATTCTATAATCGACATGCATGACTTGATACTTATTTTGAAATTTCTCTGTGTTAAATTTCCCTGTACATTAGTAAATAAAAACTGTCCTCTCTATCTTCACAGTGTTGTTTGAAGCTCAACTGTATCTCTTTAATACTAAAGAAACACATTCATATTTAAGTTATAATATTTTATGAAGTGCTACAAGTAGTATGTGAAAGGTAGATTTTATG
This sequence comes from Dolichotis patagonum, assembly GCA_004027295.1. Lineage (NCBI taxonomy): Eukaryota > Metazoa > Chordata > Mammalia > Rodentia > Caviidae > Dolichotis > Dolichotis patagonum. The sequence goes on along the minus strand of PVJX010000463.1, from coordinate 44,372 downwards.
ACCATTTTCTTCAGAATTTTATGACACACTTAAGGGAAATGAGATATAACACTTAGGAAAATTTAAATAATAGCACAAGGACACGCTATGATTAAGGAAGCAGTGGGGGAAAATACTTAACACCATCTTAAAAATACTGCATTATACATATTGCTTCTCTAAATTCTCCCTATATTTATAAGTTCTAAGAGTAGCAATCTTGATCTTGAGCCTCAGTGAAGTAGAACACATATTGGAGCCTTAGAGACCTAGGTTCAGATCAGTTTTTGATACTTAACATATTAATTTGAGCCTCAATTTTCTATGTGATGCCTTAAAACAATTATAGCCTATAACACATGGATAGCATTTTGTTTATAACTAGAATTTGTCTAAGAAATTCTTATGTTTGCTTTTATTTTTTCTTTTGAGATGGAGTCTTGCTATGCAGTTCAGGCTGGCCTTGAGCTCACTTTGTAGCTCAGGCTGGTCTCAAACTTGCAGCAATCCTCCTGCCTCAGCCTCCTGAGTGCTGGGATTACAGCAGTGTGCCACTACACCTGGCTATATTTGCTTATTTTTTAATATTTTATTTAAAGAGAAAAAAAGCAAAACAGAAAGGGAAGCAATGATACAAAATTCCAAAATAAAATAAAATAAAATAAAATAAACACTAAGAAATCACTAGTTGACAAATTACATATTGTCATCTTAGAAACAGTTGTTCAAATTATAAAATTAGGCACACAAAGTGGACATTCAAACAGTGAGACTGCAAACAGTTCTGCTCAATGATACCACAAAAACTTAATAATATGGTTATCAATCCTACACACTTAAACACATGCAGTTACATTCTTGAGAGCACTTTCTTTTCACCTCATTTGACAAAAGCAATTACACATTTTGAGTTTTATTACTCCTACACTTGTTATTACTTTTTACACTAGAGACACAATGTGATATTTATAAATATGATTCTTATTTATTTCACTTATGAGAATAGGCTCAAATTGCCTCCATTTCAATATGAAGACCTCAAGATCATCCTTTTTTATGGATGAGTAATATTCCATTGTATAAAAATACCATATCTTTTTCATGCACTCTGCAGTCAATGGGCATTTTGGCTGTTTCCAAGATTTAGCTATTACAAATTGTGCTGCTATGTACATGGGTGCACATATATCACTGTGATATGACATTTTCAGGTTTTCTAGGAAAATACTCAGTAGGGGAATAGCTGGATTGAATGGAACTTCCAATCCTAGTCTTCTGAGAAATCTCCATACTGATTTCCATAGTGGTTGCACCAGTCTACACTCCCACCAACAGTGGAGCAGTGTTCCTTTTCCCCTCAGCTTCGCTAACATTTGTTATCAGTTGATTTCTTGATGGCAGCTATTCTTTCTGGAGTGAGATGAAATCTCAGTGCTGTTTTAATTTGCATTTCTGGAATGACCAGTGATGGTGAACATTTCTTCATGTATATATTTGCCATTGTGTATCTTCATCTGACCACTGTGTGTTCATCTCAGATGCCCATTTTTGGAAAAGGTCTTTAAATTTGGGGGGTTTGATGTTTTTCAGTTCTTTATATGTTCTTGATATAAGTCCTTTGTCTGAGGGGTTACTGGCTAAAATTCTTTCCCATTCTATGGGTTTTTATTTCACTCTTTTGGTGATTTCTTTTGATGTGCAGAAACTTTTCAATAATATGCAATCCCAGTTGTTGATTCTTTGAAGTGTTTCCCATGCAGTTTGCATTTTGTTCATGAATTCTCTGCCTACCCCTATGTCTCCAAGACTTCTACTTACCTTGTCTTCCAGTACATTTAGTGTTTCTGTTTTAATATCTAGATTTCTGATCCATTTAGACTTTAGTACTGTGCATGGTGATAGGCATGGGTCTAGTTTCAGTCTTTGGCATGTGGAGAACCAATTTTTCCAACACCATTTATCAAAGAGGTTATCTTTTTTCCAGTGAACATGTTTAGCCCCTTTGTCTAATATAAAGTGGCTGAGTGTCTTTGTAGTAGTGTTTGCATCTTCTTATCTGTTCCATTGATCCTCAGGTCTATTTCTTTGCCAGTACCATGCTCAGTTTATCACTGTGGCTTTGTAGCATAGCTTCAAGTCAGGAATTGAGATGTCTCCTGAAGGTTTCTTCTATTTCCAAATGAATTTTAGGAGTGTTTTCTCTAGATCTGTGAGGTATGTTAAATGTATTTTAAATGGGATTACATTAAATCTTTATAACAGTTTTGGGAGTATGACAATTTTCACAATGTTGGTTCTTCCTAGCCAAGAGCAAGGAATATGCTTTCTTTTCTAATATCCTCTTTAATCTTCTTTTTTTAGCGTAGCATAGTTTTCAGCATATAGGTCTTTTACATTCTTAGGTTGACTCATAATTATTTCATTTTTAGATGCTATTGTGAATGGCAATATTTCCATAATTTGTCTCTCAGTGAGTTCTTTGTGCACAGGAATGCTATTGATTTTTGAGCACTGACTTTGTATCCAGCTACACTGCTGAGTATATTATGTCTAGTAGTCTTTTAATGGAGTGTTTTGGGTCTTATGTATAGGGTATCATGTCATCTGCAAATAGTGATAATTTAACTTTTCCTTTCCTATCTTTATTACTTTTATTTCTTTCTCTTGTCTGATTGCCCCGGCTAGTGTTTCCAGAACTATATTGAATAAGAGTGGTGATAGCGGACATCCTTGTCTTGTTCCTGATTTTAAAGTGAAAGCTTTCAGTTTTTGTCCGTTTCGTATAACGCTGGTTGTTGGGTTGTCATAGATGGCCTTTATAAGATTGAGGTGGACACCATGTATTCTGAGTTTCTGAAGGATTTTTATCATGAACATGTGTTAAACTTTATTGAAAGCTTTTTCTGCACCTATTGAGATGACCATGTGGTTTTTGTTTTAGGCTCTGTTGATGTGGTATATTACATTTATTGATTTGTGTATGTTAAACCATCCCTGCATTCCTGGAATGAATCCCACTTGGTCATGATGTATAATCTTCTCGATGATTTGCTGCATTCTGTTTTGAGAATCTTTGCATCTATGTTTATTAGTGAGATTGGCCTCTGGTTGTCCTTTTGGGCTGAGTCTTTCTCTGGTTTCGGTATGAGAGTGATACTTGCCTCCAGAAAGTTTAAGGAGTTGAAGAATTTAAGGAGTGTTTGCATCAAATCTTTTCTAAATTTCTTGTAGAATTCAGTGGTGAATCCATCAGGACCTGAGCGTTTCTTTGTTGGTAAGTTTTTAATTACGTTTTCAATTCCAATAGCTGGTATTGGGTTATTCAAAATGGCTATATGTTCTTGGTTGACCTTTGGTAGTTCATATGTTTCTAGAAATCTGTCCATTTCCTCTGTTTTCCACTCTATGTGAGTAGAGATTTTCAAAGTAGGTATTCATGATCTTTTGAATTTCCATGAGATCTCTAGTAATTTCCCTCTTTTCAGTCCTTATTGCATGAATTTGGGGGTTTTTTTTCTTTCTTTTTCTTTATGAGGTTAGCTAGAGTTTGTCAGTTTTGTTCATTCTCTCAAAAAACCAGCTTTTTGATTCATTAATTCTTTGTATTTTTTTTTTTAGCTTCAATTGCATTGATTTCTGCTCTAATCTTTATAATTTCCTCTCTTCTATGAGCTTTGGGTTTAACTTGCTCTTTGTTTTCTAGAAGCTTGAATTGAAATATTAGGTTCTTTATTTGTGCTTATTATGCGTTCTTGGTATGACAATTTATTGCTGTGTATTTCCCTCTTAAGACTGCTTTCATTGCATCCCACAGATTACAGTACATTGTTTCCACATTTTTACTGAATTGTAGGTATTTCTTTATTTCTCCTTTAATTTCATATGCAGCCTACTGGTTGTTCGAAAGGTTTTTATTTCATTTCCATGTATTAATGCAAGTTTTGCAATTTTTTGCCATTAATTTCCAATTTCAGTGCTCTATGGTCAGATACTATGCATGGGATAATTTCAATACCTTTGCAATTACTTAAGAATGTTTTATGGGATAACATATGGTGTATTTTGGAGAATGTCCCATGTGTAGCTGAAAAGAGTGTATTCTGATGTGGTTGGGTAGAACACTCTGTAAATATCTACTAAGTACAAGTGCTCACAGGTATGATTCAGTTCTGTTATTTCTTTGCTGATTTTTTGTCCAGTTGATCTATCTCTTTGTGGCAATGGGCTGTTAAGGTCCCCTGTTATAATTGTGTTCTTATGTATTTGGTTTTTCATGTCCATTAGTATCTGTCCTATATAATTGGCTGCTCCTCTGTTTGGTGCATATATATTTACAATTGTTAGTTCTTCCTCTTGAATTTTTTCACTAACAAGTACGTAGTGACCTTCTTTATCTCTTTTAATCATTTTAGATTTGAAGTTCACATTGTCTGCAAATAGAACAGTTACCCCTTCTTTTTTCTGGGTTCCTGTTGCATGGAATACTCTTTTCCATCCTTTGACTTTTAATCTATTAGTTTCCTTTTGGGTCTGATGTGTTTCTTGTATACAGCATATTGTGGGATCATGTTTCTTGATCCATTCTGTCAACCTATTTCTTTTGATAGGTGAATTGAGGCCATTTACATTTATGGATATCACTGATATGTACTGGCTCGACTTTGCCATGTTATGTTCCAGTTTTTATGCAAGTTTTGCAATTTTTTTGGTTTCTTTCTGTTGTTGTTCTGGGGATGTGGTCATTTTTATCTCTATCTAGTATGTCTTTCAATACTCTTTCTAGAGTTGGTTTGGTGGACATGAATTTCTTCAGTTGTTCTTTGTCATGGAAGTATCTTGTTTCTCCATTAAATTTAAATGAAAGTTTTGCTTGGGTACATCAGTCTGGGTTGAAAGTTGTTTTCTTTCAGGGCTTGAAATACCTCACTCCATGCTTGTCTTGACTTGAGGGTTTGTGCTGAAAAGTCTGCTGTGATTCTAATGGGCTTTCCTTGATAGGTGATTGTCTTTTCTCTAACAGCTTTTACGTTGGTGCTATACGTCTGGGACCTTAATTATTATATGTCTGGGTGTAGATTTATGTTGGTTGTGACTGTTTGGCACTGTATATGCCTCACTTATCTGCATATCAGATTTCTCCCCATGTTTGGGAAATTTTCTTCTTTTACTTCTGTGAATATTTTGGTTATGTCATTTGCATTGACTCCTGCCTATTCGGTGATGCCTATTAATCTTATATTTTTTCTCCTGGCATCATCTGGAAGCTGCTGGACTGTCATTTCATGCTGCTGTGGTATTTTTAAAAAGTTCTATCCTTTCGTGATCACTAAGTGTGATCCTGTTCTTGAGGTCCAAAATCCTATCCTCAGCTTCATTTAAACAGTTATGCTAGCTTTGAATAAAATTTTTTGTTTCTTGGATGTCTCTTTCAGTTTGATTCATAAATTCTGCTTGTTTTCTATATTGTTCATTCAAGGTTTCAATCAGTTTCCCATGCTACTGTACTCTTTTCTCTATTTCTTCTTTAGCTGTGCTCAGCAACTTCTTTACTAAGGTTGTTATTTCTATCTTTACATAGGAGAGTACTTCTAATTTAATTTCCTCTATAGCCTCATGGAGTTGTGTTTTTTTATTTCACTTGTTATATTTTCAGAGATTCCTGGTGTGTTACTTTTGGAGTCCTCTATTTCAATGTCTCCTGTACTTGCTCCTGGTTGACTAGATGTTTGAGACTGCATTTTGCTTTTTCCTTTGCCATTTTCCCCTTTTGAGTTAATATTTGGTCCTTCAGTCCCACTAGTGTCAACTGTTGATATTATGTATCTTGGGGTCCTAATGTAAGGTTGATGTTTGTCCAATTGCTGGGTCCCACAATGAATAGGTGGGCCAGTCACCTGACTTCCTACTGCAGGGCATTTTTGGATGAGTCCTGTATTCTTCCTGGGCTGTCAAGCCTAGTAGTATTGATGTAGGTCAACTTTTAGTTCCTGCTATTACTTTATCTTTACATTATTCCAGGTCACCAAATCTCTCTGTCTATAGTATTTGTGTTGGTTGAGGTCCTACTGTGTCCCTATTGTGTGCTTGTGTGTCTCATAAGTCCTTTTGATTTTCTTCAAGTTGGGGGAGTCCTTCTCGACACACTCTTCACTCTGCCTGATGTTTTGTGTGTATAGGAAGGGGTCACCCTCACTCTTGTCAGACTTACCAAAGTCTTACAGTTAGTTGAAGGAAGCTTTACTACCACCGTGGTTTACCCACTATACACTTCTATTTTAGGGGCATACTCACCACACTGACTGGAACCAGCTGAGATCTTCCATTTGGGTGAGGCAGTCACTGAATCCCCCCTCAAGCTAACACAGTTAATCTGCTGTAGTCCAAGGTTCTGGTACAAAGGTTGGGAGCTCTGGCTGGCATTCCCTGGTCCTGAAAGGTCATCTGTGGAGATGGTGGGAATCGCAGGAGAGTCCCACATCTAGGCCAGCCCGGGCATGCCTTTCTATATTTGCTTATTTAATAGATGAGAAACAGGATGTAGAAAAGTTGGTAACTTGCTTGAGAGTGTATAACCAGCAACAGATAAGAAGGATTCAAAGAACACAATGATTGTAACAACTATTGACATCAGTTATAAAAGTTAAGAACTCACAAGTTATTAATAAATAGGAAATAGTGAGTGGGAAGAAGGGGAAGATTTCATACTAAGTAATTTTGAAAACATTCTGCTTTCTTTGAAAAAACATGGGTATAAACTTTCAGGAGTGTCCAAATCAGGATAATTAATATTAAATTTTTAAAAATCGATTGGTGTGTTTATTATTTTGATATGTGTAACATTTAAAATTTTAAGATGCATATCTAATTTTTAAACTTTCTATTCAAATGATGAAAATTTCAAGTAAATTTGTATTTTAAAATTAATTTCTTGTAAGAATATTGTAAAATCATAATTTCAAACTTCCTACCAAAAAGTTTCCCAAGAAGAAAACTTCCAAAATCACACATCACGGTAATATCCCTGAGAAGTTACATTCAATCAAGCTACACAATTAAATAACATAAAAAGTGTGAAGAAAATTTGTTTTTACTCTTCAAACTGTAAATCAGCATACATTGCACACACATAATTTAGCAAGACATTTCTTTATAGTTGTGAATCTTTAGAATCTAACATTTTAAACATAAAGCTTGACAAAATGACTTCTAAACACTGCTAACCATTTATAGTAGTTGAAAAAAGTTTGGAATTTACCAAACTTACAATCTCATCTCTTGTGTCTTTTCAGATCACTTATAATTTCAGCATTCTCTCTACTCAAATTCTATTATGAATAGAAATATTAGTGATATGTTCATATATGCTCATTGAGTCTTGTACTGCACATAGGCAATGCAGTGACTATATAGAATTAAATAGCTATAGTATTATTGTTTGCCATATTGCCAATTTTTTAAAGTAAGACTTACATTTTTAACAAAAATAACTCTTAAATAAAATTTCATGTTTATTTTTAAAATCCTTAAACTTTCCCATATAGTTTATTGAACTATTACATTTTGTACAAATAGAATCCTCTCCCCATATTAAAAAGTTCAGGTATAGATTCCCATGAACAGGAACAAATAGAAAGGGAAAATACACATGAATGATTAACAGAAAATGGTATTTGGGTGGAAGTGAGTGAAGGGAAAGTAAAGACCAAAACCTCATACAAATGTGTAAGGCCATATGACTGGGATAATGATATTAACAGAATTAGATGTATTTGGTTTGGAAGTAGAAACAGTGAAAGAATAAAAGTGTGGAATAAGACAAGAACAAAGGTGTTGAATAAGACCAGTGTGGTTTCAGATGTAGTTGATTTGAAGCAAAAATGTTCAAAGGCTAAAGGAAAATGCAGCACTGAAGCTTAGAAGTAAGCCGGCTCAGATTCAAGCACCATTTATTGATCAGTGGAGTGTCAAAATTAGACACATTCCCTAGGAGAAAGACAAAAATAGACAAGGCAAGAGTTCAAAATACAGATCCTTTTGATTATTCACACCTAGTGTTCAAGACGAAGCAGCTAGATATTGAGACGTGGTGACAGCCAATATGGAAGTCTTTGCTTAGGTTTTCTTGTTTGCAAGAATAGATAATGCTTCTAGGTTGGGAAAACTCTTAGGGACGGAAATACAATTTTGTCATGCACAACATTTATATTTGATTTTGTCCTTTCCGTTAGATTTCCACCCTCTTACGAGACAGGTCCAAGAGGCTCTGAAATTTAACTAATTTGAAGTAAGTGATGGACAGAAGTTTTTATTTCCACAACCAATTTTAAGAAACATTGTTGTACTAGAATCTTCGTCCTCCCTCCATGTCTCACAAACTATACTGCATTACTGTTCAACACATTTCTTATGCTTTTCTGAAAGCAGATTTGTACACTATTGCTCGAGTGCTCTCAGCTTTGGCTATATAATTTTCTTTAATCAATGAGATTGAATAGAAATGATCCTCCATATTTCAAGTGGAAGAGTAAGAGTCATCTTCATGATTTTACTGTGACCTCTTCTGATTCACAGCTGACAATATGGCAGAGACTGACTTTCCTTTATCTTGGGTCCCAGAACTGACTAGATGAAAAACGCCTCCAAGCATCTTGTGTTAGGTGGATTTTCTTCACTGTGACAAAATACCTGAGCTGATGAGCTTAAAGAGGAAGCTTTGCTGTGGCTCATGGTTTTAGAGATGGCAATCTACAGTGACAGTCCTGTTTTGGGCCTATGGTGAGGCAGCGCAGTGTGACACAATGCATGCTTACTAAGGAACCCGGCCTCGCTACACTTGAGAAAGGGCCGAGAGCAGAGACTACGTCAAAAACCCTTTGACTGATACGAGATAGTCTGTATAGTCTTTTAAAAATGTAAATAAGGAGACTGCTTTCACCTTTCACACGGGACAGCTTTCCCTTTTCAGGTGCAGTCCAAGACGGTTAGTATCTTTGATTTCTAAGCATTAAATGTCTGTGTTACATAGTTAGGCCTCCACCAAATTTTATACCTATATAATTATTGAAAGCAAAGAGATAAAGCAAAATACCCATCCCCAAAATAAAACCAGAAAAAAAACCTGGTGGGGACAGTCCTTGTTTGAGAACTTTCCAGACAAAAGATGACAACAAATTGCAAAATGAGACTATGCATGGTTATTATCTTACTTGCACATAACTCCAGAGAGCACGACAACAATCCTGTGTGCCTTTTCATTTCCTGCAGTCCTTAAAAAATATGTTGCATGGGCTATATTTCTTCAAAAGCTGAACAACCTGAGGTCAAGTTGAATTCTGATCTACTCCAGTAAGAGGACCATAATCTCCTCATCTTCAACCCACAGGCAATTTATATATGGAAAATGGAACTTTTGTGAATCACAGGATGAAACTGTAAGAAGTGCATATATGTAACTCTTAGTTTAATGTCTGAACACTACTATTTTCTGGGAGATTTATCTTTAAGAATATGATTTTTTCCTATTTCCCAATAAAAATAAGATGGAAAAAATCCTGCCATTCCCTTTGCTCAAAATAAATAAAAACAGTGAATAATTGTTGGAAAAGTACAGATTGTGAGAGGTATTTTATTGGCCTGAACCTATAGAAATGTGTTACCTGGCTTCTTCAAGCCATTCCGGATATAAATGGTAACCTTGGGCAGCTGATATTGTTCCCTCAGCTTTGCTCTGAGATCGCAGGAAGAACAGAGAGGCAGCTGTGCATAAAGATGTCTGCAGTGCTACGTTCTGTGGGGCTCACACAGGAGTCTGTGTGTTGTTGTAGGCTCATCTCTCCACTAGTTGGATGGTAAAAGTGCCAGGTCTATCCTTAGATGGTTTAAAGCACTGAGTCTCCAAGAAGAAACAGAGCTAATTTGCAGTGAGAGAGCTGGTAGACAGTGAGGCAGACAGCATGCTCATCCAAATACCTAGCAGTGAAAGGCGTCACACCTAAGAGTTTTATGTCTAGGACATCAGTGCTCCTTGTTAAGGTGGTTAGGGATCCTTTAGCAAAGGGCTGGGAGGGGCAAAGCAGCCCACAGGCCCTCAGAGGCAGCCAGGTCCCAGGAGCAGCCGTGAACAGAACCGAATCCTGCTTTCTCTTTGGAGCACCCTCTGGTTCACAAGGGATTTTGAGAAGTCTAATATGACTGAAACTCTAAGCCAAGCCAAGATGCTGCTTTTCTAGGTCTACTTGGACACATTTCCAGTTGTTTCACACAGTATGTTATTTGTAAAATTTGGTTTTTGATTCACTGAGACAGAGAACTTTCACCCTGCAGCAGCAGCGGCAGCAGCGTAAGCAATAACATCACTGACGCCAGTCTGGGTCTGATCTTCTCAACGTGTGTTAGATCCACATAAGGCAGTCTTTATGTTAGTTTTCTCTCACCTCTCTCCTATTACTTAGCTGTAGACCAAAAGAATAAAGTGTAGAATGGATCAGCTGTTGAATAAAAGAATGAAGTGTAGATTGAGTCATGTTCTAGGCTTTAATGTCATTACCTCTATGATCAGTAATACTGAAAAAAGTTTCTCACTGATGAAGCAAATGCACAAAGACAGAATTTATACGTGCAATATCTCCTGCTTTCTTGAACTATGCCTAAGGCTGCATTAAAAGGAGGTACATAATAAAAAATGTTGATATAAGTTAACTTTCTGAAAGCGTGAGTCATTTTAGAGTCATATTTTATGGCTCCGAAGCTGTAATGGGAAAGAGGTCTCTGTTTTTCTGTTAACTGCAGAGAATCCAGAACTCTAGCTCCTGACCATAGAGAATGTTTATGTGAAGTTTATGTCCTTGAAAAGAATAGAAATAAGGCAGATGGTTGGAGTTTGCCCTCTACTCTTTCCCTGACCTGCTCTTCACTGTCTTTTATATTTTCTCTGTGCTAACTATGGTCTGATTAACTGCACTTCTGCACGCTCTCTTTAAAAGCGCTGCCTGGGGACTGTGGGATGAATGGTGTGGTGGTTTATGAGCTTCTGAAAACTCTCTGCAAATGTTCCCCGGCTTACTGGAGACTTCTTCTGGGAGATTCACGGGAACTGTTGAAGGTATGGGTCTACTGACTTTGGGGCACTCTTCAGTGTATTGAGAATACCTCTCGAAGAGGCTGAAACATTTCCAAATATGCTAGCATTTATCAGCATTTCTTATTTATGTTGCTGCCTTTTGATTTCATATTTCTTTGATGGTGAGCCAAGGATATGTATAGGTAGACAAATAAATTTGATATTTTTTGCTACTCAGGCTTTTGATAGCTAGTCCCAAATGTCATTGTGCAAAATAATGTGTAAGGTAGTAATAGCGTGGTTTTGAGTTTACACAAACTTGTCTTTGTATTTTCCTAATATGTGATAACAATAGTCATTTCATTTAAACTTTTATTTGTATTAGTATGTATTTGCAGTACACAATGAATACATTCCTCTTGGAGATTTGGTACATAACATGTTTTAATTCTTTTTAAACTACCCTTTACCTTCTCATCCCTCCTTTTGTCTCTTGATCCTCTTATCCTAATAATTCCAATATTGAAGAATTATTGTGAAAGTTAAATGAACTACTACAGAGAGATTTCATGGCATTCAAGAAGTGGTAACATTATCTTTATTACTAAACAAGATGACTTTCATGTTATTCACTATAAAACAAAATGTTACATTCAAAATCCCCTCTTCTCACTATTTTCAAATATAAAAGATTAAGGTAATGGATATGTTAATTTTCCTGAGTCTACCATTGCCCAATTTGTAATGTATTTGCATAAAGAACAACATTTTCCCTCAAAAATACATATCGAAATTAAGTCAGTCAAAAAAATCAAGGAAAATATTTAAAAACCTTTATAAAATAAAATGCATTCTCAGAGAAGGAAGGAAGGAAGATGCCCCAGGTAATTAAATAATGCTAACAAAATATAGTTGACAACACAATTCTATTTAATAAATTAATGATGATACCTCTAAAAGAAGAATAAAGCTTCAGCCTCTGTTTTCAGAGCATCTCTAACTTAAGTGTCCTTCCTAACTCTTCTAACCTAGACTTCTTTATTTTCCATTTTTGGAGATTATGATGAAATACCACATACATATGTTCTGATATCAAAACAATTGCTAAAAATATGAAAGCTTTTCTGACAGTGAAAGGTCATTTGCATAGAGAAGTTACTTTTCAAATATAATTTCCTTTGCTGTCACCATTAGGGAATGAGTATTTCATATAAATTGATTTTCATTAGAAAGAAAATTCCCTTTTGTGTGGTTTTGTGAGTATTTTGATAGAAATGTTCCTGAGGTGTTTTATCAATGTCCTTCCCTTTAGATGCTATACAGTGACATTTTCTTAGTGCAAGAACAAGATTATCAACATGCGTCTGGCTTTCTGTGAGTGACACCATCGGAAATGACTGACATGTTGAATATTGTTTTCCTTTGTACTTAATAATTTAAAACTGCTGAATTGTAATCCTTTTGCCTGGTTTTGAAATTTTCTGTTAAATTCCAGATTTCTTAAATTATGGAATACACAAAAATGACAATTGTTTTTATTTTTGATTTTGTTTATGACTTTTAATCATGTACATTTATGTCTTTTAAGGAAGAAGTAGATATCATACAGCATTTCTAGCATAAGTTCCTAACTTCTTGCATGTTTTTATTTTTAATAACAGCTAATACTTACCAAGTGTACACTCAATATAAATTGTTATACATTTATGCTCCATGTCATTTAAGCTTCGCAGTCCAGAAAGGGAGACACACCTAGGATTCCCCCCGGGACAAATGGGAAAACTGAAGTTTCTGAAGGTTTATAGACACATTCCAAAGTCAAATGAGGTGTTTTATTGAGAACTCAGAAAAGTCTGTCTGACTCCACATACTGTGCACTTCACTCCAGTCTTTATTGAGAAATATCAATTGCAGAAAGATGCCTAGTCGAGGGGTGAAGCTGATGGCAGCACACAGAATACCAGGGGCTGCAGAGCAGGGGACAGGACAGTGAGGAGAGGACAACTGAGAAGGCACTGGTGCCAGGAGCACACGCGACAAAAAGACAAGAATGAAGAATGAAGAAAAATGAAAGAGTCTTCTCAGGGAGAAGTGAAAACTGGAAAAAGATTACCCTGTAAGGACCAAAGTCATCATTTCTGAGGAATAAAGAACAACGCTCTGACATGTTCTACTCTGAATAAATTAAGACAAAAGACTAGCACAGAAAGAAAACTCAAAGTATCATTTTTATTGCCCGAAATTTTGTGTCCTAAACTTGTTTAACCCTCAGTGTATGAAGAGAAAGTGATTTTCCTATGGAAACAAGGATAAAGAAATGAGGATTCTTATTCCTAGTCATGGAGCATAAGGTGCACTGACAATCAAAAATTCCCATCGTACCCTTCTGTGTCCTAAAAAGACTAACGTTTAGTCCATCTGAGACCATCCACAGAACATCAGCTGGAAAACTCCATCCGAAGTGCTGAGTTAGGAGATGTGGCTTACTCTGAGCCGAAAGGACCAACTAACCAAACCCTGGTAACCGACTGGGCAAATAGATCTGTTCTCCAGGAGTGTGAGGTCCTGTGCTCCAGTGCGGATCAAGACGGTGTAGGAGTAAAGGTGAATGCTTTCCCCTGTAGGCAGCTGTTCCCCAGAAAGAAAAAGAGAGACTAAATCCAGTATGTCTAAATTATTTTTCCCCACATCGTCTATCAGTTTAAGGCCCCTTTGATACCTTCAAGTAATGAGTAGAGGGGTACAGAGGTCGGATTAAGGGGGCCTCTCTGCAGCGGTGAAGCATCAAAAGTGGTGAAAAACTTCCCCTCCTGTTATCTAACAGCTACAGGAGAAGCTACACATGTGTAATCAGAGACTCTTCGTATTCTCAGAATTTACCTCTTTGAAGGAAAACTAGGGAAGTATTTCTGGATAGACTCAGATCTGGAGCAGTAGGTATTAAGTGGTAAAGAGTAAGCCATGAATAAGCTATGCATAGGGGTGTATTGGCATGTGTGTGTGCGTGTGTGTGTGTACACACAGATGTGTGTGTGTGTACACAGATGGGAGGACAAAAAAGACAGGGAGGAAGTGGAGTGATGCTCTGTAACCCATTTGCCTTTGCCTTAGCAATATTTTAGTTTTGTTAAATACAGTGTAGCCTCATATTGACATTATAACACGAACACATGTAACGAATCACTTAGTAAGAATAATGTGGGACGGTGATGAAGCTCAGTGCTAGAACATGCACTTAGCACTTCTGATGCCCTTAGTTCTATCATTAGCATTGCAAAAAATACATCCGATAGCCCTGATTTAAATAGTGATCACTTTTAAGCGAACATTCACATAAGCTTTATTCTGGTAGTGAAAACATGAACAGAATACATTTGCATTTTAGCCTAGCAGTCTTTAAGAATAACAGAATACAGAATGCCCTTCTATGAGGGCTTGTCTGCTTCTCCACAGCAGTCAGGAAGTTGGCAGGTCTGGTGGTCTGTTGGTGTTCTAGAGGTGAATCACATTGTCAGGAAAGTGAGTCACTATTTGAGACAGAAGCCATTCATCTTTTGTGAAAAATCATGCCCAAATCTCAAACCTCTATGTTCATATTCAGATTTTTTTACTTTGCCTATGGAAATAAATAGGAAACTAATCTAATCTTCCTCACCAGACCTGCTAAGGAATCATCCTTTCACTTAAAGATATTCTGACTTTTCCAAGACAAGCAGGTATTCTCCTTTATGTCGAATTCACAAGGTCCTTTTTGTCGATTAGTGATAAATACCACTTGTCACTTCCAATAATTAACAGCAAGTCAGGAAGCCTCACTTAACCCAGTCATTGGCACAGCAAGTGGGTTTTCTACTACAGGTTCAAGAAGGTCTTAAGTCCTCTTGCTCTTAGCGCAGGGGGGTCTCTTATTATCTTCCAAATTCAGCATCTAGCTCTGGGCTGAAGAATATAGCATGGCTTTTGCTGAAAGGTTATATCCATAGGTATTTACTCAGTACATTTAGAAAAAAAAAGACTAGAATCCTACTTGATGAGACTGAACCTTGGAAACTAACTGTCCTTTTCTGGACTTTGAAATGTGACAGAACCCCGGCTGACATGATTTGTCATGAATTCCTTTGGAATTCCTTTGGAAACTTCATCCTCTGAGGTTGCTTCTCAAGGGTGGAAAGATGAGTATTGAGGAAGACTGAACCCAGAAGTCATGATGCTACAAACATCAAAGAGCTCCCTCCACATCTTCCTTTGGAAAATTTCCTTAAGTGGATTTCACAGTTTGTACATGTATGTGTCTGAATACTGGGTAAACCTGATAGAAATCTACTTTGCCATGATATTTTTCCCTGGGAAATCTTTAGGGGATCTTAGAAATTCAGGTCACCATCAGAGAGCACTTCAGAGCAGACGCCACCAAGGATCATCAGGAGTTTTCACAGTGCTTTTCCAGCCTGGGGATCAAGACAGGTTTATACAATGGGCAGTTGCTAATTAACAGGAACAAAGTGTCAGCAGTGCAAGAAAAATCAAGTCTGGAGGCGTGCTGTAAAACATTGTTCCAATAGTCCAAAAATAGCCTTTTATATACTTTAAAATCTTGTAAGAAAGTCACTCTGATAGGAGGATTTTACCACAGAAAGATAACACTGAAAGGATAGAGATGCTGACATTTGCCTTTCAAGCTTAAATATTTTTTAGATTTACTCCCTTCTATGCCTCAAAGATCACTGCTTTTTTAATGACGGTGCCAAGAAACCTCTGAGGGAAATAGGAACAATGGAAACAAAGGAAACAGTAGTGCATTGATCAAAGAAGATTGCTGAGAAGTCAAAATTTTGCTTGGAACAAATGAGGGCCTTGGTTATTCAAGTCAGACTTTCACCAGAGGTTTCTGCACCCCTTCTTTGTAGCAAACACATTTTTAAGACCATTGTCTTAAATTTCTCCTCAGTAGCAACCTGGGTCCCCACCACAGCCTCATCATTTCCACAGGAAGGACAAGTCTAAGTTGAGAGATACCCTGTACAGTTTGGTAACATAACATTGAACTTATAAAACATCTTTTTCCAAAAAAAAAAGAAAAGAAAATTGGCTCAAAATCAAATCTGTATTGATATAACACATGATAATTTCTATTGTTTTCTGGAAAAAATGTTGCCATTTGTACTTTGTCTAGCACCCTGCCAATTTCATATACTCTAACACTTGTATTGCATGTGACCTCACACCTAAACACTGCCAGCTGCTCTCTTGGTTAGTTCTGCTGATTATAAACAACCGTAAAATTACTTGATTTTGTTTTGAGGGTTCAGCAAAAAAGGTCACCTGTGTTCAGATGAATCAATAAGTTTGTGTGAATATTTTTAGTGGATCATATGAGTTAAAAAGATAGTGACTCATTACTGGACTAGTTATTCCTTGGGCTTTAAGGCATTGTGTGATTTTATTCTAAGCACCCACAGATGCCCATGTAGAGCAAAAGGGGACTTAGGATCACCAAAGGACAAAAATTTACTGGGAGACAGCATTTACAAGGCATATTTGTATGAACTATTAGTTCTGCCAAATGATTATGTAAGTTGCTGGTTACAAGGGCTTCTGGGTACATTGGGTTGGAATTACTTAATTAAGCTAAATTAAATGGATTTCTTTAATATCATAACTATCAGAGTCTCTAGCATATTAGAATGTATCATGAATCTATGAACAGGCCAGGTGTAGTGGCACACACCTGTAATCCCAGGACTTGGGAGGCTGAGGCAGGAGGATTACTGTAAGTTTAAGACCAGAATGGGCTACAAAGTGAGTTCAAGGTCAGCCTGAACTGCATAATGAAACCTTGTCTCAAAAAAAAATCTGTGAACAATATGTTAATGTGTGGTACTTCTAAAAGCTTATCTTTTTAAAAATATTCATTCAAATAAATATTCTACAGAAAATAGTAATTTAGGGAGTGCTATAAAATGGGAAGAGTGGAGGATCTAAAAGATTAGCAATAATAACATCAATATTTTAACCATGCTTCATAGTTTATAAAATGTATCCTCATTTATTAACTCCTTTGATCCTGAGGTCAAACAAATTTACAGCAGAATAATAACTCAAAGAGCATAAGTGGCTTCTCAAAAACTAATAGCAATAAACATGAATGTTTTGACGTGTCTCTCTGTCTGGTGATTTAGCTAAAATATTCTTTTCACTATACAATGCATTAACGAGTGAATCACACCTTCTCTTTGCATTTTGCTGAGGAATGTTCTGAATTTGTATTTCTGTGATGGGAGTCATCGGGACTTTTTATACCAGAGCAAGTCCCATGAGTCGTATGTCTCAGCCTTCATCTCTTTCCCCTGGGAACTTGCCCTTTTTATTGGTCACCTTTATCAGAGATTCCAGCAGAAATAAATGGCATACTCAAAGGTGTCATGAATGGATTTTAATGGAGAGACTTTCTATAAAATGGGGTTGGAATACAGCGAACTGAAAGAGGGCAATCAGTCTCTTCAGCTAGAAGTAGCAAGCAGTTTTTACCACAGAATCTAGAGGCATAGTGGACGCCCAGCACAGGGAAGCAGGCATGTTATGGTGCAGCAAATGGAGGGATCCGAGGGCATCTGTACTCTGATTTCATTCCCACTTTTTGATCTCATGCTAGTCCCAGAAATTACCCAGAATCTGTAAGAAGCCAAACGATGAGGTACCACCTTGATGCTGTGCATAGAAATTCACCTTGCTCGAGGCCAGTCTGGGGTACA
This sequence comes from Dolichotis patagonum, assembly GCA_004027295.1. Lineage (NCBI taxonomy): Eukaryota > Metazoa > Chordata > Mammalia > Rodentia > Caviidae > Dolichotis > Dolichotis patagonum. The sequence goes on along the minus strand of PVJX010000463.1, from coordinate 26,582 downwards.
AAGTGAGTCTGAGGCCAGCCTGAACTACACAGCGAGACCCTGTCTCACAAAGACAAAGGGAAAAACAAGTAGAAATCTACCTTCTAGTCACACAGGGCAGGGACAGTGGAGGATGACGTAGCCTGGATCAAAGGCTACACACCCTTGTGTGTCCACCTCACACATGTCCAGCTCCCACACACTGGGTCATCAAGGTGGCCCAACTGCTAACAAGTAAAACACATGGCCCTCAGAAATTTAACTAGCAACCCTTAGCAAATCAGGTCAAAAGTCATTAGGAAAAACCTAGGGACAGTATTGCTCAGCATTTCCTGGGATGATTACAGTCTTTGGTATCTTAGGTAAATAATACTCGTCTCCTCAGAAGGATGCTTCAGAATCTTGTTTCCATGTCCTGGATACGGAAGTAGCAGCCAACCGTGAGGATTCTGATACGTTCCCAGCATCCCCAGTACCAGCCCCGGCATGTCTTCCTCTCTGAAAGGTGTCACCTATGTTCACCTGTGCCCCAGGCCCTTCATGTTGTCAAGTTCTGGTTATTCCACAGGTGGGAGAGAGCGGTGCTGCTCCGGCATCTGTATAGCACTGGGCCAGTCTGCTCCCAGTTTCTCCAGATTTGGGGTTCAAGGACAGGAATTGCCCCATTAATTAATCTCCAATCTTGATAACCTGTTTTCCATCACTGCACTATGCTGAAGAAAGAAGTAGGTAGCACAAGGAAGGGGCAGGAAAAATGAGGATGAGGAAACAAATAATTATCTAAGTCTATATGTTTTGGGGTTCTTTTGTGAGTCTTTCAGATATTCATATTTTGGGAGTTTGAGAATTAATTCAGCAATATTCTCTATATTAATATCAAAACTTACAGCAGGATATGCAAACATACAAAATTATTTTGCTTAATGACATAATGGTATTTTGAGATTATCTGCTGCCCACTAGTACTTATTGACACATTCTCTATGGAAAAATTCAGTACAGGGCCTGTCTGGCAAGTGCAGTTGCTGAGTTTGATTCCAGTTACTAAAAAATTTTTTTAAATTTTAAAAATTTCATTAACATTCCTTAAGATTTCCAGACATCTAAAAGGAACAAATAAGCATTGGATGGTCAATTTCTCCAAATCAGGGAATCTGTAGATGCCTTTACTGACCTCAAGGGACATTTTTTACCTGATTCTGTGCTCACTAAATCCTTCAGTGCCCCGGTAGAGTGTGGCTAGGCCCATTTTACTGATTTTACTTAATATGGGCACAAACTTAGAAATTTGTGCGCGAAAGATAAATGGAGTCTCACCAACACTTCACCCATAAAGGGCCCCCAATTTACTTTCCCCAAAACATGACTCAAAAATTTCCAAATCTTTGTAATAGGTTATCTTCTTTTTGCTATGGTTTCAGAAGTGGGATGCCCTTAGCCCCCCAGTCAGACCTCTGAGTCTCGGGAAGACAATTGTCCAGCACCAGTATTTTTCCATGTCATGGAGGCAAAAGGCAAAGTTCTCCTCAGGCCAGAGCCATGGACATGCACGTTTCTGCTGTCAGAACCTTGGTTTCCTGGTTTCCCCTGGCAACCAGTCCTTCCAAGGTTACAGCGCATAACGAACTAGAAGCAGCCAAGTAGGGGGTCGTTGGAAGCCGGCACACTGACAGGTGACAGGTGTCAGGAAGAGTAGTGTGAGGTACACTAACTGGAAATGGCCAGCAGCCGCGTGCAGTAAGTGGTGGCCATGTGACTCAGTATCACAATCATCCCCAAGGGCATCACTTTATTTGAGCCACACCAATGGCCCTGACTCATCAAGAAAAGATTAACCTGTGTCAAGAATATTCTGTGTAGTAAGGAAAAGAAGTTTGCAATATAATTTAGAAAAAGTTCCATCAAAATGACTATATATATATTTCAAATCAGTCTTCAGCTACCTGGAAAATTTACACAGTAGAAATGTTTAGTAGTAGAAATTGCTGAATATAAAATATTTTCATTTATGTAAGTTTATTTCTTCTTGGGGCCAGTGGTAGGTGTTGGGAGACTCTTGATTACTTGTTGACATACCATGTGCTATTCTGTTCCATGATGGATTTTGCCTGGGTTTTTTCAAGTTTCATAAACAAAGATGAACCAGAATCCTAATTAGTGTACAGAAGGAGGAGTGAACAGAAGGAGGATATTACAGTGGTGAGTGCATATACATACTTACAGCAGGATAATGTGTGACATATAAATTTGGAACTGCCCTGGATACCCATCAACAGGTGAATGGTTAAAGAAAACATAGTTACACACAGTGGAGTACTACTCAGCCATAAATAAAGATAAATTTTATTTGCTGTAGGGAAGTGGATGCACTGTGAGACCATAATGCTAGGTGAAATGAATAGGGCACAGAAGGTTAAATATTTGAAGAGCGAAATAAAAGCTATGGGAAGCAGGGAGGTAGATCTGAGAATGGGGAAAGGGTGGAAGAAGAAAGAAAATGGAAATGAAAGGGATTAAGGTTCAATATGTATACATAGCAATTCCCCAAGATGAATGTAATCATTATGTATCCCAAGTGTATATTAATAAAATAATAAAACGCAAGCTTGAAATACAAGTCATGACACAAAACGTGGACAGAGCAGCAGGCCCAGCAACTAATTACATCTTCAGCTTCTCCTCTCTGCCCTGTTCTTTCTATTTTCTAAATATCTTCTTTCTCCCGAAATAGTTACCACTTTCAGAAGTGATTGAGCTACCTGAACAGAATTCAGCTTCTCTCCTCACCATTCTGTGGGTGGATAGGCACCTTCTTTCTCTCTCTTCCTCTGAAACCATCCCATTATTTCCCCACTGGGTTTAGTGGAAAATGAGAGGAGACAGAAGCTGAAGCTGAGGACATCTCACAACCAGGGCTGCAGAGTCTCTGAGCTCTGAGCTGGCTTAGAGTGAGGTGAGCAGGTCCCCAGGACAGGAAGACCCAGGGACAGAGGCCAGCCTCAGAAGCAGGAAAATTATCTTCCATAAGAGCATCTCTGTGGCCCTGCTTTTAATACTGACCTAAATATCTCAGTTGTTCAGGAAATGTGGGAAAGAGAGCTTGACACTGGAAGTTAGTAAGGTGACAGTATTTCCTTTAAAATAGGCGATAGCAATCACTGCATGTAAACGTCATACCCAAAGATCTAGTCAATGAAAAGTAAAAAGTGAAACATGAAAACAATTGGAATAAAAGAAAGCAGTCCCTATTTATGAGTCACATGACAGGATAAATGGAAAAGGTAAAGAAATTCGCAGGTAAAATTAATGAAATGTTAAAATTAGTGAAAACACTTATTAGTATTGACTAGTACAATATCAATGATTGTAAATCAACAGAATATAGAACCTTTAGAAGGAAGGAAAGAAGCCTATTTCCAGTGAAAACATAAAATATAAAATTCTAGGGAAATTTTTCCAAAAGATATGCAAGACCTTTATTGGAATCATAATGTCTCAAAATGGAAAGACATTAAAGAAAACATAAATAAATAGAGACGTAGAAACTGTTCATAATAGATGACTTAGTAACAGCACGCATTTTCAAAGCTCAATGAGAAGGTAAAAAAGTCTCTCCAAATTATTTTCATGGGATTATATAAGCTGGCTATAAAATTAATATATATGGACGGAAAACCAGATATTGCTAACACATTCTGAAATAAAAGAATCAGCCAAGAACCTGTTGTCTCAAAATAGCCAGGGTAGTTTTAAACTGTTGAACATAGTATAGGATTAGTAGAAGCTTAGACATATTGGCCAGTGGAACAGAATGGAGAATTTCAAATAACTGCATAAAGGAAAATCTGATACAGGAGAGAGTTGGCATTGCAGATAAATGAGGAAATATTCTACTTACCACTTGTGAAAATCATATACCTTGTAGGAGAAGAATGTGCCCTTTTTCCTCCTACCATGTATAAAAGTTATTTCCAAATGAATTAAACACTGAAATGAAAACAAAAGACAAGAAATAGAGGAAAAGCACATCGATGCTTTAAAAGTAGGGCTATATTTTACTTCTTAAGGTTTGTGATGAGGGGGTAAAAAACGTGACTACTTGCGTGTTTCACTGTGAAGAGTACGCGTGTGCACTTATGTGTAGGTGCCCTATACATACACGTGTTAATATGATGTGATTCATAATGTAATGTGACATTTTCACAGATAGAACTGCTGAAATTTACACATTCAAAATCCTGATCATTTTGGTTTCTGTGCTACATATTTTCTTGGAGACGTGATAGCTCCATATTGTTTTTGTGTATATTTCAGCACATTTTAAATACGAGACTCACAGAACGTCAACATTTTCCCAGTTTCTGTAAGTGAAGTTGAAGGCTGTAAGCATATTTTTCTGAGTTCTCTTACTCATTCGCGCCAAATGAAATAATTCAGTGTTCTTGTATCAAGTGACATGACAGTGAAAGTATAATAAATAAGCCCTCTGTACTTAGAGCTTAAAGTCTGGTCTCTCGTGCTTTATAATCTTGGTTTGCGCTCCATCTCCAGATCCGATTTTCTGCTCTTCCAGGTCCCACTTTGTGTCTGGGAAACAAAGGCTCACATGTGTGACTTAAGCTGCTTTGATTTCCAGCTTCTGGTTGGATTTGGTCCTAGGAGGCACTGGCAGATCGCATGGTTACAGAAAATAGTATCACCCTCGCTTCTCTTCTTGCTTTTCCAAGGTCTGGCAGCTACTGCTTTTCTCAGTCCTGTACCATTTATTAGATGGCTCATCGTGCCTATGGCCCTTTCTAGGTTTGGGCATCACTGTTTCCTCTCGTTTTTCTTTCAAGGCACAAAGTGGCAGTAGGTCCCCATTCTTTCTCATCTTAGGTTCCTGGCCACCCTTTCTTGCTTTCTCCCATCCTACGCCTTGTGAGGTGCCAGGTAGTTACAGTTACTTACAATCTAATAAGTGGCAAAAATAAACCAACGAGATGTGTATATGACAATCTGAAGCACATCTTGTGATTCGCTTGGGTTCACTTAACACCCACTTGCACAGCACTTGAGACACAAAAAGCCACAGCACGCTGATTCCATGTGGACTCACAGGGTTCTGTCTTCTGGAGCCTCCAGGCGTCCTCCCTGAATCTCTATTCCGGCCACCACTTCCAGAATTCAGGTGAAATTCCACAAGGCAAGATATGAAGCTTGGCTTTCCGAACTGATGCCAAGAAGGTCCACGCATAGCCCTGAAATGCTGATGAAATGCTGAGGACACCGGTATGAGGGAGAGGAGAGCTAACTTGCCCACCCGGCTCTGAGATGTTCTCTGTGGCTGAGGAGGAGCAAGTGTGTCGCTGTGTCTCCTTGCTGCCCTGGTCCAGGAAGCCAGCAGGGGAGCCTTCTCCTGTGTCTGCTCCCCATCCTCTGCTTAGCTTTCCGCTTAGCTCACGTTCTCTGCCCTGTGATTGCATTTGAAAATAAACTCATTGCATTATTTGCATTTGTTTAAAAGAAATGGGGAAGCCACCACACAAGGTGGTCTGTTAAGGAACATGGGGAGACTTCCTTAGACACCACAGTCCAAGGAAATCTCTTTGAGAACTAAAACCTAAAGGAAAAGCAAGAAAGCCATCTGAATGACAGTCTGATCAAAGAGATGAGGAATAACCATCGTTTTCAGATAAGGAAGAACATGTTTAAGCAAAGGCAAAGCCAGTGCGAATGGAACGGAGAAATAGGCAGTGGGGAGGTATGAATTCGAAAAGTTGTCAGAGGTATGGAGGCCATAAGAAGGATTTTAAATTTAGCCTCAGGACAACAGGTGAAAGAAGTTTCTGGAAATAGTTGTGACTTGATTTGCATTTTAACAGCAATTTGACTGTTGTATAGAAATGACTTATGGTGGGAAAACAAGATAGCTGGGTTTAAATTTCATATGGAGGCTAAGAGAAATAAAAGTGCCATGTCTGGCTCCTGGGCTTTTGAAGTAGAGAATCTATGGATAATAATGCACCATTTTTTGAAAGAGACTATTTTACAGGAAATCCACTTGCAGCAGTAACCAGAGATAAAAGGCTCCATTTTTTGAAACGTTGAATCTGGTACCTACAGAACATCAAATTAGAGATACTCAGAGGAATTTAGAGGCTCAGAGTTGCAAAGTTTCATTCATAACTCCTTGCTCTTCCTCTTATCCCTGCATTCACGCTGAGAGCAAATCTTTTTGATTTTAGCTTGAAAGCTTTATCCCAAATCTGACCACTGCTCACTGTTTCAAAGGTTGACATTACTGACCAAGTCACCTTTTTGTCTTCTATCCCCTTCTCCATTGCAATAGACTACTCACGGGTATCCTTTTTTTACTCTGTCTCTATAGTTTAACAATAACATTTTTAAAAATGTGCATCAAATCATTCTGATATCCTGTTCAAATCCACAATTGAAATAAAATACAGTTTCCTTTCTATGGTTTCCAGAAGTCAAAGACATTTTTATGGTTTACATAACCTCAAATATGTGTTTGGTTTGTGGATAAATGCGTGAGGCACCCAAATCACTAACAGAATTTGATTTGGTGCAAAGTAACAAGCACAAGTGAGGAAATTAGACAGGAGGTCAGAAATTTCTACAAGAGAAGCAACAAGTGGTTAGTTTCAAGGATTTTGTGAATGAAAGTGAAGAATTTCCTGTTGAATTGTCTCTATCACCTCAGTGATACATGAGCTAATGTCACACACAGAATGCTTTTTGTAGGATACGTGGGAGGGGATGAGGAAAATATGCTTTAGAGTAAAACATTAGAATTTCAACTACAGAAGAATTTACAGCACATGGTTAATGCCCATTATGTTATAATTATGAATTCCGAGTTAATGTGGTTACCAGCCATACTGTTTCCTCTTATAATATTCAACATCAGGCACAGAAAATACGTTACTTATAAGCAGTTTTGCCAGGGAAGTAAGAGAAAAGGTGAGAGGGAAAGCAGAGGAGATCTGTGCAGTGGTTGTAACCTGTGACAGATGATAAAATCCAAGCTGAGCAAGAAGAGTAAAGTCAAGATGGGGGGCTAGTAGGCATAGTGAGGAACTGATGGCATAAACTGACTGATGATTTAGATGTGAAGTGGACTGCAACCCAGTGAATATTAGGGCAATAAACACCTGATACAGAGCTTTCAAAGGTGGAGCGTAGCAAGCTGGGCATTGAATGGCTGCAGAACGGTTATGCAAAGGCCTTGAAAAGAAAGATGCAAAAGTATTGAACAATATTAAAGAGGAATTAAAAGTGTTGGATATTGAGGAGGAAGGAATGGAAGTGTCAGGGATAGAGGATCATAATGGAAAGTAACCGGGAGCAGGTGTGTATATTAATGTAAAGTCTGTGCTTGTTTGTTTCAGGAGGAAATGCAGAAGAAAGAGGTCTTGAAGTGTTATTAAACATGAAATTATATTTACCTTACTTCCTGTTAAGAAGGCACTGTTACATATATTCTCTTTTTGATAAGTGGTAAAAAAACAATGTATTCAGATCATCACCGTAGAATGCATGTCTATACCCTGTCATTCCACATATGATCCTTGAATGTATACTCTCCTTACTTGTCAATTAAATATTACTTTAAAAATAAAGGAAGGACTGTGTTTTACTTGTCCAGGTTTTACTCAGTAAAGATCAGCACAACTGGTCATCTTGTGGGGACAAAGGTCCTTATTTGCTCAGTGTTTTCTCTTTATCTCTAATTCACATGTTGAATATTAAAAAGGAAAAGTTCTGTATTTTTCAAGCTAGGAAAATGCATTTTTCCTTTGGCATTTGATACTTAACTTGCAAAAATAAGAGTTAATAAAGCAATTATTTATTTTCAAGATGTCAGGTTCAGTGGTGTATAGAACCACTCAGCTACTGAAAGAAAAAGAATAGCTGAACACCCAAGACCTCAGTACATGCTGTGCGACTGTGGAGAGGCCATTTAACATATCTTATCTGAAGACTTAACCTGTAATATAAACTGGACTAAAATATCTCTAAGAATCTACATAGCTCTAAAATGCTATTTCTTTATAGTCTCATATTTACCACATTGCTTTCTGTATTTTACCATTTCCAATTATTTTGGAATTATATCTGCTATTTGCTAGAAATGAAATTTAAATAACTGAGATCCATGCGATTTTCTTCTATTTCCCAAAAGACAAAACTGGTGGGAACACAGTAGTCTATACACATAACCATTGGTTAGCTACCCTAATGGAATTAGCATTATCCACAATAATTCAAATATAGGATAAAAAAGTCAGTTTTATTTGGATTTGGATTTAGATTTGGACGACACTTTATTTTGCAGGTGTATCTTCTTACTTACATTATAAACTAAACACAGCATGCTTTCTCCAGGTAATTATCAGTTGGGAGTCACAAGAATAAAAAGTTCTAGACCTGATAATGGAAGGAGAAAAACTAGGGTATGATTTCCAAACTTCAACAGATGAATAATAATCAACAGCAATAAAAGTAGGAACCAACAGCTGAATTCACTGAATAATAGAAACTAATTAAATAAACCTGACTGTATGTGGCTATGCTCAACTCACTGACCAACTCTCAATTCCTAGCACAGTCCTAGCACAACTCTGAATTCCTAGCACAAAACTCAATACATATCAATTTCTTTTTCCCTTGCTTGTTAATAAAAGTTCCTCATTTCTCTGCAGGTAATGTATATGAAGGCCATTTCTTGTCATCTTCCCTATTGATTTCAATCTTTGAATAATAAAGAACTCCTAAATACAGACAGATAAACATGCTCAAGTCTTGTCCTGTGGCAAGAGTTTCATATGACATTGAGAATGGTTCTCTTCTGGTAAAATGTGTTTTTAAAAATGTGTACTCTTCAAACTATTTCCAAGCCTATTTATTTGGAGGATATGGGGTGAATTTCCCCTTTGGGCACTGATACAGGACTATATGGCATCATGCAAATGATTGTTCTAAGCAACCAGTCTTAAAATGGATAGTTGGAGATAATACAATCTGCTTTAACAAATGGGATTTTAACACTCTCCAGGTATTTTCCCCGCTGTGTGAAATCTGCTGTGTTAAATCTCTTTGTTCGGCTCAGACAGATCATTTGTCAAATTCCTCCTCATTATTAAAAATGTATTCAATGGCATTTAATGAGTACATATGGATTCAAAGTGATCACAAATCAAAATTTCAAAAGTCATATTTTTATCTACACTCTCCAAGGCTATGAATATGGAGCAGGCCCTTAAAGTGGATGATTCTTAATGCTCAAACAGGATCTGATCCTTACAATATGCACAGAGCTTTTACAGTCCTCACTCTCCCTTCAGATAAGAAAATTAGGAAATCCAAAGAGATGGTGTCCGTAGTAAGGAGAGAAACTCCAAGAATGGGGCTTCTGACCTTAAACTGAAGCCCACACCAACTCTCTTTCCTTTTAGTGCCTTTGCAGTTAATGTTGCTAATTCATTCTTTTATACGGGAGCTACAGTTTGCAGAAAGCTTTGCAAATAAATAGTATCACCTACAATAATTGCTTTAATAAGTACAATTACAAACTTAGAAGACTTGGAATCTTATTTTGAAGCATTGCTTCTTGTCATCGGATGGCTACATCTCAAAATGAGTGAGAGAATTTCCTTCTCAATTACATGCATTGAGAGAGAGACTTCCCAGCTGCTGTGTAAAGCAGTGTATAAACTGATGTTAATAATGCTTGAGATTTCCTGAGGCAGCACATCGCAGGACTGAAAATGACACAAATCTGTGGAAACCTTTCTTATGTGGGCCAGGTTCTTATCCAAGGATGTTCTAAAAATGTACACACAGAAGAGAGAAGGTCCTATAGGCTGTGGGTCCAGCTAAACTCTAAGACTGAGTAATCATATCAAAAGTTTCTCACTCATCTCTAGTCCTTAACTAGATGCAGTGTGGAAGCTAGAGCTTTCAGGTTCTGAAGCCTGAATGGGGTGACAGCTCAGCCACTTTCTTTAAAATGTATGTGACCAAGACTCAAACCTCTAACCAAGTATGTACGTTTGAGAGAAATAACTACTATATATGTGTTTACATATTAAGATAAAATTGATGCATTTTATAATATATCATGATTATATTTTTATAGATCAAGGATATATCAATTATATACTACATGTAGTGTTATGTATACAATAAAATCATTTAGAGCAGCTGATCCAAGAACTGGACTGGGTAGAACCTTCTAGAATTGAGGTGTGAGCTTAGAAGGAACCATACTAAATCCATCTAAAACTGAGTACTGAGCATCTACTCAGTGCCTAGCCATCCTCACTAACCTTGGGACAGGACTGGTGCCAGGCAGCAGGATGCAACCCACACATGGTGAACAAGTGGCTGTCACAGCACAGGAAGGCACACAATGGGGCCAGCCTGCGGATCTGGCAGGTCCTGACAGCTGTCTCTCACATTACTTCATTGTAATACTTTGCAGGTGGCAACTGAAGGCAGATTCAGTCCAAGACTACCTGCTGAGCTGCTTCCAGCCCCTCCTTAGCCAACGCAGCACGGCAGGCTCCTCCAGCACTGTGAACTCTGTCGCTAAGAACGCTATCAATACCAGGGACAAGCCGGGCTTGTTCAGGTCAGAGGCGTCTCTGCGACTCTTCTGTGTTTAACAGCAGGGCAGCTAACTTCATAATCCTGCCCTGGATTCTTTGTTCCAGCTTCCATCTCCAAGAAGATTACAGTCTTGTAATATCTTTCCTCTTTTCGCTACTCACTACAAAGCAGTGTCCAAATGTGATTAGACTTACTCCATGCCGCTGCCTCTTGTGTCTGCAGTCGCAAACTACAAGGTAGAGCTGAAAGGCGCTCAACAATTTTGCCCTCTCGTTTTGCCTTTTTATTCCTCTCTGAAGCTCAAGCAGCTGACGCTCAAACCAATTTCTTTCTTTCTCAGGCAGACGCTGCTGACATTACATTGGTGGTTAAATGGTTTCCATTCTCCCAAAATAGATAAGATGCCTGTCTTATTGGGTTATTTCAGCTCCCTGTGATCCCATATCCTGTTGCTAACAAAGGTCACTAAGATTTTGGAATCTGGGTAATGGAGTCTCGGAGGCGCTGGCTTATTTGAGCAGCATCAGCAGATCATCAGTGATGAAAGCCTGAAAGTCCAACCCAATATCTCTGGGGATTCTTGGAGCCCACGCTAGGATCAAGGCAGAGCAAGAGAGGCTTTCCCATACAAATGTAGCTTCTGTTCTTAGATTTGCATCCAAAAGGAGCATGGCTGTGGCATTCTTCACAATGACCTAGTAGCACCAAGCCTGGTGACCTTCAGCTATCAAGAAATGAAGCTCTTTCTCCAGTTCTTCCCTGTATTAGGAAAGAAGAGTTCAGGAATTCTTCTGCATTGTTTACCATACACCCTAAATTTAGGTTATTTCCCATCACTTCTAACTCCAAACCCTCTTTCTAAATTTTGATATGCCTGGCCCTCCTTTCTTCCCCTTTATTACTGAGCAGCAAAAAGACAACCCTTCAGCAACACCCCCTCCTCAAATCTATTTTTTGCTTTACTACAAAGAGAAAGTTGCAGCTTGACCACAAAACAAATTACTGTACACTCTATACCCACCCAAAACCTCATTTTCATACTTTCATGTTTTGTTTTAAATCTACTACAAATATTAAAGTAAAATTAAGGAGGATCAGAAATTTCAGTATGATTTTTGCTGCTCTGTGGAGGCAGAGTGGAGTATGTCCTCAAATCAAGTGATGTAGTGAGTCTGCGCCTTGGACACAGCTACAGAAAGCAGAAACGGAAGTAGCTGCTATATGTGAAAGAGCAATGAACTGGGTCAGGCAGTGGCACAGGAAGTGGCAGAAACCCCAGGAACTCCTTTTACTAATTGCTGGGCATTTGCACTTGGTCTCTGTTCAACTTATTAGGGTGATTATAATCAAGTACCTGATTTTAATCTTGCTTGTTCCTCAACTACATAACTTGTCAAGTTTTCATTTCCTTCACCTTTCCCTAGTTTGGATTCTAATCTACCTTTCAAATGCCACTTCCTCGCTCAATAAGCTTTAACGGTTCCTCACTGCCTGTAAGATAAAATTGCACACACCATTAACTCTAATACAGTAAGCTAATAACAGCTAGCATTAGTGAGTCTTTTTTTAAGTGCACTGTGCTGAGTACAATAAATGCATGATACCTAGGTTTCATAACTACTCTGCAGGGTAAGAACTGTGACTCCCATTTTACAGATGGAGAATTGGAGGCTCTAAGAGGTGAGGGGCTCACTCAGAGCCCAAGAGCCAACAAGAGATAGAGCAGGGATTTAAAGGCAGATTCTTTGATTTCAAAGTCCTTACGTGCCTTCATCAATTTGTTCATTTACTTAATTAATGTTTATGGGTACATTTATCAACAAAGTATTATGAGGCAAAAAAGGAGCACATTAAGAAGGGTTAGTATTTGACAAATAAACATAATTGTACCAAGTAGGGCAAGTGTGAGTTTGTACAGGATGTGGGATTGGCTTTTGGAAATGACTTTTTTAGCATGATGAACAACAAGAAAAATATGAATAATCAAACTGAAACATACTGCCAGAGCAAATATGAACAAGAAACTAAACCCTATGAGAAATGTTCCTTTGTTTGATTCAGTCCAACCCTACTGACTTTTAAAAAATTGTGCGATTCACTTTAATTTCCTCTTGCAAAAAGAATGCTGACTTGGGGAGGGTGGTGGTGCATATGTTATTTTAGAAATCCACAGCCTCACAAAGAGGTACCTCATCATAGATAGTGAGTACAGGCTCTAGGCTCTGGGGAGTTATCAAAGCTGTCGCCTCAATCTTCTTTACACTGGGCTCTTCTGGTCAGTGTAGCATACTAAACGTTTGGGATGAGAATTGCCTTAAGGAGAAAGGACACTCATAAAAACTACATGGGCTGGAATCTCCCTTGTCATTTGGAGCCCCTGGTATCCCCGAGTGATAACTTGCATTCTGCAAGAGCCACTTCTGAGGTCCTCATGCACGCAGTGCCCCTGAGGCCTTTGAAGGTGAAATAGTTACATGAGGAGTGGGAAGTTGAGAAAGGATTTTCACGTAGTGTTTTCCTTTGCAGAGTCAGTGGCTGATGCCTCATTGTCAAACAATTCTGTGAGCGGAAAACAACCTGCACACTGACTGAGACACAGCCCACTTCCCAGAATTCCACTGGACTCAACACACGTACACATTATCTTGTCAAATTCTGCTCTTTCTAACTCCCTTTCTCCTGGTGGTTGCATTCTTTACTCTCTTTGCTGTGTCTGCTGTCCTTCTTCCCAGAAATTATGAGAAATAAGGTTGCTTTGGTTTCCCCCAGAACTCAGATTGTTCTAATTATGAGATAATTGTGGCTTTCTCCTCTTGTTGTCCTTGTGCATCTATTTGCAAAAACAAATATAAAATCATTTCACACGAACTGGGTAAGACTGACTTCACCACACTGAACTGCCGGATACATCCCGTCTTTCATGTCTGGCCCTATTCTAAATTCCTCTGTAGTACAGGATTGGTCTTTGATATTTTTTATTCACTTTCTTAATTGAGTACTTTCAGAGGTTCAGAAGGTCTTGAATAATCCAGTATCCTAACATGACATCTGAGAGAAATGGATGAGGGAAGAAGCAGCTGTCCTTCCCCTCACAGTTTTTAAGGGGACTTGCATTGAACCTAGCCCTGCCGTAATCCTAGCTGGAATAGGAGATTCAGACACTGCGCCCTTGAGACTGTCATGACTGCTGAAGCTGTTGGGGAGACATTCACCATCAACAGCAAGTAAGCTGGGTCTTTTCTCCTTTTGAGAGGAAAAAAACACTTAAACAGAATTTGACAATAGCAACAACAAATATTATAAAACCCTTAGGCTGAAAGCAGAGAGGCCAACAATGAGGGGTAGATCATAGGTAAAAAAAAATCTATTCTTTAGAAATGGGACCATAATCATTTGCCTCCCTACTGTAGCCTTTTTGCTGTTTTTTTGTTTTGTTGTTTTTGTTTTGCGGTGGGTCTCGCTCTGTAGTTCAGGCTGGCCTTAAACTCACCATGTAATGCAGGCTGGTCTTGAACTCACAGCGATGCTCCTGTCTCAGTCTCCTGAGTGCTGGGATCACAAGGGTGCCACCACACCCGGTTCCCTACCTCAGCTTTAACAGCAACCCCATTCCTTCTGCCCCAGATACATTACCGAAGGGACTTCAAGGAAGGAAAGCAAGCAGGTCCTAGTATCCCTTCATGCTAAATTTAGCTTTGCACTGCTCTCTCAGGAAAGCCATTTTCTCCCTCCTTTTGTAACTATATTTTGCCTCCTATGAAATGGAGATAATAACACTTACCTTCTGCAGCCCACAGGGTGTTATGAGGATTAATTAAAGTTCTTGGAAGGTGACAAGTCCTGAGCACAATTATTATTAGCTAAGTAAACTGCCTGTTTTAATACCAACGGCCTCCTGGAAAGTCAGCCGAGCTTTCTTAAGCATAACCTCCCTTACCATTTTCCCCATATTGCTTGCTGCCAGCCCTGGTGTGAAAGGCCCGGAAGGTTCTCTGGAAGGTATAGCTTCTCCATGGGATTAAACTGTATAAACAGCTGAAAAGCGCCCATATCCCTGAAGAGTGGGGCAGTTTCCCATTCCTTGTCTCCTTCCCGGTCTCCTTTGGAGCTATAACTCAAAGCTTTGTGGATTATTTGAGGTAAACAATAGATCCCAGTGTTAATTAAGTCTTGGCCTATACATAGCATTTTGCCTATTGAAAATATTTTACAAAGCTGTACAAGTGACTTTGTTAAACATATTATATAAAATGGGTATAAATATAAACACTTTTTCCTAAGTACAATCAGAGACAAACAATGGTCAAATCTCACTTTCAAACTTAACATTTTGAAGATATTAAGTCAAATAGTTTAAAAACTAATATGTTAAATTTTAGAATCTTCCACCCTCCGGCATGAGTGAGATGATTTCCTCGCTCTGGAAGTGATGGAGACCTGAAGGATAGTTGCTGGGCTTCTGACTGGAAGTCAGTTTCCAGTCACTTTGACAAAACCCCCAATGTCCACCACTCACAGGGCAGAGTTTTATTTTGACTGACAGTTTGAAAGGATTCGGTCCCCCGCTGTCGGCTCCAAGGTGGGAATGAAATGGCAGAAGTGACCTGCAGAAGAAAACTACTTGCCTCGTAATAACCAAGAAGCAGACAGAGAAGGGAGGAGGCCCCTAGGGCTCTCCAAGAACCCATCCTCAGGTCTCACCCTAAGTCTATCTCTAGCAATGAGGCTCTACCCCAACAGGATATTTAACTTTGAACCAACCCATCAATTTATTAGACCACTATTGAGTACAGTGCCTTCATTGCCAGTCACTAAGCATGAGACTGAGGCTTGGGGGACAGCTTCCATGTAAACCCTAATACCAACCTACTAAGCGTACATATTTTCATTCGCCAGCAACACACCGTTGTTTGGGAAACCATCCTATTCACCCTCCCATAACATTTCACCCCTGAATGTCTGTTCCCTTAAACCCAATGCTCACTATGTGTGCCAAGTACTCTAAGTACATTCTAACCAGTATGGAGGAAAATGAGATTTTCTCTGCCCTTGCTCTAGACAAGATCAAATCTTACCTAGACTGTGTATCCTATAGATGACCGACATTATATTTGCAATCAATTAACATTGTCACATCAATTCCACCACCTGCTACAGAAGGCTTTTTCTCTCCTGGTGCTATTGATTTGTAACCTACATGCAAGACTTCACATTTATGAATATTTATTTAGCATTCTATCCTTCACTTGTTTATCTCAGCTTGATTAAATCATTATCAGCCCTGACTTTTCCATGCAGCCTGCAAACCTGCTTTTTCCACCAGCAGTAGCAGTGGTGATCCCTTTATTCCCTTCCTTGCCTTTGCAGATTGTCTAGTTTGCTAAGGAAGAAATCTCAGGAAACATAAAAACAAAGCAGATACAAAAGAATGAATGCTAATGAGTGAATAAAGTGCAGAGATGAGAAAGACAGTAGAAAGACAATGTAAAATTTCCTAATTTCTTGCCATACTGTTCTAAACACGTCAACAATGCAAAACAGAATTGCATTTTTCTAAGAACATACAAAAGGAGCATGATTAATATGAAAGTGTGAATTTCTAGTGTGGCAAACATTTTCTATAACTTGTTACAAATTCCTTTCCCTTGTATCATTTCCTCTTCATGTTCCCCAGGAGGAATTGAAAGGGCCTCACTAATTTAGTGCAAAAAGTTTTTTAATGGATCATATAGGGGAATCATACACTCTTTGTCCATTCTTGGGAATTTTTATTGATGCAGAAGCTATTCTATTATTTTCTGGGGATCTCGAAGGTAGCATCACCTACTATCACTATCAAGCCATTAGTTACCTGGCTATTGCGCTTTCCTTGGCCATTAAAAGTTCACCCCTCTACCCTCCTTTGGAAATGAAGCTCTGGAGATTGTCTTTCATTTCTATTTTATTAAAAAATTTTAATGCATTGCCATTTTACCCTCCTACTTGCAATGATTGCACAAAGAACCAAAGAGCAGCCAAGAAGTACCCTAAGTAATCCTCAGAGAAATAAGACAAGTTATAATTGAATAATCTGCAACCAACAGTTATTATCTGGGTTACAATCTTTCTGAGCAAACCTTCATGCCAGAATGTGGTGGTATAAATAGATCCATGCTCTGGGAAAAAGAAGAAAGAAGCCCAGAGACAGAAGTCAGAGTAGACAGGAGAGAGTGTCTTGTAAAAATCCAAAGCTTTAAAAAATTAAAGTTGTAATAGCACAAAGATTGCCTTTTGAATTGCACAAGTGAGAATCTCCTCTCTGAAATCCAGTTTAGGTTAATGGCCTGAGGAGCATCTCGGCTTCCGCCTCCCACAAATGTATAAATTAGGTTTGAGCGGCACTTGCTAGAGGCTTTTCCCATGTCTCACAAAAGGAGGCATGGTGCCATTTGTTTTCCCTTAGATCAACAATAAGAAACTCACAATGCAATTTAAAATCTATTTGCCATAATAATTGTTAGCAGTAAAAATAATATGGACCATATTCAAACAAGCTAAACTAACACGATAGGAATGCAAATCATACTCTTCTTTTTACTTGATTGTGAACTCAGAAAATGGTACCAGGCTTTCCTCAGAATAATATGAAAATCAGAAGAGAGATAAGCTAATTGAGCAGATTTTACTGCCACCCTAGTCCCGACTCCTCCTTCCTCCCTTCCTTCATCTCTGGTATACAAATAGTGACCTCACCACTAAATATCTCACAGCTGTTGATGTCTGCCGTCATTAACTTCTAAGTGACATTTTCATTTCCTACTTAGAGACCTAAAAAGCATTCTTTTGGCAGTTGGAGTCTGATTAGAAATGTGCAGTGGGCGTGGGGGTAAGGGTGCAGATGGCCTGTCTTGGGTACATCTTTGGTTTTGTAGCTTGTTTGGAAAGCTGGGACTTTGCTTGGGAAGCAGAATCATCATAAAAGTTTATGGACACAGCTCTTTGCCTTTGTCCCTGAAGATCTGTTTATTCCACCTTACGAATTTTTCAGAAGGCTATGCAACCCTCAGAAGGGTGAAAAGTGAGTTAGAAATATGGAGATTGGGGGCAGTAAAAAGGAAACTTTGGTGGGATAGAGTGTGAAAAATAGTGTGTTTTAAGGTCACCCTACAAGGTGGTGGGATTGGTTCTCTTAATGGGACTGGAGTATGGGAAACTGCCTTGCCACTTACCTGGCACTCTGTGGTCCCTTTGGTCTATTTGTGGACGTCTGCATGTGCACACACAGTTTAGTTAGTGTGCGGACAAGAGGAAAGATTAGATAGAAGGAAGGACAGGTAACCTGTTAGGCTCTCATCCTTAAATGAAAGCACATAAGGGCTTGGTAGATGTCTTAGTTAGTTTTTACTCATCGCTGAGACAAAATACCTGATGCCCAAAGATGGGAAAGGAAAGGTTTATTTCTTACAGTTTTTGGAGGTTTTAGTTCATACTCAGTTGGCTCCAAGGCAGGGTGGCATGGCAGCTGCAAACAGCAAGGCGGAAACCCGCAAAAGAGAGACACACCTTCTTCCTGACATTACATCACATCCTGGCTCCACCCCCTAGGAGGGTGTAGCACTGACACCACCAATCCAAGCACTAGACAATGAACCAGTCACAAATGTACAATGCAAATACATGAGGCCTGGGGGCCACTGACATAAACCATGACATTCCACCCCTGGCCCCCAGAGACTTATGTATTACTTTTATATAAAAGACATTTAGTCCATCTCCAAAAGTTGCCAAAGTCCTAACATTTTCAGCATTGCTGAGAAGTCCAAGTCCCAAGTCTTCTCCAATATCTATGGCAAACTCTTAACTGTAACCCCCTGTACAAGTGAAACAAGGTTAAACATTTCTGAAATGCAAAGGTGCAAAATAAACATCACCATTCCAAAAGTTACAAACAGGGGACTATAAAGCATTGGAAACAGAGCAAGTCCAACATCCAGCAGGGCAAACATTAAGTCCTAGAGTTTCATGCTCAGCATTTGAAGCAATCTGGTTGCAGGCTCCAAAAGGCTTGGGTGATTCCACCCCCAGGGCACTTCCAGGGATTTCAGCTCCCACAGATTCTCTCTTAAACCTTCTCTGCTCAGTTTTTGCAGCTTTCCTTGGATGATCCACGTTCTTTGCTTTTCCAAACTTCTGGGGTCTCCACTGCACCTTTGGCTTCACACTTATATCTTTACATATTGCCCTCTCAGGGGCACACTGCTTGGCCTCCCAGGCCCTTTGCAATCGAGGTGGAAGCCTTCTTACCCCCAGAATTTGTGCATTTTCCTTGCACCTAAAATCAGCACCATGTGGATGCCTCTAAGGTCTGCTGCCAGCTGGAGAAGTAGCCAGGCTTTTCTCTCTCTTGGCTATAAGGGTCCAGTGCCTGGATCACTGGGCTCTGTTTACCTGACTGTGAAGAAAAGCTTTTCTATGTTGCTGTGATTCTGGAACCTCATGTGGCTGCAAAGGGTGGAGACCCACTGCTTCCTGGGATGCCCAGTGGCCATCTTTCTTATCTCTCTGTTCCTTCTCAGCAATAAAAGTCTCAGCACTATCTTTACAATCCACAGCTTTACTGGAATTTTCCTTCTGGTCAAACTCACAGTGTTTTAAATTATCCTGCTGGGCTCTTTGCTGTTGATTTGCAACATAAATCTGGGTAACAGCCCCCAGCAATAGCCATGCCACAGCCTCAACGTTTGACTGCCTTGAAATTTCCTTTGCCAGATTAATCAGTCCATTACCCTTAATCTCAGTCTCAGGCAAAGTCTCTGGGCATGAGCAAAATGCAGACAAACTTTCTGCCAAGTCATAACACACATCATAGGGAGTCCCACAACCAACACAGTCTTCCTTCCCAGCCGAAACTTCACAAGCCTGGTCTTTACTATCAGCCTTCTGGTCTCCTGAGCTCTGAGTCACCAGAATCGCCTCTACAGAACAACCTAAGTTGCTCCAGCTCTGTGCATCCAGGTGACATGTCTGAACCTTTCCAAACTCTGCCCACAAGCCATTTCCAAAGCCTCTCAAAAAACATGGTCAGGATTTGACTATGAAAAACATAGTCACAGCAATGACCCCACTCCTCCATACCAAATTCTGTCTTAGTTACTTTTTACTCATCGCTGAGACAAAATACTTGATGCCCAAGCTGGGAAAGGAAAGGTTTATTTTTTACAGTTTTTAGAGGTTTCAGTCCATACTCAGTAGACTCCAAGGCAGGGTGGCATGGTGGGGCCGCAGTTCACGGCAGCTACAAACAGCAAGGGGGAAACTAGCAAAAGAGAGACACACCTTCTTCCTGCCATTACATCACATCCTGGCTCCACCCCCTAGGAGGGTGTAGCACTGACACCACCAATCCAAGCACTAGACAATGAACCAGTCACAAATGTACAATGCAAGTACATGAGGCCTGGGGGCCACGGACATAAACCATGGCAGTAGAGCTCCCAGCCCCTCTCCTTTGAAATGGCAAAGATGTCTCCATCTCTATAGAATGCATGGAGTTCATCTTTGCCAGTGAGAGCCAATAGTCAGTATTATCCTGATAGTGCCTAGTGGCAAAATGGCAAATCCTACTAGCCTGCATGGTAAAATCAAAACACACAAAAACAAAAAAAAAAATTGAAAGACAAGGAAATACGTGTTTTCCTGGAAAGTGACAGACATTACTAGCTGTCTGTAAGCTCTTCCTTACCACTTTCTAATGACCTATCTTACCCCATAGAAACATGCATAAATCTTCATCTTCTTTAATAATATTATCCTGATTACGGAGGACTTACTTGAATCAATATGACATTGAAGAAAGCTACAGTGGAAAGTAGAGCTTGTGCTGAAGGGATGGGTCATGTCCCCAGCTGATACCAGGAGAGGGTGCTGGGCTGAGAAGATGGGCCCAAGGGACTATGTTTTTGTAGACAGAAATGGAAAATTTGAATTAGTGTTAGTGTCCATACATCAGCTGTTATCTCTACAATCTTCTCTGTAGCAATATGTCTTGACTTCAAATTTATCTTGGATACAGTTAAGGTTTCTCAATTCCAAATTTACAAATTTGAAAACTGAGAGACAGTGTTGTATTGTCTATACTCACATAAATGAAACAAAAGGAAATGGTTGGCCAGAGAAGTTGTACCAAAAAACTAATTCCCCAATTTTAATACAGGCTCTCTTTTCAATCCAAATGTCTTTCTGGAGGAACTGAATGAAGTTATCCTAGGATGTGATAAATCTGGCAAGGTGATATATAGAACTTGACTTTCCTCCTTTCTTAACAATGATGATTATACTTTAGAGTGGGAACGCCTCATTATTTTTACCTGTATTTTCAAAAACTAAGTTGGTGTGACATCAAGATTGGTGAACATGGATATCTGTGCTAACAGGTTTTCATTCAGAGCAGGATCTACGTCAGTCAAGCTGCTGAATTAGGGAGGTTGATTAGAATACACAAGTGCTTTTATGGAGAAAAATCCTTTTTCATTCCCTAGGAATCTTGGGGACATTTTTGTTTACTATTATTTATTTTTATTAGTACCTGTTTTCAGAACACAATGTTTATATTCTTTCTAAGAAGCTGGCACATGTGCTAACATCTCAGTTCCTCTCTCTTGGTTGACTCCATCTCTGGATCCCATTTCCCCTTGAGAAAAATCTATCTCCCTCCTTCCTATTATCTATCTCGTATTTTCCTCTTTATTTATAATTTGGATTTCTCACATACAAGAAGCTTTGTTATGCCTAAGCTTCTATCCTTGATTTATTTTGCTTAACATTATGGCCTCAAGGTGAATCCATTTTCCAACAAATGACTTAAATTTAGCGTTCATCATGGCAGAGTAGGTACTTCATTGTGCGAAAATATCACATTTTTTATCTATTTTAGAAAAAAATGAAAACTTTTTTGAAATGACAGTTTACTATAGTTTAAGTTAAGCTTTGGAAAATTCCAACTAGAACTAGATATACAAGAGAATAAAACTTAAACCTGAGTATCAGGCTAGATACCTCAGCATTCCTTCAAATTTCAGGCTAAATTCCAGTGTTTCTATAAGGGGCACATCCTTACTTTGACATTTGGTTCCTCCCAGAAACATGAAAAATTAAAATCAATGTTCTGGGCCAACAAAATAAGCCCTATTAATGGTCTCAGTAGGCTTTCCCATTAGTATTTAATTGTGACCAAATATGATTTGGGATTTGATGACTACCATTATTTCAGTAGAGGAATAACCAATAGTTCTTTAATCAGCAATATCTTGGATGGTTGCTCCAGCAACCTTTGAAAATGTATCTTAGTGGGCATTGTTGCATCTGCTTGTACCACTCCATATGTTTAGCCCTAGCCCTGGTACTACTTTTGTATCTAACAAATTCCCATTGTTTCATTCATGACTTTGGGAAAAGTTCTCTGACAACTTCCATTTTCTCAAAAACATTAATAACCCCGTCTACTTTTTCTGCAAATGTTCCATTTGTTCCACTGTTTTGTGAATTTTGTCTAGTCATTTGCTTCATAAGTACAAACCAAGAACCTTCTGTATACTGAATAATATGCCCGTCATTGGGTCGAGACAGCACACAAGATAGGTAAGGTTGAAGAATTCAGGGAGCACCCATTCTAAGAGAAGGAAGATAGACACAAGCATTTCACATGCTTTTCTTTATCTGAATCTGTTTACAAGGTGACTTTATATTAGTAGTACACGGTAAGTATTGACCAGACTGAGTTCAGGCACGTGTACCACGTCAGGTTGCCTGGGTTACCTGAAATCTTACTTGGGGTGCTCTATCCTGGTGCTGTCCGGGGCTGTCTTCTGAAATGTCTCACCTGCATTCTCAAGGCTAAGCCCACTCGCCCATTTTTTCTGATTGTGTACTGCGAACCTTGTCTGCAGTATTGTGAGTATTTTTTCCAATTTGCTTAGAGCTGTTCTGAGGATACTGTACCACACCATGCCCAGGCTGCCTGCGTGCCCTGCTGCAGTGGTGTTCAGAGGGGCGTGACTGCAGCTGGTGCTGCTTCCACTGCCTTCCGGAGTGATCTCTCTGTGGGCTTCTGTCCATGCTGTTACTAACGCCTCCTGGGCTGTGCTGCACTTCCTCCGAGGTTACCAAGAACAAAATAAGAATGATCTGACTGTGGACGTGATTCCCTTTTGAGCTTCTGTTCCTACTATGAAAGTTTAGTGGCCACTATCAGGTTGTGCTGGGGCTGCCCTAGGGCTCACTCTTGCTGCCATATGAAGCCAGTATTGTTTATTTCTTTGTTCAAGTTTAGGAACAAATTTCCTTCCTTTTTGATTTGCCTTCGTAGAGACTTCTCAGTAGATTTTCCTGGGCCCTGAGACCTACACTTCTCATATACACATCTTCTTATTGTCTCACACACACTTATAATGGAAGGATAGATGCATTTGGGTAGAATTTAGCAAAAGCCACCATACTGTAATCTAAAATATTTTACCAATATTAACTTCTGTTTGGCTTATAAGTCTATTATACAAAACTCATTTCCCCAGGATGGGGTTCTTCACAGAGAAAAAATCCAGTAAGAATCAGTAAGGAGTCACAATTTTATCAATTATACATGTGAGTCTAAAGCTCTGCATGGTTAGAAGTGTTCTAGGCAAGAATATCATATTCCTGAATCAGCGGATGCATAAGGCAAATGAACTCGAATGGTATAACAAGAATCACTGAATACCACACAGTAACTTCTCCCTACCTAGAAAGTTCATCACACAGTTTATAGGAGGGGAATAAATTAAGTATTATAATGATTTTTAATTCTTCCTTAGGAATTACTCATGACATATTTTACAGTTACTTTCAGTGTACCAGGCTTTCAATCTATTTTATCTTTTTTTTTTCTTAAAGAACAGATCTTTGGGTATGTGTCAGCTGTCTTGTGTTTATCATTTTGGCACTGAATTCCTGATCATTTAAATGAAAGCAGCAGACAACTCAAAAATTCTGACTCAAATTCAGAACTGCATTACTATTACGTAATGTGAGTCTACAACTGAATCCATAGCATATATATTAGAGATTATAACTCCTGTCTCTATAAATTAAAGGAACCAGAGAAGCCAAGAGAGAGAAGAGAGGGAGAGGGAAAGGGAGAGGGAAGGAGGAAGGAAGAAAGGGAGAGAGAGATTTGACTTTGTGAGTCCCTTAGGTCCCTAATCCTTATTTCTATTTGAAGAACCTTAAGAAATGACATTCTTTCTTTCACTTGCATTACATCTGGTTCAGTAAGAAGCCACCTGAATAAAGATGATATATCCTGCTTACTTAGTACAACTTGAAACCATTCTTCTTCAAGAGATTCATTACTCAGTCTTTCAAGAGCATTTTTGCATACATGAAAGAGAAAGGATGAAACTGTCTATGTCCTAATATTACCTTTTTGCTAATTTTAGTGAACAAAGTTATGTATGCCATAAAAAGATTAAGCATAAATCTTCATCTCAATTTCTGCACTATGATTAGGTTAAATGGATACCAAATCAAGGACAAATGAAAGAAAAATGGAAACCACCGAGACAAGGGAGGAAAAAGTCTAAAGTTATACTTGTTTTTTAAGAAGATTTTCTAAAGAATTTTCAGTTATGCATACTGCCTCCTATAAATATGCTATGTTATAGGACACCAGCAGTAAATTGTTGTTATTTGC
This sequence comes from Dolichotis patagonum, assembly GCA_004027295.1. NCBI lineage: Eukaryota > Metazoa > Chordata > Mammalia > Rodentia > Caviidae > Dolichotis > Dolichotis patagonum. The sequence continues at coordinate 2,281 of PVJX010000463.1, read as the reverse complement.
TTGTTGTCACCAGTAAGCTTGGAAAACAGCCCAAAAGTGTAAGTGCTTTCATTAGATTACTACCCCAGTGTGTGGACAGGGCCTGTTTCCTCCAGATAGGCAAAATGGGCCAGAAACATGTTAAATAATATTGCATAGTATTAGGCTGCCTGACTATATATATACAAAGAGAAATAATGTATCAATAGACAGAGCCCTAGAATATGATCATTCTTACTTGATTTAATAGTTAGCATGAGTATGTGGAAAAAGAGGTGAAATGGTAGGTCACACATAGCTGGAACGTGAACTATCAGATATCAAAACATCAGCTCCATCAAGGAGAAAGGCTGATTCCTATGGCGAATGGACCGACTACTGCAAACCTTGTCCTTTCCATAACTCTCTTGTGTAGGAACCTGTCATGTATCCCCCTTCATTCTTCCACCCGTCCATGCCACTGTTTCTCTGGAGATTTCATATATCTTGGTCATGCAAATGATGATTATGCCACAGAAAGAGAGATGAGTACTTTCAACACTCTAAGTCCTGGATGAAATCCATAGGGTTGGATGGCTTGAGGTAATTCGATTCACATAGCCCACAGGAAATAAAATGAGAGCTCATGTCTTTAAAACTAGTGATAGATTTTTCTCATTAAAAGATGTTTTCGCTTTATTGGCAGTTCTGAGTTTGTTTGCTCCCTCTAAGATGTTCTTTATTATCTACTTTTATGACATTTTAAACTTTGTTTAAAAGTGTTTGCTTGTTTTGCAATCAAATTAACTGGGTAAGGCATTATCCTAATGGAAATCTCTGTTCATCAGAAGCTCTATGGTTTGTATCTTGCGTGTCCTCCAGAAATACCTGTGTTGAGGATGGGATCTCCATGGCAGTGCTGCTGATGTACCATGAAACCACATAGGGGCATGACCTTCAAGGGCAAATGGGACGCCAGCCCCCACCTGTTCTCCTTTTATCTTCTGTCCATGAGATGAAAAGCTCTGCTCTACCAAATGCTCAGACCACAGTGTGCTGGTTCTCCACAGGCCCAAAGCAACTGGGCCACACTCTTGAAGATTGGAACCTCCACACCAAGAGCTAAAATAAACCCCTTCCTGAGCCGATAACCTCAGCTGCTTTGCAGCAGTGATGAAAAATCTGACTAACAGAACCCGGATGGATCTCCTTAGCACACGGTCTACTCCTCATCCAGTTAGGTTCCATAACTACTTTAAGTTCTAAAGCCAGTGAAGACAGCGTGGTCTGAGCACACACATATATCTGCAGGGCCTTCAACACAGGTGAAGGGGTGATGAGCTGACTCTGATACCCTCGAACTGTATTTGACTTAGAAGGCACAAACCAAACCAAGCCAAGCAAAGCAAAAGAACCAAATTACCACGCAGATTCCTGAGTATACTGCCAACTTCAAACCTCTCCCTTTCTGTTACACTAATCTGATACTTTATTTGTTCTCATTCTTTTTCACTCTATGGGATCTATTTAAATATTTAGTCTTCTCTCCAGTAAAGCCGTTTTTCTTAAAACTCAGGAAATGCATGTTATTTTCTCTCCATCTGTGCATTTAAGACTTTGATCACATGAGGAATCTCCTCCCTTTCTTGTGTTTCCTCTAAACTCTCCCAGTGGCATCTTGCAGTCACCATCAGTGTATAGCTCATATAGCCCCTGAGATCTTTTCAGTGCCCCTTAAAAGTGACAATTATTTCAAAACCCTAAAATACTGTTTTTTTAAAATTGTCCTGACATTTGTACTAAGCACTTAAAAACTGTGAAAGATAAAACTTCAAATAAAAGCCTAAAGCAATATGACAGAAAAATTCTGTACTAACAGTTATCATAATCACTGCTTCATGCTTGAAAGAAAAACAAAAGGGGAACATGGACAGGGTGGCACACTTCTGTAATCCTAGCACTTGTGAGGCTGAGGCAGGAAGATCACAGCTAGTTCAAGGCCAGCATGACCTGCACAGTAAAACCCTGTCCCCAAAAACCAAAAGCCAAAAAATAAGTAAATAAATAAATAAATAAGCGCTCGCTTCGGCCGCACATATACTAAAATTGGAAGGATACAGAGAACATTAGCGTGGCCCCTGTGCAAGGATGACATGCAAATTCGTGAAGCGTTCCATATTTTTTTTACCTTAAAATCAGGCACAAGACAAGGATGTCCATTATCACCACTGCTATTCAACATAGTACTGTAAATACTAGCCAGAGCAATAAGACAGGAAAGAGAAATAAAAGGAGTAAAGATAGGAAAAGAGGAAGTTAAATT
>PVJX010000462.1:0-256995 GCA_004027295.1 Dolichotis patagonum | reverse complement strand
TTTTTGACCATTCAATATGATGCTGGCTGTTGGTTTGTCATAGATGGCCTTTACCATATTGAGATAAAGACCCTCTATTCCAATTCTCTGTAAGGTTCTTATCATGAATGAGTGTTGGACTTTATCAAAAGCTTTTTCTGCATCTATAGAGATGATCCTGTGGTTCTTGCTTTTGGCTCTATTGATATGGTGGATTACATTTATTGTTTTAAATTCACTTTTTTTTCAGTGAATTCAGTGTCCCTTCTACCAGCCAAACTTGATTTTCTCTTTGTATTTGTCTCGCACCTGTGAGAAAGTCCTGCTGAATGTAACCCTGAGCACAGCACACCTTGCTGAAACACTCAGGGCTCTCATACCTAAAGCAGTATTTAAAAAAAAAAACCTTTCAATGCACTGATCAAGGAGCACTGAGCAGCCCGGAGGTGAGAGAGAAGGGAATGACTGCAACCGTGGATTTTTTTAGAATATTTTGTGTGACCTCTCCAGCATAGGTTAATAACTTACGTATTAATCTTCACTGAATTTTTATGGATTTTCTCTATGATTTAACTTTTTTTCATTGACCTAGTAGAATTTCCCCTTTCAGAACACTTTTTCAATGCATGGTAAGGTGAATAAAAGAAAAGCTATCTTTTTATTTTAAATGGAGTAGTGCAAAAGTCACTGACTTTTCATGAGAATTGAAAATAAAACTCAACAGAATTTCTCAGGAATCATAGTGTTTGATGATAGAATCAAGGATGACAGCTATGAGCTCTTCAGCCTACCTACCCCTGTTTAATTTCTACCTCCAGCCTTCCTTAGCTGCTGGATGTCTGACTTGCTTCTTCCTTCTCAACCCTTCCCACACTTCCTTCTGTTGAATGCGCACTTTGCAAATGTTTTAAAAACATGGCTCAACCATTCATGGCTCAAAATTATACTTAGAGCCTTCACTGATACTGCAAGATACTGCTTCACTGAAATAATTAGTAGCTTTCAGCCCGGATACTTGTTATGCTTATTTACACAATGTTGGCATTTCCGTACTGTGAACATCAGTATATCCTATATACACTTTAGGTGTCAACCCTGCTACCCAAATGTCAATCCACATTCTGGGGCCCCTTGTGGCTTACTCTTTGTACACAACTGCACAAAAAGGAGCATAGTGTCAGGCCAAAGGTGAGACTGAAATGCATTCCAAATGCACTTTCATCTCTCAGAAACAGCAAAACAGACAAACACACCAGGGGAGTCAACTCCTGCCCTAGAACTACTCTTACTAGGATTATTTTTCCCCTCTGTTGCTTTTATATATTACCTTATAATTTTATGCCCCATTATTGTTATACCAGCTGCAAAATGCTCCATTCAGATTTAGTTTCCTATGAATTTCTATCTCAATACTTCTTGTTTCTCTTGAAGTCTCTACTGGCCTCAGAGTCCTTTGATCCTCCTGTTATCTTTTTCTGTTCCTCTTTTCCTCTGTTTTTTCAGTTATTTTTACCTTAAAATTTAAGCAATTGACTTAGTAAAGGTTCTGTTTTAATCATAAGACTGGTGTCACTAGAGTCACCATGAGTTGAATGGAGGGTAAAATTCTAATCCCCATCAGCATGTTGACAATTGCTGGTTCCTTCACTGGCCTGAGTATGGACTTCCTTGAGAGTATGTGGTAATTTACTTCTGAGTATTCAACACACAACACAGCCCAGTATGGAAATGTACTGAATAATTGCTGAGTAAATGATGAAAACTGTTATTTTCTATATAGAGACCTTCTTATAAATTTGTGAAGGTCAGCTTAACCTGTAACTTAATCAAGAGAACAAATACACTTTAAGATGCCTGTTGTGACTGTTAATCTTCTTAGTCATAGATTATCTGTTGTGATAATAACTGGTAGAGTGGTCTTATCACTTAATCTTGTTCATTTGTGGCAAGGTACCACTTTGGTCTCTGGTAGACAAAAGTGAAGAATTTAAATGACAATTTGCAGAAACTTAGTGAAAGCTTTGAAAGATGAGTTCAGTTTTAGCCACTTTTGGGTTCTGAGTTTGGTCAAGGTCTACCTTCTGCACAGCCTGGGTGGACCTTGTCTCTTACCTTTCTCTGCGGTCTTCGCAGTCACACTCCTGTTTAGTGTATGTGACGGTGATGGAGGGTGCCTTGAAGAGAGGAAATCTGTCTCTCTCTTGATCCTTTTTTGTTTTGTTTTGCTTTGTTTTTGTGGTGCTGGGATTAACCCTAGATGCAAATGACCTACCAGTGAGCTACAGCCTCAGTCTTTACATTTTATGGTAAGACAGTCTCACTAAGTAGCCTAGGCTGCCTCAATGTGTGATCCTCTTGTCTTAGCTGGTGGGGGAGCTGTGATTACCAAGGCCTGTGCTACCACCCCACTATTTATTTCTCTTCCTATCTCTAATCAATAGTCTAGTGTTTGCCCCACACTTGTCAGCAAATGTTTGTTGAGTGAAATATTAAACTAAGTTTAATCTCACCCTTGTGAAACAAATAACACTGAACACATAGAAGTTGATGTATATAGGAATAAAGGTGGGGCTGTAGTATAAAGGGAGCAAAGAGGAGGAAGAGATTAATGGTTGGTCTAGAAAATTTTCTAAAACTTCCCATATTATATGCTGAAGTTCAACAACTGCACTTATAAAATGAAAAGGATTATAATATGTTTATATAACCAAGTTTTGATTGCAGGTTGCTGTTCGCAGAGGGAAACTAAAATTGGACAGAAACTACATGGGTTTTGATATGAAGGAAGGACATGCTTTTAAACAACATACTCACAGAAAAAACCAAACCCAAAAGCAGAACGCAGCCTGCATTCTCGTTTTCCTCTGGTAGTCGGTAGTGGTGGTTTACCTAAAGGAGCTTCCCAGGTGGATTATAATGGGTAAAGAAATAGGGACCAAAACAAGACAGAACAAGATGACATATGAAAGGAAGAAAAATTATTAGATTCAAATGAAAGGAAGAAAACTATTTATACTTGAATGAAAGGAAAAATAAGAAAAATGATTCAACCTGACAATGCGTTTGCACAGAAAAAAATGCTTTCGTGTTCCACTTCAAGGCCTACAAGTGACCTGTCAGAAGGTATTAAACTGCATTCAATGCACAGAAACAAAGGAAGCACTATTGTCTCAAGTTTTGTTTGGTTTAAAATCCATTCTTTAGATCAGTGATCTCTTTCCTCATTTATAACCTCTTGTGCATGAAACCTTGTCCTGGGAAGACATCTAGATAGGTCTTAGGACAAGGCTGTGAGAGACACAGAAACTATTCCAGTCCACTCAGCTGGCTTAAGGCAGATTTTCTATACCCAGCTGGTCAATGGTGTTAGGACTCCTGTCTCATACTTGCCTGGTATTAACATAATCCATGATGCATCAGCATGATAGAATACATGATTTTGATTTCTGTTTACTATGGCTAACTCTTTAATAGCTCATAATAGGAAAAAACTGTTGAGAATTACTGCCTACTTTTTCTAAAATTTAAAAACAAAAAAAGAATAAAAATGATGGTACACAATTTCAAAGCAAAATAATAGGAGACTAACACCAGTTGACATATTGCATATTGTCCTCAAAATAGTTTTCCAGATTACTAGATATAGGGATAAAAATAATCAACCAACTGAACAACGAAAACATAAACTGTTTTTTGATGTAGTAGAGTATCTATCTTGTGTATATTACATGTATATAATCTTTTCCCTTCTTTCTTTTCTCCTTTCCCATATCCCAGTTATTCTTGCCTTTTGAGCAGTTTCTTTTCCTTTCACTTTCACAATAGACCATGTAATTAATGGTACAAATTAAAGTATTAACCTCAATATTAAAAATAACATTTAATTTTTAAAATACATTACAGAGAAGAAAATATATTAAGTTTTCATAATTCTTGAAAGTACCTTTAGCCAAGAATTAAGACTTGTCCCCAGGCTTCAGCCAGCTGTGCTGGCTCTGGGACGCACTGCCACTAGCTTTTCTCTCTCCAACTTTTAGATGTTGAAATCAGGATTTAGAGTTGATATAAAGTAACTACATCACTTTTGCCTACCATCTTTAACACACGTTCTCTTGTTCCTGGGCACAATTTTTTCACCTTAAATTTCACTGTTGAATAAACTGTCTGAAACCTGGTGGAAATGGGAAAATGAATATTTTGGACAATTACATAGTCTGTCAAGTAACAAATGAAACATATGTGAGCTGTTAAGTTGCAATTAAGTACAACTTAATATTGGGGGGGCGTCTTTGATTGTTACAGTTCAGTCTTATTTTTTTCCTTTACTGAACTGCCACCCCTTGAACATAACCTGCACTTTGTTCTACTTTGACATATGCACCTCTCTTTTCTCCTCTCCTCTCCCCTCCTCTCCCCCCACTCCTCTCCCTTCCCCTCCCATCCCCTGCTCTCCTCTCCTGTCCTCTCCTCTCCTCTCCTCTCCTCTCTTCCCTTCTCTTGTCTGGTCTGGTCTGATCTTCCCTCTTCTCTCTTCCCTCCTCTCCCTCTCTCCTTTGGCTTTTATTTTTTTTTTAGATATCATCTCTTATGGAAAGTCCTTAGATTTTTTACCTGATTTTTCAACTGCTTGCTTTTTTTACGTTCATAGAACAGACTATGTAACTATCCAAAGGTTTAGATCTAAAATAACTTCATATGTTCACAGGTAAGACTTTTGGAAGATTGTTGAATCGTGGGGGTGTTATTCTTAACATTTGATTAATCCATTAAAGAGTTTCGCACTGAGTGTGCTGTAAGGATGTGGGGCCTAATCAGGAGTGGGGCTCACTGTGGGTGTAACCTGGAAGGGCAGGTCTCCTTCCCAGCTTCTCTCTTTTGTCTGTGTTTCCTGGTTGCCATGGTGTGAGCAGCTTTCTTTCACTCACGCCCTTCAACTCTGCCCTTCTGGCTTTGGAGCAAATGAACTATCCACTGAATCCTTGATAAACCTTAAGACAAAAAAGAAGAAAGGAAAAGAAAAGAGAAGAAAAGAAAAGAAATTGTGAGTGCTCTGTATTGTGTCCCAGTGAGGAGAAAGTGACTAAGATATCCTCCATAATACCTTTTGTAATTATGTTTTATTATAGCAAAAAATACATAACATGAACTTTACCATTTTTATCACTTTTAGGTGTGTCATTAAGCAGCTTTAAGTGTATTTCCATTGTATGCAAAAAACACCACCATCTATCTGCAGCACTTTTTTCATTTATTCTACCCTATGATTTTTTTAAAAAAATTTATTTAAAGAGAAAAAAGAAAAACAAACAAACAAAAAGAGTAGCAACAATACAGAATTCCAAAGGGAAAAAATAAAAGAACAGCACCAACCAAAACAAAAACAAAACAATAAGAAATCACCACTTGGTAAGTTACATACTGTTATCATTGGAAATAGTTGTTCAAGTTACAAAATTAAAACACACAAAGTAGACATTCAAACAGTGAGACTGTTAACAGTTCTGCTCAACAATCTAACAAAAACAGTAATATGGTCATCTATCATCCACACTTAAACATACATGTGGTTATATCCTTTAGAGCACTTTCTTTTCCTCTCTTTTTTACAGTAGAAATTATGCATTTTGGGTTTTATTACTCCTACAGTTCTTATTACTTTTTACACTAGAGACACAATGTGATATTTATAAATGTGATTCTTATTTATTTCACTAATTAGGATAGTCTCAAGTTGTTTCCATTTCCCTATGAAGGCGTCAAGATCATCCTTTTTTATAGCTGAGTAATATTTCATTGTATAAAAACACCACATCTTTTCATCCACTCTGCAGTTGATGGGCATCTTGGCTGTTTCCAAGATTTAGCTATTACAAATTGTGCTGCTATGAACATGGGTTCACACATATCACTGTGATATGAACTTTTCAGTTTTTCTGGGAAAATACCCAGGCGGGGAATAGTGGGGTTGAATGGAGCTTCCACTCCTAGTCTTCTGAGAATTCTCCATATTGATTTCCATAGTGGTTGCACCAGTCTACACTCCCACCAACAGTGGAGCAGTGTTCCTTTTTCCCCGCAACCTCGCCAAAATTTGTTATCAGTTGATTTCTTGATGGCAGCTATTCTTTCCCATGTGAGATGAAATCTCAATGTTGTTTTAATTTGCATTTCTCGAATGACCAGTGATGGTGAACATTTCTTCATGTATTTATTGGCCATTTGTATATCTTTATCTGAGAACTGTGTGTTCATCTCAGACGCCCATTTTTGGAGAGGGCCTATGAATTTAGGGGGCTTGATGTTTTTCAGTTCTTTATATGTTCTTGATATAAGTCCCTTGTCTGAGGGGTTGCTGGCTAGAATTCATTCCCATTCTGTGGGTTTTCTTTTCACTCTATTGGTGATTTCTTTTGAAGTGCAGAAATTTTTCAATAATATGAGATCCCAGTTGTTGATTCTCTGAGGTGTTTCCCGTGCAGTTGGCATTTTATTCATGAATTCTCTACCTACCCGTATATCTCCAAGATTTCTACCTACCTTATCTTCTTGTAGTGTTTAGTGTTTCTGTTTTAATGTTTAGGTCTTTGATCCACTTAGACCTTAGTTTTGTGCATAGTGATAGGCATGAATCTAGTTTCAGTCTTCTGCATGTGGAGAGCCAATGTTTTCAACACCATTTATTAAAGAGGCTAGCCTTCCTCCAGTGAACATATTTAGCCCCTTTGTCAAATATCAGGTGGCTCAATGTCTTTGTACCTATACTTGCATCTTCTAATCTGTTCCATTGATCCTCAGGTCTATTTCTTTGTCAGTACCACGCTGATTTTATCATTATGGCTTTGTAGTCCAGTTTCAAGTCAGGAATTGAGATGCCTCCTGCCTTGCCTTTATTGCTCAGAATTGCCTTTGCTAGTCTAGGTTTCTTCTGGTTCCAAATGAATTTTAGGAGTGTTTTCTTTATATCAGCGAGGTATGTCAATAGTATTTGATTGGGATTATGTTAAATCTCTATAACAGTTTGGGGAGTTTGACCATTTTCATGATGTTGGCTCTTCCTAGCCAGGAGTATGGAACATCTTTCCATTTTCTAATATCCTCTTCAATCTCCTTTTTTAGTGTAGTATAATGTTCAGTATATAGGTCTTTTACATTTTTAGTTAGGTTGATTCCTAAGTATTTCATTTTTTTAGATGTTATTGTGAAGGGCAATATTTCCATAATTTCTCTCTCGGTGAGTTTTTTGTTCGTGTACAGGAATGTTATTGATTTTTGCATGTTGACTTTGTAGCCAGCTACACTGCTGAATTTTTTTATTACCTCTAGTAGTCTTTTAATGGAGTTTTTTGGGTCTTCTATATAGAGTATCATGTCACTTGCAAATAGTGATAATTTAACTTCTTCCTTTCCTGTCTTTATTCCTTTTATTTCTTTCTCTTGTCTGAGTGACTTGGCTAGTGTTTCCAGAACTATATTGAACAGGAGTGGTGATAGTGGACATCCTTGTCTTGTTCCTGATTTTAAAGCGAAAGCTTTCAGTTTTTGTCCATTTAGTATAATATTGGCTGTTGGTTTGTCATAGATGGCCTTTATAAGGTTGAGGTAGACACCGTGTATTCCGAGTTTCTGAAGGGTTTTTATCATGAACATGTTTTGGACCTTATCTTAAGCTTTTTCTGCATCTATAGAGATGACCATGTAGTTTTTGGTTTTGGCTCTGTTGATGTGGTGTATTACATTTATTGATTTGCATATGTTAAACCATCCCTGCATTCCTGGAATGAACCCCACTCGGTCATGATGTATAATCTTCTTGATGATTTGCTGCATTCTATTTGCTAGTATTTTATTGAGAATCTTTGTGTCTATGTTCATTAGTGAGACTGGCCTATAGTTCTCTTTTTTGGTTGCATCTTTCTCTGGTTTTGGGATGAGAGTAATACTTGCCTCCAGAAATGAATTAGGGAGGATTGCTTTCTTTTCAATTTCATTGAAGAGTTTAAGGAGTATTGGCATCAAGTCTTCTCTAGATTTCTTATAGGATTCAGCTGTGAATCCATCAGGGCCTGGGCTTTTCTTTGTTGGTAAGTTTTTTATTATGTTTTCAATTTTAATAGCTGATATTGGGTTATTCAAGATTGCTATATCTTCTTGGTTGAGCTTTGGTAGTTCATATGTTTCTAGAAATCTGTCCATTTCCTCTGTGTTTTCCTCTCTATGTGGGTAGAGATTTTCAAAGTAGGTGTTCATGATCTTTTGAATTTCCATGAGATCTGTAGTAATTTCCCCCATTTTGGTCCTTATTGCATGAATTTGGGTTTTTTCTTTGTTTTTCTTTATAAGGTTAGCTAGAGGTTTGTTAGTTTTGTTTTATTTTCTCAAAAAACCAGCTTTTTGATTCATTAATTCTTTGTATTGTTTTTAGTTTCAATTGCATTGATTTCTGCTCTAATCTTTATAATTTCCTCTCTTCTATATGTTTTAGATTTAACTTGCTCTTCTTTTTCTAGAAGCTTGAGATGAAGCATTAAATTGTTTATTTGTGCTCATTCTGTTTTCTTGATAGTACAATTTATTGCTATATAGTTCCCTCTTAAGACCACTTTCATTGCATCCCATAGATTATAATAGGTTGTTCATGTATTTCATTGAATTGTAGGTATTGCTTTATTTCTTCTTTAATTTCCTCTGTAGCCCACTGGTTGTTCAAAAGGTTGATATTTAACTTCCATGTATTTATGCCAGTTTTGCAATTTCTTTTGTTATTAATTTCTAATTTCAGTGTGCTATGGTCAGATAGTATGCATGGGATAATTTCAATACCTTTGCATTTACTTAAGAAGTTTTATGGGATAATATATAGTCTATTTTGGAGCATGTCCCATGGGCAGCTGAGAAGAATGTGTATTCTGATGTGGTTGGGTGGAACACTCTGCAAACATCTACTAAGTCCAATTGCTCGCAGGTATGATTCAGTTCTATTATTTCTTTGCTGATTTTTTGTCTAGTGAATCTATCTCTTTGTGACAGTGGGCTGTTAAGGTCACATGTAATAACTGTGTTCTTGTGTATTTGGTTTTTCATGTCCTTTAGTATCTGTCTTATATAGTTGGAAGATCAATAGTAAAGGAGTAAACTAGAAATTAACTGGCAATTACTCATTTTGTAAGTTAGATGATACTTATGTGACATAATTATTTAAGCAGTTTTTGAAAAGAAGAGAAAATTGGCAAGAAAAAAAGCATGATACTTCTACACATGAAAGGCAAGAAGGAATAATTCTGAAACATTACCAGGGAAAAACCTTCCAGGCAAAGGAAGCAACAAGTGTAAAGCCTTTAGTGCAAATGTCTATGACCCTAGGAGGGGCATTGGTGATTGGGATGGAGACAAAAGAAGAGAAAGACTCACAATGAGGTTGGAGAGGTAGTAAGGAACGGATCAAAAATGGCTAAGGCAGCCAGTGGTGGTTACTGGGATTTTACTCAAAGTGAAATGAAAATCCTTCTATGGGTTTTTAGAAGAAAGGAGTATAATTAGATTTTTTAGATGGATTTTTTTTTCTGGCTGTGTCTATAGAGTGGATTAATTGAAAACCGTGGATAGTGTGGAAGTGTAATAAAGAAGATTTTGATATCCTTCTTGTGAGACAGAGAGAATAAAGCAGATTTGAGATCATTTTGAAATGTAAACAGAGAACTTGATGGTGGAATAGATGTAAGAGGTTAGGGTGTCAAAGTGTCCTTTAAGAATTACTTGGGTAAAGAAAATTAAGACAGAGGCCATTCTTTTTATGAAATTCTGTGCTACCAGCTCTTAACTAGGCATTTTGAATGATGTAGAAGAGGTGGATGACTTCTGAGATAATCAATAAGTGACACAAAAATCGTATGTTGGCTCTTTTGTCATTTTAGTAAAATCTAATGAAGCTGAACATAGTTGTCAGGGTCTTTCAGGTCTACCAAGTTAGGCAGTTAATTTAGAAGGAAATTTTTATGACAAGCTCTGTTTTGTTTCCTTTATGTATAGAAATTTATACTGGTATGGATCCAAGGCTTGCAAATTCTAGTAACCAGAGCTTACAAGGTGTTAACTAATGCTACATTTGAGGGTGACAATACATATGTAACGGTCAAAGATTCCAGTTGATGGATTAGGGAAGTTTTAGGCAAGTAATGGAAGTTTCTGAAGGAAATGAAAGACTCAGATAAGCAAATAGGAAGAACCTCAGACTCTGACAAGTATGGACAGCTAGAAAACCACAGTACCAACATGAATGATTGCACGTGAACTAGACAGGAAACTCTGCCCAGCTCTAGATTGGTAGAAAGCCAGTAGGGACAAGTATGGGTGCCATCAGAGCTTTCAGTGCTTTATAATTTGTAAATTACTTTTCCTTGATTCATCTTTGTAGTCCTTATCATGAAAAAGGTAAGGCATCATTATTACTCCATTGTTTTACAGACTAGAGATGAAATAATGACGTGGTAATACAGATGATTTAAAAAACAAAAGGACTACATTAACTTCATTTAAAATATAAAACCTTGTTAAGATGGACTTGACAGGAGTGACTATATTTACTTTTAAAGCCATGTAGAATATCTTACCCTGCATTCCCAAGAACTCCATGGATACTAAGAATTAAGAGCTTAACATTTTGAAAGTAAGAGGGCCTTAACATTCATCCTATCATGACTCAGTGTCCTAAATTATTTATAAAACCACTGTAAGGAAACAAACAAAACTTGTCTTGAAGATTTTGTTTTTCTGAATAAGCTGCATTATTTGGTATAGTTAGAAGATCCTGACTCCTAATTTTTAGTTTCAGCAGACTTCACTAAAATGATCATAGAGTCAAAAGATGACTTTAATAATTTAGTGGTTATGTTAGGACTCTTTTAAGATTATTTTGAATACCTGTTATGGGAGTTTTCATGAAGATTCTGGAAGAATTTTTCAGATAAGAATCTTCTCAAGAAAGTAGCAGTTAACATCAAACTTTACAGGGATGGAAAGTGTACATTACATGAAAACTGTCTTGTTAGATTTGAGCCTCTGTTTGTCCTCTACAGATCTTTAGAAAGCATTAAAAATTTTAAAATCTGAATTTCTAAATTGAACATGGTACTCTATTAAACACATTATTTATGTGTAGCTCCTATGTGTGCATGTGTGTATTTCTAACTGTCTGAATCATGTTTATTTTGTTTTAATTCAACAAGCAATTATTAAAGTTTTACCAGGAGTAAGTCTTATAGTGACTGATGAAGAGAACTCTTAACATACGATACAATGAATTTACTAAACATAGGAGAAAGAAACAAATGGAAAATCAAAGAGGTGGTTAAAAGGAGCAGGAAGTTATTTATGTATATTAAGCAGCATTTAGCAGATTTTGACACACAGAGATGGAGGTAGCGTGTGTCCAACAGAGAACAGTGAAGACTAAAACCAACAAGGAGCAAAATGTAATGTTGTTAGAAAGCCAGAAACAATAGTAGTTGACAGGTTCTTAGATGTAGGTTGAGTGATAGAAAGCCCTACTGGAAATGTTTAGGTCAGATTGAAATATGTGAGCTTATTTTGTAGGCGATAATGGAGACAGATAAGTATGGCACTGAAAAGTGAGAAAAATCACAGTGACCTTGAATTATGGATGAGTTTGGGGTTGGAAAAATCCATCACTGTGAAGCTGAGAACTCTAAGAAAGCAAGCTAGGGATAACAAAGCATAGACAAGAACAAAAGCAGCTAAAAAGAAAGAAGAATGAATGGGACAGGCCATTTTATGTGTGTGTTGTGTATGTAAAAATGATGCACATCTAAGTCTTAATTACATCTAATCCTGCTCTCCTAAATATAGAGTCAGGCATTTTTTACCTTTAGCAGTGCAACATGTTTTCCCTTCAAGTGTACTTTTCAAATGTGTCTTCCACCTTGTATGTGGTCAAAATTGTGAAAAGCAGAGGTAGAGAAGCCTCAATATTTTTGTGTGCTCGCTGATCTGATTTTGCACAGCATTTGCTGTCTCTTTGATGTTGAGGGCCTTCAGAAGCTGGGGGAAATAACAGACGTTCCTTTGTAAAGGCAATGAATGGGAAAGGAAAATTTGTGTAAAATCAATGCTTTAAGACCAAGGCAGGAATTTTGATGGCTATTATAGGATTAGAGAAAAGTTTCCAAATCAGTTGCAAGTCTGTGTTGCTCCTTCTTTGACAAATCTGCTATCTTTCAACCTACCTCAAGGCCGATGATATCCTTTTCCAAGACCTTTATGAACCAGTTAGACTAACACTCGGTGACCCAGTATCTAGTCAACAAGTTATCCATTATGGTTGCACACTCAGCTTGAAACTCTAGTTATACTTTGATTTTTATTTTCTAGGCTTTATTCTAGCTACTTTTTTTGGACACTCTCCTCTCCTTTTTCTTCTTGATCTGAGACCATCCTTTATTCATGTTTTTTCTTTTCAATCTCTGATTCTGAATTTGAGTCCAGATTCCTGACACACAACCTGCTGACCACATGGCTAGCTCATACCATTACTGTAGTCTGAATATTTTCTTTTTCAAAAATTGTGTGTTGAGATCTAATGCTCCAGGCTATAATAATTAGAAGGTGGAACATTTGTCAGATAATTAGGTCATGAAGGATCTCTCTTCATGAATGGGATTAGGCATTTTATAAAACAGATCTGAGGGAGTTTTCCAGTCCCTTCCATTGTGTGAGGACACAGCTAGAAAACTCCATCTATGAGCCAGGAAGTAGACCTCCACCAGATTCTGAATCTGCTGGTATCTTGATCTCAAAATTCCAGCCTATGTAACTGTCAGAAATAAATTTTTGCTGTTTAAAAGTTACCCAGTTAATGACTACTTTGTTTTAGTAGCTCAGAGAAACCAAAACACTCACCTTGTTTTCTCTTAAACTCTTCTTTTGTTACCTACTTAAGATGCATAGCTATCTATGCCCCTCTCACTCTTCTCCTTATTGTGGGATTTGAGTGAAAACACCATGTGGGAGCTTCTAGCTGTAGTTCCTCTGTCATCCTGTCTTCAAAATAAACTATCACTGGTGTTCTTGGCTTTATCTGCTGATTGCTAAGTTCTGATGGAGAAAATTAGTTTCTAGAAGTCTCGTCCAATTGAGGAGCTATGGAAGTAATGCACAGTCTTATGCAAGAAAGGAGGGAAATCTGAAAATGAACCTCACCAACTTTGGAATCCGTTCATTTTTCTTTGTGCAGGAAATACTACCTTCAGCAATTACCATGAATCTATGCATATTGCTGAGACTGTTTCCATTTACTGTTTCCATGTAAGCTGGGTAAAACACAGAGACAATGACTCTGAGTGATGTGTGTATGTATATAGCCTAGTGTTATTTTTTTCAAAGAAAATGATTTCTATTGGTACATTTTAGGTATACAATGATCGATTCATCATAGCAAATCTGTACCTGTACATATACCCCTTCATTCTTTTTTCCCATTCCCTTACCCTCCCTTCAGTCCTTCTTCCTCTCCTTTTTTAATGAAAGCTTTGTTTCCAGTTTTTTCTTCATTTGCTTTTCTTACTTTTCCCTTCTTTCCTTTCTCTCTCCCCTCTCCCTTTCCTCCTTCCCATTTGAACATTTTCTTCCTATTTCATAATATCTAGCATACATTTTGATCCTTATCTAGTCTAGTGTTAGTTTTAAAGAAATACTTTTAACTACTTACTGTGAACTAAAATACTATCACAGCTATTCTCTTCCAATACAAGTGGAAAGAAACATTCATTCCTTAGTCTGGTATTGAAGCAAATCAACCCTCAAATATCTTTTTAGGTACATATTTCAATTTCCTCCAAAATTTAGCTAGGGAAGGATGAATCCTTTTGTTCTGTTTTTCTCTCTGGAAAGTCAAGGGTTCCTACTATATTTATATTGTAGAGAGTCTAGAGTCCTTACTGTATTTACATTGTGGAGGTGGGGAAGGTCTTTGGTATTGTTGAATAATGTGTTACTTAGTTCTTTGTTACTGTAGCAAATACATCAGATAATCAACTTGTAGAGAGAAAAGGTTGATTTTGGTTCACAGTTCTTGGAGGTTTCAGTGCATAGTCCACTTGCCTTGTTGGTTGCCTGTTTGTAGTAGCATAGTATATCATGGCAATGCATGTGTGATACAGTAAGCTACACTAGAAGGCAAAGAGGAAAAACAGTGGGCAGAGGCCCAATATCCCATTCATAGACTACTGCCCACTAGCTAAAAGACCTCCCACGATGTCCTCTCTCTTAAAGTTTCCACTAACTTTAGGTTCACCAAATTGAATATTAAACTTCTTAATAGATGAAACTTTGGGAGACATTATATATTCAAACTAGATCAGACAATGGGGTACTGGGTATTACTAGAAATCAAAGATGCAAGACACTACACAGTACACTAGGAAATATTTATACAAGATAATACATGAGAAATGTTTATACAAGATAAAACATGAAAACACATTTTCTGTTTTATGGTTTGAATTTTTTCACTAAAACTCATATTGAAATTTAATTGCCTTCTTGAAATATTAAGATTAGGGATTTGGTGGGACCGTTAACACATGAGTAAGTCATGAGGACTCTATCTTCATTAGTGTGTTCATGGATAGGTGGGCTAGTGAGTTATTCTCAAGCAGGGCCTAGTTTGACTCTGTCAGTGGTATGTGACCTTCTCATGATGTTATATCCTGTATTTCCTCTGAATTTTGCAGAATTCCCACCAGCAAGAACTTGCCTACATGTAACCTCTCAATCCCAGAACTTCCACCTTCAGAACTGGGCTTAGGTAAACTTTATTTTTTATAAACTATTTAATCTGCGATATTCAGTTGTAGCAATAGAAAATGAACTAAGACAAATTGTAATAGTCAAAGATGTTAATATTTACATCAGCAATGATTTCAATCATAAAAAGGCTAATTTTACCTTGTATTATTATTATTTAAATTATATATTTATATATAAATAATATATGTAAATGTTTAACATTCTTATTAGAATTGTTAATATTAAAATCATACTGACCACTATAAGGATAATATCTTATACTTTGAATATGCAAATTTTTTTACTCAGTAAATGTTTATTGAGCACCTACTGTGCTGCTGCTGAGTATATAATGGTGGACAGGACAAATTTCTTCTTTCATGAGTTTCCCTGCAAACACTGTAACTATTCAGGTATGTGTGGTCATTAATCTTAATGAGATTATAGTATAATGATTACTTTATTGATTTACTAAGTAAATGACAATTGACAACTGACTATTCAGAGAGTGTGCTGAGGATTCAGCATATGCAAAATGAACCAGGGTCCTTGCCCTCAAGAGGCTGACAGCCTATTAGTACATGGAGATGAGGTGATAGGCTCTGAAAATACATTGTTTTAGGTTTTATGTGAAGAAAGTGCCTTGTGGTATTGAGAAATGAGGAGCATTCAACCACAACTTTAAGAGCCAAGAAAGGCTTCCCAGAAAGAGAAAGGTCTAAGCAGTGACCAAAAGACTCAGCTAGAATTAGCCGGAGCCCTGGGAGGCCTTAGTATGAAGCATGAGGCCCGATATCAGGAGGATCATGAGGGTTTTACAAGCCACAGTGAGGCCTTGGAGTTGATCCTATGGTGTAACAAGGGGCAAATGAAGTGTTTGGAGCAAGAGGAAGCCTGATTAGGAATGGCTCTGTGTAAAAATATACTTGCATTCCCACTCTACCTCTGAATCTTTGCCACCCCAAAAGATGGTTTATGTATTTTAATTCGTCATGGGATTCAAGTTCAGGCATTCCAACTTATTTGAAGTCAAATGTCAATTTAAAATTACTGCTTACAAAGTGCACTGCCTTTTCAGTTTGGATGTTTTTCTTTGCTCCTTTACCCTAGTAAGCACCATAATCTTGGGTCTCTATTTAGACATCCCATGGTAGACACTCTTCTCATTTAGCGTGTGAACGGGTGGGTCCAAGTGCTTCCAAAGAGAGGAAATGCTTGAAATGTTTGTTCCTGTCAGAAAATCTATTCCAGAGATGTACAATTCCTGTCCAAAACTATTCTTTAATTTTTTTCTGTTAACATCTGGATGAGACCATTATTGAAATTCCAAAGTTTCTTTAGCACCTACTAGTGCCTGCTTTAACAGAAAATGATTAGGTCTAAGAATGATCTGTCTTGCAGGCATCTGTGCTGAAAAAGGGAGCCTGAGGCATGCAGGCCCTGGCGGGGAGTGAATAGAGCACCTTAAGGTCCACATCCTGGGAGTTGTAAGAGGGAAGAAATTCAGTAATTAAATTCAGTTCATGGCAAAGGAGTTAGACCCTTACTTCTCCCTGTTGTATGTGTACAGTGGGGGTCTGGTCTCCACTGATTTCCTGGTGAAGGTAATTTATGCCCCTGTGGTAACAGAAAGTTTCTGGCTTTCCTGAAATATAAGAGGAATTTCTATGCTCATATATAATGAAGTTTGTTCTGAGTATGTTTGATGGCTCACGGACTTTCAGTATGTGATTTTTGGTGTCACACAATATTTTGGTCTTCAGTGCTATTTTATATCTTCCTTCAGAAGATATCTCTTCATGGCAGAGAAATATATCACCTACAAACCAAGATGTTACACACGTGCCTGCCCCTTCTTCCTTTGCTTCTCTATGTTGACCTGAAAAATATTTCCCCTGGATGCAGTGTACTGAGGCCCAGATCTGACATTAGAGCTTCATAAAAAAAAAATGAAAGAGACAAACTCAAGCCCATGGTTTTAAAAAACAAATACAAGTTTTTCAAGGATTTCACTGCTAAGCTAAAATGGGCAATAAAAGTTTTAAAAAACTGACTTTAAATACTGAACAAATTGTGAAAAGAGATGCATTATAAAACAAACAAAATAAAATATGGTGAAAAAAGGGTTAAAAATCTCAGCACTCAAATTTCTCTGATGACACAATCCTGTCCAGCACTGCTAAATAATCCTGAGGCACCAAATATGACTGAACACAGCATATACTACAAACAGCATACATTACAAATAGCAAATAATACAAAATTCATTTACTTTCTTCCCGTGAGTTAATGCCCTATTTTTCCCAAAAAGCTTAACACATGCTGATATCCTTATCTAAATCTGAAGGGTCTTTTGTAAAGCCTTGGCAGTGTGCGACTTCATTGTGCAACTTTAAAAACAGTTATGTGTGCTCCTAAAGGGTCACTAGAAACCAGGTGTTCTGGAAAAAATGCTCCTGAGTTGTCTACATTGCTAAGACCCTTTCCTATGTCTGTAGTCCCTTGTAAAACTCCAGTCTCCCGCCATGACTGTGTGATTTCAGTCTTGGAACCTCATCCACTGTAACCTTGACGGTGCACACTGATCTAAGCAAACTCATCTTCCCTGTATTCCTTGGCTGTGAGTAAATTCTTTTTACCATCCACATCACTGATCTCTACATGCCATTTCACAAGATACAACATGTGCCTGCATGCACACACACATGCATGTACCCCATAACACATTTTGCTATCAAGCCAATTTGCCCTTCTCTTCAGCTGGTGCAAGCCATGTGGGCCTGGGGGGAGAAACAAGCCAATTTGTCCTTGTGGTGAGTCAATGGAAGCCATGCTGGGCCTGAAGCCAATTCACCCTCCCCTGAGCCAACTGGTGCACAATATGGGAAACAAGAACACCCCACCCTCTCTCCTGTAAGCACCCTGCTGATCTTGGGGTCACAGGCTGAGTTGATAGCAACTGAGGTACAAAAACAACTTAATACCTGTAATGTTTGATTGACTTTACAAGCCTAAAGCTAGTAGGCTGAGCATCTATTAAGAGGATAACAATATGCAATCTAGTAAATATGGGGGGCTCCTTTTGTCTTATTTTTGAAATCCAATATTGTTCTCACTGTTTTGTTTTATTGTCTTGTTTTCTTCAATGTTCTGTTTTGATTGGTTTTATTATGTTCTGTTTTGTTTGATTTTATTATGTCTGATGGTATGGGTAGCAATTTTGACTATAACAAGAAGCATTATGGTAGCCATTGTTGAATTCCTATTATCCTATTTTGAAGTTCTGTGTCACTTTCACTGTTTTGTTTTGATTGGCTTCATTCGGTTTTATTTTGTTTGGTTTTAGTCTCTTTAAATAAAATTTTTAGAAAAGATATTGCAATCTTATCATCTTCAAATGAGAATATTCTTGTCCTTTGGTTATTGTTTAATTGTTGAATATATTCTTTTATAATTTCCTTTTCATTTTCAGAAATGTTACTTTTTAAAATTAAGTAATAAATGGATAAATTTTTTCCTAAAAGACTACTCTGAGCCCAGCATCATCATTAACATAGCATTCTACTGACTTTAATTTAGTATATTCCCTTGAAGATCTCACACTTTAGGACTGAGTGTTATATAAACATTAAATGCTTGGAAAATGACTAATAAGGTCAGAGATTCACAATAGAAACACATGGCTGTCAAAAATCAAGAGAATTTGTAAGGAAAATTAATGTTAAAATTATAAGTATGAGTTCTTCACTAATAATATAAATAAACTATTTGTATGTGCACAGAATGAGCTCTGGCTCAGGTTGAGAGGCAGAGAATATCTGAATTGCTCAACGTTTAAGATGGATTTAAATCTAGATACATCCTTTGGATAGCTCTAAGTCTATCTTTGTGTTGTCCAGGTAAATATGTAAAAAGTGACTTTCAAAAAAGGTAAGAAAAAAAGAAAGAAACAGGAAAGAATCATGAGAAGAACAGAGATAGAATAGAAGAAGGAATGATGATCAAGACAGAAGGAAGGAGGGGGAAGGGAATAAGGAAGGAAAGAAGGGAGGAAAAAGGAAGAGAGGATGAGAAGAAGGAAGAAAGGGAGGGAAGGAGGAAGGAAAAGAGAAAAAAAACCCTTGTTTTATAGTGTTTGCTAATTTACATGCCACAAATAGTGTCAAGGATGGTCAATTTTCATCAGCCAATGAGAAATCAATATATGCAGACTCAGGGGAAAATATGCACACAATTGACTCTTGCAAGATGGTTCCATTTGGCTTCATTACTCCTGTTGACTGTAACTTCCCATGCTTCCACATAGGTGGCTCAAGGTCATAGTCTCGGGTTCTGTAGACATGAATATATGGGACAATGATTTTAGTCTCTCTTTCTTTCTGATACAAACTTAGAATTAAATAGTCATTATATAGTACATATGAGGGCAAGACTTCCTAGGTACTACGGATAATAGAAAAAGTTGTCAGACAGTGCCTAAAGAATTTACAGTTTGGGCCAGTGCTTAAAGAATTTATGACTTGGAGTACACGAACCACAAATATTGAAATTGTAAAAATAATAGTTTGGGAAAATACAAAAATATAAAAATAGATAAGAGATCCACAAAGTCAATTATGACCTGGTGAGAAGGGAGCTTAAACCAATTCTAATTGAAGGCTTTCTAAAGAGAAACATTGGGGAAATATGGTGTATGTATGGTGTTTGGATGTGTGCCACTCACTGAGAAGACGCTGAGCAAACCAGGAGGCAGGAGGAAAGCATTTCTGTGGACATGTTTCCATAACAATGTCTGAGAGGTACTGGCCAGTTGCTCTGTGTAGACACTGTACAGCTTCGCATAGACTAGCTCATTTACTCTTCACTGACACTGCGTCTGTCAGGTTGCTGGAGTATGAAGTGAAACCGTGTGCACTGCACACATGAGCATGTAAGGCTTAGGGACGTTAAGGAAGAGGCGGCAGTCACGTGGCTCACTGACAGTGGAACCAGAGCATAACGTCAGGTTTGCCTAGTCTCAGACCCTGGCCGTGACTTTAAGCATATTGCTAAATTAAGAAGCAAAGCTAGACATGCAATTCGTAGGAATTGAGTATCAAGAGAAAAGAGATCAAATGATGTGCAGGCGAAAATACAGAAAATTCATAGTCAGTCCTTAAAAACTTGATTGAAAAGTGAATGCCCAAGTTAGTGGCTTTTCTTATGAATATCTTCTCTTTTTTGATTTTGGAGCACATGTATCGATAACTGGTACATAAGGTGCACAAAGGACAAATAGTACAGAAGTTTGAGATAACACTTTGTGAATTAGGCAAGTCTGTAGTCAACTTTCAAAATTTTACCACCCTTAATAGGAATATATGTAAAGATAAGGCTTTCCTGTCAGAAGGCTATGGCTTCTTCAAAAGACCTCTTGAACTGTGTTTATATAAAGCTAATAAAATGAGTAAAAAAAGTCAAAGACTGACACTTTCTCTTTTATCTTCAAGATGCATATTACCAACAATGGAGCATTTATTTAATAGTGTTGACAAACTCTGCCACTGCACAGGGAACACTGGATTCTCTATCAGCTTTTTAATACTCTTTTTTTGTCCCCATAGTCAGGAAGCCTTTAGATGAATAGGAATCTGGAGAAGAAAACTACATTCTTTTGGATAAACAAAAATATCCTGGCCTTTGCTCATTTCTCCCAGGCAGCAAAGAAGAGAAGCTATTAAATTTTTGATGAGATTCCTCTGGAAATGAAAAACTGCTTATTTGTTTAAGTAAGGAAATTCTCTACAGTTTAAATGTAACTATTTCATATCCAATTCATTAAACATCTTGCCAGATAACTTTTTAGAAAATACTTGTAGTCCATACGAGTACTTTTAAAGTTCAGGGAAAGAAAGTTTTCTCTTTCTCTCTGAAAAAGAGTGAACAGCATGAAACTGCTTTGAAATTTATGGATAATAAAATAGGGCAGTTTACATGCATTTTTTATTTTTAAATAATCCTTCCTAAATTCTAATTTCATTCTTATTTTGAATAAACACTTCTTTCCATTTCCTACACGGAAAAGAATGATGAAAAGGAATTTTCATTTTGCAATGAACGAATGGACCAAATATTACAAAAATTTGAGATAATACCTTGCAAGTTGAGTAAGAGTAACAACCTTAACTTGGAAAACCATTATAAAAAAAAGCAGAACACTATTGGTTACTAAGAAAACTAGGATTGTGTAAGATTTCTTTGGGTTGGTGGTTTTAAAATTTTCTTTTATATGCTGTGGATCCATTAGAACCCAGTTGAAGGTAGCTTCACAAAGACAAATTTCAGCTGTGCTAAAGAATTGGTTAACTTGTCTAAAAAATTTACCTGTGGTTCTGCTAAGGTGTAATTAGAATTCTGTTTCCTTGGCTTACTATCCTATATCTAAGGTTTTGATGTATTATCTATGTTTAATTTTTTTTAAAAAAGATAATTTAACCAAGTTTCACAGTTAGTGTTTTTCTCCCAACAAGGGTCTTAATATATTTCATTAAATAATATCTATTTTTTTAAATTCTAAAGAACAAACAGTTAAAACATAATTTCTTCACTATCTTTTCTCCTGTATTATTTTGTTGATGGATTCTAGGATTGCTTGAAGCTTAATTTTAAGCATGTGCCATGTGCAAATTTATACTAATGTCTTTTTTTTTTTTTTTGGTACCAGGCATCGAACTCATGACCTTGCACTTTCCAGGCAGGTGCTTGTGCCACTGAGCTAAATCCCCAGCCTATACTAATGTCTATGTGAAATGAAAAAACTATTCAATTTTAATATTTCTGGCCATATAATTTTATAGTCTTTCTAGCTAGCTTTGCACTGGAACCTGGGCAGAACTATGGAGCTGACATTTTATAACACAAGATAGAAGGGAGGCAAAGAAACTTTTAGAATGATATCCAGGCCTTAAGATTTTGAAAAGCATAACAATTAAAGGATTTTCTTAAGCTTGACGTCTTAATCATAAAAGCCAGCATCTAGAAGCTCTAGGGTTTACAACAAACAAATGAAGAGCTGTTTTGACCATACTTGAAAGCCAGATTGCTTTTAGTAAGACAAAGTTACAATTGTGACTCGTTTTGCCTTCGCTTTTATTAATGTGCTTTCTAGTGACTAGAATAAAAACAATTTTCCACCTAACGTACTACTGAGGGTTCTAGCATGTGAATTCAGTGGATTCATCTTGTGTTCTGCCACCTGCTATGTGAACTTTAGTCGATGATCTTTGAGATAACTAATTCATGTGTGTGTGTGTGTGTGTGTGTGTGTGTGTGTGTGTGTGTGTGACTGTTGAGCAGTCATGTGGACCAGGAGACTACCCTCTATCTAAAACCATCTATTTATAAATCAACCCTTGCTCACCCTGCTCAAGCTTTTTTCTCAAATGATTTTCTTTCCCATTTCCAACCCAGCTCACCTGTGTAGTTATGAGTGAGTCATTTCAAGGGAAGATGAGGGGACTCTTTGGCACAACTCTGACTGTATGAGTCTCCCTATGCCTGTCCCTCTGGCCTTATTTTCGCCCGGTGTCGCAACACATCAGGGCCATTAGTGGTAACAGACATAGATTACAATCCCACTGGCTTACCACTTCCTTCAGACTCAAGACAATGAGGCCTGTAAAGGCAATGACAGTTACTTGGGCAAGTAAGTGGTTAGGCATTGCTAACATAACTTTTTATGCCACAGGCAGGACTGAGGAGCTTATGAAAGGCAATGAACAACTGTTGCTCTTCCCCGCATTTTAACACAGCAGTTTCTGTCTTCCACACCCTGCAAGAATATTTGGGCTTTTCAATTCCAAGCAGTAATGCACTTTTACTTCTACTTAAACCTCCCACTCCACTGATTTCTTTGCCTTTTCTGTGGTCTTCTTAATGTGTGCTCCATAGACATATCTAAACAGGAACAACAGGCAGTTTGTTTCTAAGAGTGATATCTTCGGTGGATAAGATACACGTTAATTTGGTTGACGGAGATGTGCACACAGAGCAAAAGCTTTCTTTATGGCAATATAAGGTACCAATTCTACTTCTAGTACTAATTGGTTGAATAGTTTCAGTTAGATTCCAGAACCATTCTGATTTCATTTTCTTCTTTGTGAAAAACAAAAACAAAACAAATTAGGCAGACAACCTGTAGGGGAAAACAATGTTACAGAATACACTCCAGATAGTAAAAAGAATTAAGGGTGTTGCTTGTTCCAGAGAATGCATATTGTAAACTACTAAACAGCCTGAACTATTCATAGTTTGGATCATTCAAAGAATGTTCAGAATTTTTTGGAATACTAAAATGATGGTTGAGTCCTTAGGATACAATATAAAAGGCACAACTACATGCAGGTTAGATCAATATTACAAAGGGGTTAAATAAATCTCTTTTTACAACCTTGTATAAATATAAGGCACATTTTGATCAAAAGGTATTAACAGAAGATGACACTTCTAATTTATTTATATTCTTTTGTCACTGAAGCATGTGATTATCAGTGCATAATAGTTTAAATACATGATCTAAATATGTGACATGGGACCATAAACAAGAATCTTATTAAAATATGCACAATAATTTATTGTTATACTTTAAAAAACACGGACATTAAACTTTTTAGCATTCAAAAATATTCAGCTGTTAATGCTAAATGTTTTTAATGTGGTACCTTCTCCACACTTGTATTTTGTATTTGATTATGGAAAGTAGGGATGAAAAAGTTTTAATTTACAAAATAAGACTGTGTCAGATCAAGATGACATTTAATTCTCGCCATCTTGGCTCTTCATGGAAACGTTTTGCTTCTGAGTGTCTAAAGTGTAAATCTGGTAAGTGTTTAGCTATAGCCTTAAAACTGATGCTAAGGTAACCAATATCCCAAACACAAACAGTTTTTAAAATCAGAATTAACACCTTGAAATTGTTTCTGAAAGCCAAATGGAAGTCCTCAAAACTCCAGGGGCCCAGTTGATGTCACCCTGTTACCAGTTTCCTGGACAGATGTGCCTCCAGCATTCTCACCAGTTAAAGTTTCCTCCTGGTTGCCTTGTGCAGTTATTCAGAGCCGCGGTATGTAGGGCGCCTCTCTATAATCCAACCAAGAAATCGGATTGCCAGAGATCGTAGTTTATTTTCTCAAGCTGGAGGAGGCTACCATTTAGATGATACACATGTTTCTCGCCTCTTTCTGGAAGACAGGCCAAATGCACACACCTGCTTACACAGGCAGGCTTGCTTTGAATTCACCCCAGTTCAAGCCAATAGGATCAGCTCTGAACAGGCCATTGATTAGGTTAGATCTTGGCATCAAGCTCAGAAACATCAGGACAAGGATGACAGAGAGGGAAGAATTGTTTTGGAATTTCTGCTTTTCCTTTTAATTCTGACACTTTTCAAAGGAAGGAAATTAATCACTAATGGAGCAACAGGTGAATAAATTGTGGAGCTTTGGGCAAAAGGTTTGAATAGTCAGTGACCTTTACCTCTGGATAATTAGAGGCTTCCCAGATGTGTGTGTGCGTGTGTGTACGTGCGGGTGTGTAAATGTGTGGCTATAATAATTCAAGTGTCAAAATGGGTTAATATCATTGAAGTTTTATTTTTTGCATGAGAAAATAGTAGGGAAAGACAAGTTGAAGAGATTTCTTGGAAGCCCATTTTGCAAAGCCACATTAATATTTAAAAGTTGATTAGCACAATATCCTGCTTTGAGTTTAGTCTGCAGTAATGTGGAAAACTTTCAAGAAGATTAAATGAGGCAAAATAGATAGTGACATTCTCCTGACCATAAATTTTAAGTTATGTTATAGCATACCTAAAGAACTTCATCAGTTCTTGATGAATTTTCCAATTTTATCTTGTATTCCAAATTTAAAGGAATCATCCTTGCCCATGTTTTGGGGTTACTGCCACTGCAGTCCTTTGCCAAGCATAGTCAGTGAGTTCATTAGCCGAACCACAAATATGTAGTAACAACCATGTTCTTCAGATTTAGAAAGTGAAAGACGATAAGGGACTTACTGTAAAGACTTTGTTGTTTTCTTGTGAAGTGACAACCAAAAAGGCACATTTCTAAGAGATAAAATTAACTGGAGCCTTTCAGTTTGGAGGAGGATTTAGACTTCTCCTGAATTCCTCCAGCAGCAAACACTGTGCATGGCACCTTGTATACACTGTTAGAATGTCTTCATGGTCGCTGCACACATCTTTAGCTCTCACAGAGCTTTACTTAGTAACAAGATACTTTGGTATACCCAGACAGGAAAAGGCATACTGATGAAGAAAGTCAGGTTCACAAAATCACTGGGATATTTTAACTTCATACACAGTTAAACCAATTTGCAATATAAAATGAATCTATATGCATGCTTTCCAGAACATGTATTTTCTGTAATTCCCAGCACTTGTATTCAATCATGAATGTTTTTGAATCTCAGTGTTCCCACCTGTATAATTGAGATAACAGTACAAGTCACAGGATCAATGATGAGATGAAACAGTTTTTGTCTTTGACCTTGCCAGGAAAGTAAAATTCATTCACCTGCATTCCTTGTTTGAACAGCAGTTTTTTGTAAAGAACCACCCAGGCAAACAAATGTCTGAAATGTTTTCAGAGCTTCTCAGGTATTATATGCATAGTAAGTATTTTATTTAACCTAGATGAAAAATATGATGAGTTTTTTTAACATACTGTCGTAAAATTGTCTTTATGTTGTGTTAAAAAGGATTTCCTTTTACTTTTGTGATTCCTTTTTCTGATGAACTATTGATACATAAATAATCTTCATGTTAATATTACACCATTTAAAATGAAGCTTCTTCTCTGGCACTTATGATCCTTCTTAGTCTGATTTTACATTCTTCTACGCACTTCTCTTTCAATATGGTTTATAATTTATTGACTGAGTATATTAATTGTTTTATCTTTTCCACTGGAATATAATCTTAACGAGTTCACAGATTTCTATTTCATTCAATGCTATATCCCCAGTATGTAGAACAACTGCTAACATAGAATGTTGGTTAACTAATGAATAAATGAATAAATTAAATGCACCTGGAATTTAGCTCTCACTCAGTTTTCACAGACCTAGCCAACCATCCTTTCCGTGTTTTTACCTTACTTCCCCTCTTCTGTCTGCTCTCATCTTCCAGTATTTCTAGGCTTTGACCTTTCCACTGTGACCCAAAACTGGAGTTTGAAATGTTCTTCTAGATATTCACTAACAAAATGCTACCATAGTCAGGCGAATCATTTATCTAAAGAAGAATTATGGGGGAATAATCAGTAAGTACAAGATGGTTGCCAATATTTGACATGGAGTTACATGTGTCAATCCTGGAACTGATGGTTCCTGGGACAGCATGTTTCCAAGGCCCCTTCTGGCATCAGATCATCCTTCAGCAAGAATAACACACATACCAATTGATATTATTATGTAGCCTTTCAATCTTCCAATTCATTTCATATGTGGCTTAAAATAATATGTCATCCAGAATCCATTCTCCTGTTATATCATTCATTCACTGATCTTTCAAAGAAACAGATGGTGAGTAGAGGAGAAGAAGGGAAAAGAAAGGAAAGAAGCAAGCGAGAAGGGAGAAATAATTTGGCATTAAAATATCCATGTTGTGATTTTATTTCTTAAAAGCTAGAAATGAGCATACTGGTTTTCTATCTGAAAACTGAAACTAGTAATGCCAAAAATCGGTATAAGTTTCATGATTGAACTAGAGTAACTGTAGTGTTGTTTCTTTGTTGCTTGGTTGTTGTTTCTTTGTTGCTTGGTTGTTGCTTCATTTAAGTGAAGATGGTATTTATAAAGGCGATATAGATCAAATAGATTCTTATTTGAAGAGATTTGGCATTTGGGGTAAAAATGGATCACTTCATGAATGATTATTTACTTTGTACTCATAGAATCAGGCCATAAAATTTATTGCATGCTGTATAGAAAGCCAAAAACAGTGTGCATTTTTCAAAGATACTTCTTTGTGCTTCATTTGATGAACATGAATAAACACCTTCAGAGTACTTCCAAGTACTTTCCAACTACTAAGCCTAGTATTACAGCAGGAGAGAGTGACAGATTAATAAGAACTACAAAGTACATGACAATATTAAGTGCATTTTTGTTTTACAATTTCCCTTAAACTTCACAAAGCTCTTCAATGTAAAACTTATGTTCATTTTCCAAGTAAAAAAACCTGAAGATTTAGAAAAGTAATGTTTCCAAAATTATACAGTGTGCATGTGACAGAACCATTAGTCACACCAGTGGCGCTAGACCTGTGCTATTTTGACTAAGCTGCTCTTAAGTTATTCATAGTAATCTCTCCCATTTGCTCAATTCTCCTCCCTCCCTTCTCCCTGTCTCCTAGAATATGAAGGATAATGCAACACATATATAAAGAGAGGCAAATACTGTCCTTAATTTAATGCCTTTGAGCATGTCAGTTTGAGGGGCTTCAATGGGTGCTAGTCATTTAACTGTATTTCACATTGTAGCATATACATTCAATGACACACATGTATTGATGACTTTCCATGTATAGCACGAGCACAAGTTAAGCCCTGTTGATGTGTACATACCTAAAACCTTTTAATTTCAAGTTTCAGTTTTGTGTGTAAGAAAGAGATATGTCCAATATAGTTACAGAAGTGACCAGACCTGCAGTTCTTTTGAAAGTGTACACGAAACAAACTATTACTAGCAATAGAATAAAGAAGCTACAGCTATTGGCTAAAGTGCTAGAAAGCTGTAATGAAAGAAAAATGGGGTTTAAGAAATACAATGAGATTTGCTTGAGGAAAATTATATTCCATTCTTCCTTCTTCAAAACATTTCTTTAAGGATCTATCTCCTTTTCTAGGTTCATATTTGCATCTACTAGGAAAAAGTATAAATATATATGTATTTATATACATATATGTGTATATATTAGTGCTTCTAGATGACAGTTGAATGACAAGGGTATGAAAACCAGTAATTTAAAACTATAGATCCCTACAATCCTTGGAAAAAAATCACAGTGTAACTATAAATATTATGGATGGTGATTACGTTACAGTCAGTTAGCTCACTATAATAAATTATTACTTCAAATTATAAACTGATTGGAGAAATGTTGAATAAACTGTCAAATATTAGGAACAAACATTGCATTTGAAACAATGTAAGTTTAAATATAATTTTAGAGAAATGTGAAAAGATGCATATCTTAAAGTTAGTAATATAGGGTGTGCATTAGGCAAGGCTCTTCAGCAAAACAGAACCAACAGAAAATATAGAAAGTCTAGGAGGGCAGGAGGAAGGAAGGGAAAGGTGGGATTGATTTAAAAAGTGGCTCATGAGATTATTGAGGCTGGTTAAGTCCAAACTCCAGCACAGGCCGGTCAGAGTCCCCGGAAGAGCTGCTGTCCAAGTTCAGATGTAATTACTCTGTAGCTGGAATTCCTGCTTCTTACCAGGTCAGTCTTTTTCTATTAAGGTCTTCAATTGACTGGATGAGGTTCACTCACATTATGGAGTGTAATCAGCTTTCTTCAAAATATACTGATTAAAGTGTTAACCTCATCTTTAACTGTTTAATTTTTTTTCTAAATTTACCCAGAATCATCTAGAATGTCTGGCCAAGTGTCTGGGTACTGTGACCTAAAAAGTTGACACATAAAGTTCATCATCAGAGAGTAACATGAGGACATGGAGAAAGAGTCTGTTTACTGCCTGTAATGCTCATGCAAGAAATTAATACACTGAGTCCAGAGATGAGAAAGGGGAGAGTATGCTTGGCTTTTTCCCTCCAGGTTTCTGTGAGGGCTGGTTGCATTGTCACTTATTTCTTCAGATTCTTCCTTTAAAAACATCCATAATACACAAAATTTTCATATAGACTGTGTCTCTATGTGACGTTTGGGAGAAAGTCCTTTCCTTTGTGCAGCTGAAGTTCATGTTTTCCTGTTTTCCTAACTGGATAGAAACCAGACACCCAAGGGTGAAGTGGGACATAGGAGAAAAACATGTATGCTTCAAATAAGGAAATACCAGCGCAATACTTTCCCCTTAAGTTTCAGTTTACATTCTTAGTTTGAACTCATATAACCTATAGGTGAAGAGTGGAGGGAAGGAAGTAAGAGAGAGAGAGAGAACAGGCAGTGACACAGCAGTTCAGTCGCAATGCTGTCTCCCTGTCAGTTAATTTTCTACCCCTAACCACAGACTTCCCTACTTCCACTGCTAAGCCTCCGTCAAACTCTCCCGGATTCACAGCTCTCATCCCCTGTCTAATGCTACTAAGGTTGATCTTTGAAAACCTGAATTCTCAGTTAAACATTACCTACATTCAGTATCTTTCCCTCCGCCCTATTGCACAATCCTCAAACTACTGACTCAGTCTTGCTTTATCGTAAGTATACACATTTTGGTTAAAATTGTGGACTTTGGAGTCATGGAATCTCTGTATCACCATTTGTGTGACTGTGGCCTCACTTATCTTGTCTGTAGAATTGGGATAAAACAGTGCTTTCGTAATAGGTTATCTGGGAAGAGTAAATGAAGCAGCATAATAGAAATCCTTAGTTCAGTGTCTGGCAATAAATGAATGTTCAGTGACATTTAGGTATTATTATCTAATATGGTTACCCTTGTGAGATTATGATCTTATTGTTTGCAAGTTTGATAGGGGCTTGCAGAATAATAAGCAACCATCTGTAAAATATGTGCAGGAAATTTTACAACTTTTAGAGATAGTCTTTCTTCTCTAAAAGGTTACTGTCATTCATTATAAGAGATCTCAAAGATACATGTCTGAAGCCTCCATGGGAAATCAAAAGGATGACAGGGAGGCAAGAAAGGGAGCCCTACAGTCCTTCATGACCCTAGACTTACGACAGTTCTAGGGAAATCATTTTGCTCCTTCCTCAAGAGATGCGATGACAAGCTATAAAAATCATACATCGGAAATGGTCACTAGAATTTTTTATATGGCTAAGAAGAAGTCTATTCCTGGGAACCTCTGGAATACCTGAGGCTCCTCTTCAAACTGCAAGACTCTAGTATTGCTGTGGGTGCAGACACATAATTCACTCAACACAGTTTAAATGGTCACTTGTACTGTGGCTGCTATTTTTAATTCAATCTATTATGTGGCTAATTTTGCTATAGCTATAGCTCTCAGGCTTTCACTACTTTATCTAACCTCCCTCTTTGCTATACTTTGTCCTCCACAAGAAGCTCCTCATATTTGGGATCTACATCCCCAACATAATAGTTACTGTTTCTTTGCCATCAAGCAGACACCTCAACAGTCACTAATTATTTCTTTGTTTTCTAACAACCTTTTGCTTCAACCCAGCTAGTGAGCCTCAACACCTCAAAGTTGTTGGAGAGCACATAATTTCCAGTAGGAAAGGGATTTTAGTTCCCTCCAGCAGGAAGAATCTGTGGAAGACAGAGACCTTCACTCCCACAGCACATCATAAAAATTTATGGAGAAATGTGTCTATCAAGGGGAAAGGAGACAGAAAGGTAGGCCATGGCTAAAACTTG
Organism: Dolichotis patagonum; assembly: GCA_004027295.1. Lineage (NCBI taxonomy): Eukaryota > Metazoa > Chordata > Mammalia > Rodentia > Caviidae > Dolichotis > Dolichotis patagonum. The sequence continues at coordinate 226,638 of PVJX010000462.1, read as the reverse complement.
CTGGGAATGAGGCATGACATGATCCTGGAACACATGAGCAGAACAGTTTCTGAAGCTGTGCATGTGGACTTCTTGTGGGTTCTCACAAGCAACTTCTTGATAGGGTAACCTAGACTTGACAGATTCAGAGTTTTTCCAACTGTGTTCCCTCTTGCATGGTGACCCACTCTCATGCTGTAGGATGTACTTCTTTTTCTATTTTTTCTTGGTCCAATCTTGCTCTGCAGAGGCTGTTTCTTTTCCTACACTCAGTAAAAGTTTGCTACCATTACCCACTTACCAGTCTAATTATTTCAATGCAGAATGACCAAAAATTGCATATTATTTCATTAATTTTTATAAGATAGCAGGAAATATACAAATGAGAATTTTATCAAATGTATTCAACACAAGAATCAACTGGTTGAAATGATGCCTGCCCTAGTGACAGTTGGGATAGTATATAAATAGTGATGCTCTGGGTAAACTGTTAAGTAGTTTTAAAACATGGCAGTTGCTATGCTATATCTTATGGGATCTATGCCAAAGTACAGGTGAGACATCCCTGAAAAGCCTGGAGGAAGACTTTTGGTGAGAGTGAGATGAAATTTTGATCCCATTGTCTGAGAGTTCCTATTATTTTACTATGAATTTCCTCGAATCTAGGATCAACATGGCTCCTTTAACTATTTCTATAGTGTTATCAGATCCTCAGATTTCTACTTCTTACTTCATTTCATAGACAGAATTTTTATTAAAAAAGTTATGCTATTTGCTATGTTTTTAAGAGTGAGGAACACAACTCTTTGTTGCTTTGAAACCTTTACTATTCTTTATAGTGTATAATAGGGGGTCACAATTTCAAGGATGGGGGGACAGACCAATAGATAAATATGTGACTGCCAAGAACACAGGCTCTGCCTGAAGGCATGTTACTTCAGAGAAAACAAACAAAACCCAAAATCTTTGCTCACCCAAACAAAACCTGCCTGCAAACCACAGAAAGCCAAAAGGCCACCAGGGTTATCATTCTGTCTTTATTCTAATCCTTGCCAATACATATTTTCTAGGATTTTCATGAGATAAAGGCTCACAAAATCCTGAACATATAGAAATTCATTCCACCTTCTTTATGTTAAGCAGAAACAATTCCACTAAAAATAGTCTCATAATTTAAAGTGCCATCCCACACCCATCTCTCAATTTCTAGTTTATATTGAATAAGAATCATATTACGATAGTAGATACGATATTCCTTTGTTAAATTGGCAGGGTCAAGCCTCTCCACTGATGAAGTATATGGCCTAGTGATGAAGCTGGTGGAATCTGCAGGCTGTGCCCCATGATGTTTCCCATGGCTTGTCTTGGGACCTACAGAGAGAGAAAACCAGGTCTCAGGTCCTTAAAATGGTGTCTCATGTAGATGGAAGAGACCCGGTTTGAGTCCACAATGTGTCCCTTGTGAGACTCAAGTATTCAGCAGACAGATGTCACTGTCTGAAGCCAGGGCAATGTCAGCATCTTTCATAGAAGCATGGAAGAAAGTCCTACTGAGAGCCTTTTGTTTCCATATGGGGGTTCATTCACTCTTAAGGGGAGAGATGCTGAGCCACTTGATAGATCACCTTGACATTTGAAAATCCCATGAGATTAGGGTGGAGTTCTACCCCACCGGGACTCCCCTATGCATTCTCAAGCACTTGGTGGCTCTACTTGAGGGTGGAGCCACTTGAAAAACACTCTCTCTTCCATTTACCCCCTACTAAAAACTTTGGTATTGTGCTTAAAGAAGTGGAGAAGGAAAACTCTTTTTAAAATTACTCCACCTCTAAAAATTCTAAGAATGAGGATGACTCTACCTTTGCCTCATGGTCACTTGAGTTAACCTTTACTGATTGCTTTTTATGTTCAAGGTACCAGGCATATGGTTCTAAATTACCTGCATTTTGTTAGAAGAAATAAGAAAGGGAAATAAAAATGGTGGAACCTAACTTGATGCAAATGGGCCCAATCATGTGACAAGAAATGTGGTGGCCAGTCATGTGATGAGACAAGATGGTGACCCTGACTCAGATAGCACCCTGAGAAAGAAATTGCCATCTAGGGGAAAGATACAGGCAAGACTTTGAACACAAAAAGGAGTAAACTGCAGTAGGCAGCTACTCAGGCAGGTTGCTAAGTTTCTGAAAACTATTTTCCCTCAAAAGAGTGAAAAAGTTGATCAAAGTATTATAGAGAACAGAAACATGAGGTCAAAAAGTCATATTAAACTCTAGGCCACACACATGGTACCTAAATGATCTGTTACACAACTGGGTTAAAATAATAGGCTCTCTGGTTGGTCTTTATTAACTTGTATCCACAATGAGTGATGAAAAATAGGAAAGAGAAGAAAAAAAAGGAGAGATAAACTCAAGGCAGCCCTATGGGTCTCTTACTGGCTGGCAAAAACACAGGGACATGGGCTTCCCCTCCCATTCCCATATGGCAGAAAAAGCAAGAAACAGTTCTAGAACCATGAAAATGTCTCCTGACTTCCCCAGTCTAGTGGAGAGAGACAGAAAAAGTAGGAAAAAAAATACTTTTGTGGCATTTTAGAGAAAAACATAACAAAATGTACCCAAAGGACCTTACCTGCTCCTGGCTAGCTAAGCCAAGTATGTTACCAGATTTGGGAGGTGGATTTTGTCTTTTTTTTTTTTTTTTTTTGGTACTGGGAATCAAACTCACAACCTTGCACTTAGCAGGCAAGCACTTAAGCCACTGAGCTAAATCCCCAGCCCCTTGGGGGGTGGATTTTGGGTTCTTTCTGTCTTCAGCAGAGAATTGGTCAAGACAAATGCAAACTGTAGGCTTTGCAAGGCAATCTTGAACAAGTAAAAGTAGGAAAGAAGTACGTCCTGCACCAGAAGCGGGGGTACAGTGCAAGAGAGAACACCGTGGGCCTGCCATTCTATGCTTCCCTGTCCCAGTTCTCTGAAGCAATGGAAAAGGTCAGCAAGGCTGTGTGAAATGATCTCCTCCTGGCTCCCCTACAATTTCATTTTCTACATGCAGTGCCTCTGTCAGCTGGCATCAACATCTCTGCTGGACAGCATTACCTGTGTAGAGTTTGAAGCCTCTCCTACTCACAGTGCTGTTACTGTTCTTGTCAGGCACAAGCGTACTACCTCCACCTGCACTGTTCTTCTGGACACTGCAACCTGTGTGTTGGTTTAGCAAGATTCGCAACTCTTCCACACAGTAAAAACTTGACCATTCACCTTGCAGACTTGGAGTTATCACTATCCTCTGCTGTCACTTTTATGTCACATGCTGACACATCTACATCACGAGATCACTTCCTAAGCTTCAGTGCCTTACAAAGTTCTAAGCTTTTCTCAAAATATTTCTGCTTTCTATCCCTTAGTTCTTCTTGTTTGATTTTAAAGCCAAAAGATATACATCATACAGCATCAGAATTGCTATGACCCTTAGACACACAGGATTTGATTCAGCAACAAGTTTATTGCCTGATTCTCTTTTCACGTAAGATGAGTTCTTCTTTTACAGGGCTACTCTTTGAATTAATTAGTTCTGGTGGGTCTATTCCACCAGATCTCCAAACAGTACACCCATGTGTAACACAGTAGTCCCACAAGGTCAGATATAAATTTTTCTACAGGCTAGAAAATCACTTAAAATAAGTTGTGCTTTTGATACCTTGAGCAGATACTGATACCATTTTCCTTCGGGTGGATTTCCTTGACCTGGGAGGAGTCACTTGAATCATATGTTTTATTACCTATGCGTGGAAAGCAGTTATTCATTCTTGTAGAAAAACGTAGTGGGATTTGTGATTGAACTGGGGCCTTCAGCTCTGAAGGCAGATGTTGTTTGCATGTGTTCCACTGAGCTCAGCGCTCTCTGAGTTTTGGATGTTGAGGCAGACATATTCTGGAGATGTACCTGCTACACAGGGGCAGAGGATAGGAGCATTTCAGACCCAAGTTCCAAGGGATCAGGAGAGAGATGGGTCTTTACTAGCTTTTTAGATTGCATTCAGCTGTGGGTTATGGGAGAGGAGACAAGTCCTGGGATATCCTGATTGATAGAGATCTTCTCGTAACCATCCATTGACTGGGTGTCTTCCTGTGCTTTGAGGGGAACAACTGCCTCTGAGAGGCAGGAAATAGCTGACACTAGGCACTGTACATTTATCAGCTGGGCCAAGTTTGAGTATAAATTTACCACTGGGGGAGGGAGTGTCTTCCCACTGAAGAATTATGTGTCTTTGTAAAGTAGCAGCATAGTGGTGAATAGAATTTGCAATGGAATTTCTTGGTTTGAGCAGTTATTTTGCACTTCCCTGACAATACAGTGAAATGAGACGTATTTCCCACAACTGCTACATGATGCACATGGTGACAGCTTCTGTTACGAGTGCCAAAATCATTCAGCTTCACAGCAAGACAATGGCAGCTTTCAAGATCTTTAAACTTAGTAACATTAAAGAGTAAGTGTGGTGGTTAACCATAATTGGGTCAACTTGATTGGCTTGAGGAACATTCAGGGGCATGGGATTAGTAAAGCGTATTTTTGGGTGTGTTTGGGTGGGCCATGGAAGCAAGTCTTTGGATACTACCTATGGTTCCTGCCCCCTTCCTCTCTGGCACTGTTCCCCTTTCTGCCTCCCAGCTGCCATAAATTACATGTGCACTTTGCTCCACCACAGTCTTCCACCTCATGTCCTGCCTTGGAGCCAGCCAACCATGGACTAAATGCCCAGAAACTTGATCTAAATTAAACCTCTCCACTTCAAATTGTGGGTGTTTGGTGTCATATCCACCAACGGGAAAGCTATTCAATCCAGGAAGATTTTACAGCAGCATTATCACAATAGCCGAAAGGTGGAAACAATCAAAGTGCTCAGCAGATGAGTGGCTAATCTGAGATACACACATACAATGGAACATTATTTAGCCTTAAGAAATGAAACTCTGGTATATGTTACAACAGGAATGAAGCTTGAAAATATACTAAATGAACAAAATAACAATATCCATGTGATTTTGTTATATGAAACACCTAAAGAAGTTAAGTCTATAGAGAAAAAAGCAGAGTGGTGATTATCAGGGACTGTGAGGAGCAGGAAGTAGGAAATTATTAGTGAATAAGTACAGAATCCATGATTATAAACTGTTACAGAAATAGATAATGAAGATGGTTGGAAGTCATGTGAGTATTCTGAAAACCATCGAACCACAGATTTTAAAAATGGTTAAAATGATCAATTTTATGTGATGTATAATTTACCACTAAGAAAACTTTTTTTTTAAAGTAAAGAACTAGAAGTTGGGTTGATGTATTTATGGCTATTGTATTTGGATCATATGGAAGAAATCAATGTAATTTGAATTTGGATTTCAATAAGAAAGTACAAATATTAATGGGATATTATTTGAGAGATTTCATAAAGCCTTTAAATTTTTTATTTTAGATGGATTTGGGGGGGTGGGTGAGTAGCAGAAATTGAACTCAAAACCTCATGGTTTCCAGGCAGGCACTGTACCCCTGAACTAAATCCCCAGCCCTTAGGTGGATTTTTATCAATCTACCTTGTTCAACTCTCCTTAGACCCAGGGAAGAATTAGAACAAAGGCATACATCGGGCAGAGTGTGGAACAGGTTCTCCAGTGCCACTGTGTGGAACTTAGGGGCTGGTTACTTCTACATTCAACTCACATTCAGCACTAATACCACTGTCCAGTTTTTGTAGTGTCCTTGGAGTGTAGGAGTTTGTGAAGATGCAGCTTCTGATTCAGCGGCACTGGAGAGGAGCCTCAGAGCCCGCATTTCTAACAGCTCCTGGCTGAGGACTTCAGTCTGGGAAGTCCTGCTCTCACAGCAGGGCCTCCAGCCCTCCCCGCTTCTGTGTCTGGTGGACCAGTGTCTCTCAGTGGCACCCAACCTCATTCAGAGGACTAAAATCAGGACTGATAATAATGGATCTCTTATGCCAAATTTCATGGTTTGTAATCCTGATAATAATGATTAATTCAAATCACAAAAGGTAGACATCAGCAAATACAGAGCAAAAGGGAGAAGAAAATACCAATTAAAAAATAACAATGGAAAATTATGAATATGGTATTTCAAATATGGACCTTGTTAAGTAAAAGAAATGGGTTTTACAATATTTGAATGCTAAGATGGGAAAGTATAGATGATGATTTTTGACAACTGTCATCTTTTAGATGAATTTTATCTTTCAAATTTCAGAGATGCATTTCACTGCACATAAGAAAATAAAACCATTTCCTAGACAAATTAATTTCTAAGGACTCTACCTGTGTACTGTGTAATTTCACTTTATTTTAGCAAAGTGCTTTGCTCTTAATCAACTATATACCCTAGGATTAATGTTCCTTTTAAAAAATTAGACTATAATAAAAAATGAAAAGAAAAGAAGGAAAAAACAGAAATCGTCTGTAAATAAGGGTTTGATGGAAGGGGAGGGGAATGGGAAAAAAAGAATCAAGTTATATCATGTACAGGTACAAATTCCCTATAATGAATGTGATCATTGGTTGTATCTAAAATGTACCAAAAATTTAATAAAATAAAAAGAATAGGTCTCAGGAACAAAATTCTATATCAGAATGCAAGAAAGGAAGTTGATGTGATGCAAACTAGTCATGGCAGAATTGATCTTTGGTGGTGTATGAAATGAATGTGGCATATCCAAAATAATAAGGTTGCCAAAACAAGAAGCAACATATTGGAGTACAGTGTGAATTTTACATTTGAACAAATTCTGATTTTTAAGTGTGGAAACACACACTCTATCCTGTGTTGCTTATTCTTCTAAGGTTGCAGCTTTTTCTTTTGTTTTACAGAGGTATCTCTAAACAGGTGCTAGACTGTTGTTAAGATGCTTGATTTTTTTTCTTTGCTCTGATTCTTTCCAGTTTCTGCATCACATAGGATAAAGAACGATGTTAATTTGTCTGCATCAGATTTGTCCTTCTGAGATAACGTCCCCACCCCGGAATTCCTAACCAAGAAAAAGGAAGCAGAAGCCCTCATTCCTCTCCTCTCGGTGGTCACCTCCTGGAGCTGGAGCAGCCTAGCCAGCCACTGAAAGCAGATGTAATGTGTGGTTGGCTTCCCCACTTGACAGTTTGTTATGCTTTGCTCTCTGTAAATTGGAAACTACAAATCCGATGGCAGTATTACAGCTTCTAAACTGAATGTATAATTTAATTTTTAGTCTCATATTCTTCATTTCAAACATTTAACAAACCAAGTGTGTGTTTATTTTCTAATATGAATTAGTTTTTTTAGCTAGTTTGAGAATTGACCTCGTGTTAGCCTTTAATACATATGAATTCTTAAACACTGGTTTCTTCAATATGTTAGTGCTTGTTGCCTTCTCTCACTGTTTTTATTGAACGGCTTTCAAATCTCTTGTTCTAAATTACATGAAATATTGATTAGCCTCATGGATTTATTTAAGTGCTTTTTTGTTATTAGATATTTTAGAGAGACACAGAGGGGCAGAAGGGCAGAGTTGTGTAATTATTCATGATTCCCTGGTTCTGTTGCTCCAGTGTCAGTGAATTGCTTCCCAGTAGGAGATTTAATAGAAAAACATTCAATTTCAAAATGGCCTGGATGCATCAAAGGGATTAAGCTGTTATGCTTTTAATCTGCGTAACTCAAACAAAGAGAAAATTTTCCCGAGCAATGAACTGCATAATGTGTTGTAGGCCAGCAAATGGTAACTGTGCGTGTCACCTACACAGCCAGCTCTTCAGCCCTCCATTATACGCGGCAAGGCCAGAGAAAGCCTGAGGGTTTAGCAGCTCTGCAACTCTGGGATTTGAGTAAAACTATTATGAACGCTATTTTGGAAAGTTCTGGTTTGTGGAGCTCCTAACCTCTCATAGATACTGGATGACAATGATACGCAGCATAGGTCACACTTTTCACCAGTTCAGGGCCTATGACAGACACTGCTTTTCTCCTGTAACTCTTGAGTTCATTTGAATTCAATCTGTTTGCCATCCTTGTTCCAGGTCTTTTAATTTGATGTGGATTATTTAATCTTTATAATCAAATTTCTCAGGTCCCAAACATTTGGTGGAAGTTGTCAAGCAGCATTAAGGTGGAATCAAAACTGTGTATTTTCAATAACTTATATTTATTCATTTTGATTGCTGATGGATTTTTGTTTTGAAGAAATCATAGGCTCCTGTGCACTTGTGCTGAAGAGTACACAGGTATCCCATATGTCTATTTTCCAAAGTTCGCCAATGGCAACATCTTGCAGAATGGATACTGCAGTATCACAGCCACAACAGTGAAGTTAATACTTCAAGATATAAAGCATTACCACCACTGCACGGATCTCTCAGTTCCCTTTAGGGCTCCAGCCATTTCTCAGCTGGCTTCATTTTTCCTGGTGTTTCTGCTATTTTGTCATTTTAAGAATGTTGTCTTGTAGTTTCTCACTTGCTCCATCTGCAGTTTTGTTTTCTGTGGTTTCAGCTACCCATGGTCAATTGTGGTCTGAGATTATTAAATGAAGATTTCAGAAATAAACTCTTCATCAGGTTTAAATTTTGTGCTGTTCTAAATAACATGGTAGAATCTTGTAAATCACCCTTTGTACCGCATGTCCACACTGTATATGATGCTCATCAGTTTCTCACTGCAGCAGTCATTTTGGCTACGCAGCCCACTTCAGAGGAAGTGCAACGCTTATGCTCCAGTAACCCTTATTTTACTTAACAATGATTCCAACACACAAGAGTAATAGGTGCTACTTGTATATGCTGAAGAAAAGCTCGAAATCATTTCCTTTAAATGAAAAGGCAGACATTCTTCACTTAACAAGGAAAAAAAATCACACAGTAAAGTTTCTAAGGATAATGATGCAAATGATTGTTTTATCCACAGAATTATGAAGAAAAACAAATCCATGCTATTTCTGTTGTTGTACCTCAGACTGCAAAAGTCATGGCCATAGTGTGTGATAAGTACTTAGCTAAGATGGAAAAAACTTTAAATGTATGAGAGGGAGAAATCAAGAGAAAACATTTTCTAACTGATGGCAGTGTACTCTACCAGAAAGCATTACGATTATAGGAAGACTCTAACAAGAAAATCCCTGAAATGAAAAATCATTTACTCCAAGTAAGAGAACACAGAGTGAGGCATAGATTGAAACTAAGAAATAAAAAAAAAATCGCTGGAGAAGTTTTTTTTTTTTTTAAGTAACACCAGTGTTTAATTTGTTTTTCTTTTTTCAAGTGCGGAACTTCTACCTTTACATGTGAGGAAAATGCTCTGTGGCTTCTCTTCAGCATACTTAAATCACCAACATCTAGTTCTACATTCTAGCTTATTTTCCTTTGTCAGATATGGTGGACAAATATTTCTCTTTAGTTTCTAATTCACCTTTTCACCTCTTAACAGAGTCCTGCACATATCGCAGACTTTTAATTTTGATGAAGTGCATGTCAGTAATTTCTTTTTACAGATGGTATATGTGGTGTCAAGTCTGAGAACTCTACCTAACTTTAGATTCTCAAATATTTGGTTTTTTTGTTCTTAAAGTCTTATTTTTTTATGCCTTATATTTAATAGTGTGATCCAATTTTATTTAATTTTGCATAAAATATGAGACTTAGTTCTAAGTTATTTTCTCCCTTTTCATTCTTTCTTCTGTCTTTAATTCCTCATCCTCCTCTTTCTCCCTTGTTCTGCTTCTCTTTCTTTGTTTTTTATTCCTGGATGTTCACATTAGGTAATTGATATTATTCTGTCTTCCTGTTCACTGGCTCATTGGTTATTTCCTCCTTCCCTACTTCTTCTACTCATGCAACCGAAAAACATGGACAATACATCATCAAAGAAACAAAAGACAACTCTGGAGAAAAGAAGATGAATTGACTGGAAACTAGAACCAAGAAAGAACACAGCACTGAGTCTCTGGAATTCTCTTTTTGCTTCATATATTCCATATTGGAATCTGAAAAAGTCAACAGTCTAGAAATCGTACTGGGTGCAAGGAAAATGTACCCTCAAAATTTGTTCTCTCAAGCCAGAGACCATGGAAGTAGTCTAGTTATTTAAAGCTAACCCTGTGTAGTGAGATGCAGTTTTCTTCTCAAATCTTTGTAAATATCTTTACATTCAGTAAACATTTGTGAGAATTTTCAGTATGAGAATTTATGTGTAAGTGTGATGATATAATATATTCTGCTCAATTAAAAAAACCCAGTTTAGAGCACAATAATGAAAGATTGGTTGTTCAGAGCATCATAGTGGTCTTAGATGTCTTGGCTTGAGTTTCTTCTATTCATGGAAGCACAGCACAGCAATGAAGAAGGTAGATTTAGATTCAGTAAGGCCAGGAGCAATTCCCTGTCCTGTCTTTATCACTGATGTTGCTCCAAAGACTTTTTAGCCCAGGTTTTTCAAATGTAAAATAGACATATCTCACATGAGATAATTCACGTAAATCACTTAGTGTAGTGTCTGACATATAGCACAGCCGGTTTGACATTGAGTTAAAACATTCCAAACAATAAAGTAACTTTCCCACCAGTAAACACAGATGTATTGCTCTGGAGACAGGGTGCATTGCCTTCCTGGAAAATGCTTTGTAATAATGAAAGGTTAGGAAGCTTGAATGATGTAAAAGAAACTTGTCATCTTCCTAGGGGGTCAAGTTCACACACTTATGTACCTATCGTCTCTCAACTTCTCTGAAGGTTGAATTAGAATACACAAATTCTTTATATTTTTGGGAAATTTGGACTAGCACAAATAATGTGCTTTTCTTATTTCTTCTAATCACATAATCACTGTTCAAGCTATTACACAATTGCAAATGTGCAGTGAAATGAAGCTTGAATAAAAGCATATGGAGAAACAGTCTTAAGTATGTCTTTATGGCAAGAATTTCCCCTTATCTGGTAATTTGGTGATCATGATAAAATTTTTCAAAATGCTAGTCATGTTTAAGTCATTTGGAAATGAAGCAAGTTTATTGCTGTAGACACACCCTGTGCTTACAGGAAAAGATGTGCCTGAATTTTAATGCTTCCATTTCCAAAGATTTGGTATCAGATAAACTGAGTCATGGTCTCAGATAATTAGGTTAATCGAGGTTCCAAAGGCAGTTGACGTTGCTGTTTTATTAAAATCTAAAATTGCGACAAAACCAAAACAGTATTCTGAGCACATGTATGTCCTTGTGTTACAAGGAAGCTGTCACTATATCCTTATTGATTATTGAGTAAAAAGTGTATGAAATCTGTGTACAAGAAACCTTCCAACTCCCACTGGCCTGGCCATAATCTCTGAATTATTAGGATTTCAGAATCTGCATAGTTGTTTTTTGTAACCTCTCAGGTAGGTGAACCAGGATAGCATACTGTATATAGAAGACATTGCATATTTTTGGATAGAATTTAATTTTGTTGACTTAATGGAAGAGAAGCTCAGGCATTTTTTGAACAAGAAGAAAGAGAAGTAATCGACCTTTTTCTTTTTTGAGAACCTACTACAATCTTCAGGGACAGTGCACAGTTGACATGATCATGTGTTACAGCCAAGGAGACTGACTCATACAGAGGTTGTGCTTGTCTTCATTTCAGTCTGGACTGTTTCCATGGAAAATTATCATGACTCTAGCAATATGATTCTTTAACCTTATCTCTGATAGAAGCAAAGTAGAAAAGGGAGAGCTACAGAAAGAGGAAACAGGTTTATTGGACATTTTCTATGTGGCCAATGCCATGCTCATCAGTTTACATAGGCTCTCGGCATCTCTTAAGTCAGTCTTTGAAATTCTGTGCTCTTAGCACTTCTGAATCAAGGGAGTAACAATGAAGATGGAGTGATGCTATTTTCCAAAAGAATTTGCATTTCAATAGTGACAAAAGAGTGATATAAAGAGGCAAGTTCATACATTCTTACTGGTCAAAGGCTATGTATTATCTCTCATCTGTTTATAGATATGAAGTCCTTTGATCCACTCTTCTATTTTTTTTTTTTTTGCAGGCTAAATGTTAACCTTTCCATATAGAATACAGTTTTATCAGAGAGAGGGATTTATTCATTCCCAGTCCCTTTCTCTGAGCACATTTTATCCTTAAAATATAGCACACAGCCCTGAATACAGAATTTGGGATGTCACCATTAATGACCTGGGTATTCTCACTGTCTATATCTGTCATACTTCTGCTTTCTGCACTATCAAGGTCCCCAAAAAACTGAGTTTGCTTTTATTTCAGACATGAGCTTTTTTCCTTCTTTGATTATGCTTATTCTCTAAATCCTTTCCAAACTTTTCTACCATGAACAACTAGTTAGACGGGAGCATAAGCACACCTTTTCCCTGTCGCCTGTGAAAAAAGTCCACAAATAAACAACTTCTCGAGTTCTCTCCCAGGTCTCGGTACTGCTGGACCTCTCTGCCTCAAGTGAACAACATTTTCTATAAATGAGTCTCTCAAAATCCAATGCATTTTTTTCTAGTAGCATTATCCCTGAGAGAAATGAGAATGAGAGATAAAGAAAATATTAATCAAAGTTGTCTATGCTCAATAGCATGATGCTGACCCTTTGTCTCATCCCACCATATCTTATGTTACCCTGTTCCTGGGAATAGGGTGGAAAGAACAGAGTGTGAGGTTGCTTTACTCTTTTGGATCTTTGTAGCATTTTCTCATTTCTTCTTCCACTGAACCAAGTAACGTCTGCTACTCCTGAGGTGGGATGTGGAGGAGGAGTGGAGGCAGACAGCATATGCAATAGAATAGAGATCAGCCTGGCATCAATCTGGACATTCAGCACGTACTAACAGTTCAACACTGTGTTGGAGTCTTGCTCACCTTTTCACAGTGCAGGCTTTGAGCTTGCGCTCAGGAGAGACCTCCTTCCAGTGTTGATGCAAATCTCTATTTAAGGCACAATTTCAAGATCAAAAATTTAACTTTTTGCCCAATATAACATGTTTTTAATTAAAATAATTAAAATCTTAGATTTAAATTAGGCAATAATTTGAACCTTATTTTATAAGTAAAGTTTTAATTTTGCATAAATTGGTGAAAAACATTTAGTTAAAAACTCTAACTTATTTCATTCTATTTATTTATATACCACATTAAACATTTCTAGTACTGTTGCTTTATGATCAGATAATATATGCCATAACAACTTTTTTCCAAGTTATGTTTTCTTCCTGAGTAGGATGTTATTTTTTTAAACATTTTAGATTGGACCTTGTAAAATAAAGATAAAGATAAAAATAAAGATTTTAGCTGCAGAGCTTAATATCTACTTACATTTATTATTGAGTTTATTCAGACCCATATCCTGTGTACTCATTCGAACTTGTAAAGATTGAGTGGTAAATTCTATTATTTGAAAAATAACATCCTTCTGGTGATTTCTCTTCAGATTTCTAGTAATTTTGTATTTATATAATTTGATCTTGACTTTTAACTTGTAGTTTTATTACTATTCTGTATTTCTTATAGATTGTGTCTTTGGATATAAATGTAGTTCTTTGTTTTTTGTTTTTATTCTTGCCTTCTATTCTAATTTTAGAAACATTTCCAATGTCATTTGTTTATTATTTATCCTTAACTGAAGAATAGTTTTACTATCTTCTCACCTTCAATAGATTGCAGTTTTGGTGGTTATCACCTATACAGTTGAATACAGTTCTGTGTTTTTAATTTTTTTTTTATAACTCACTTTGAAATTATTACTCTTATTAAAGAAGATTAAACAATTTACATTTTTGTCATACCTGAAATGCATTTGTTTTATTTCTGTCATCTTTTTAGGTTCCCTGTTTGTATAAGTTTTGTTATTTATTTTCTACTGAAAAGACTGATAAACTTTATTAAATGCCAAATATCTTAATACATATGAAGAAATCAAAACACATTAAGAAAATATTTAAAAATTGATCTAATGGAAAAACGTTTACAATCTATGCTCTAACAAAAGTTTTACCCACTTTATCTCTGAAGAGCTCTTTAGGAGTCAGTTTCTTGGGTTCTCTTAGGACCAGGTTACTAGTGAAATTATAGAGAAAACCGATTGAAAAAAGAGAAAAGATTATAAACAGATAATTCTTTAAAATGGAAATACACATTTTCAATAAGTATATAGACGGTCAAATTCCACAGTCAAAAGGGAAACGAATCAAAGTAACAATTTGGCAGCATTCCTAACCTATTGAACTTGTAGGCCTTTTTTAATATCTAGAATTTATGGATTTGAATAAAATGAGTAGTGTTACAAGTAAAATTGGCAAATGGTAGAGTAATTTGAAATATATATCTAAAGTTATGAACATGTATGTTCTGTTTTCTCCAGCAAATTCATAAACTTCTGATAGAAAATCATTTTAAAAGATAATCAGAAATATACAAAAATTATTTTTACAGTATTAACCACTAATATTTAAATGATATTTTATAGATAGGACTCAAATTTAAGTTAAAATTGATTAAACAAAATCTAATAAATTCCTAAGTTGCAAATGAAGCAACCACTAGAAACCATGTTCCAGAAGAAGGATATTTAATAGTCATAAAATAGTTATATCAAAGGAATGTTATTATAAATGGTTATGGTTATGCATATATATATATATATATATATATACATACATACACATATACAAAAACAAATTCAGACTGAAAAAAAAGCAAAGTTGGAAGAACACAAATATCCAATGTAGACACTGAGATTTGGCATGATTTTCATTTTTCATTATATTTTTCAAATTCTGAAGGTTGAACATGTAGTATTTGTAGTCATAAATAGACATATATAGAAACAATATATTTCTAAAAACTGAGCAGAATCCTTCCAAAGCACTAGAAACATATTATTAGATTGATAATCAGTAACTTTCGATAGTGATTAAACAACTTGGAATGTTCCCGACAATACAAAACCCTATTGTCTTTATGCCTGGATGATCGACACAGCAGTCATGGGAGACATTGTGAAGTTTCAAACAAAATTAAACTTTATTTTGGTTGTAGAAAATAATCGAGGGTATTTTAGTATGAATTCTCCTTTGTAATTTTAGGATTAATTGCCAATATTAATTAATTTCTTTCAAATAGCACTGATTTCTTTTTTAATATATAGGAATATCCACAATACTAATAAGAGCCATAATTTATGAAACAATATTACGTACTTTGTATACATTATCTTGTATAATTCTCATAACCACTTTAAACACAAGGTGCCCTATCAGAAACTTAAATTTGAGAAAAGTGATGTCCAATTTAAATGCAACCATGATTACACAGTGTTAGAGACAAGAATTAGACCAATCTCCTGTGTTTATTATATTCTTTTCACTCTGTATATTTAATCGCCCAAAAGATTGTTTTGAATTTTTGTTTGTGCTATGACTTCTGGGTGGAATTAAAATATCTTGGGAGTATAAAATGATGGTTTTTTAAAATCAAATGTGAACTTTACTGAAGCTATTGCTACATAAACCATGCAGATCTTTTTGTGGCTGGTGTGGATTTAGAAACAGCTTTGTGGAGGCCTAGACAAGAGATTTTGTGGCAGGGAAGGGATATTTTTGGTGGGATATCAAGTGAGATTGTAGCCAAGGCTCTGAAAACTGTGTCCCAGATGAAATTTCTTTCTTCTCTAACCCAAGATCTCTCCCTTCAGACAAATTAGGATAAGAAAGTTGACAGTTCTAATTATTGTGGTAAACCTTTCTTGTGATAGGTTATAGGTTCATTCCTCGTTTGCTGCCTGGACAATATCTCAGAGAACTGGAACAATCTTTATTACCAGTCCAAAAAGCCTCAAGAAGGCTCAGAAGAACAGTACTTGTTTTATAGTTTGCTGTGAACACTAAATAAGATGACACTTGTCACGTGTGTAACAGTAGCACTCTCTTGCCTTTCTGCTGTTTTCTGGTCTTTTTATCCAGATCATGGCAGACACTGGCATCTTTCCTATCCCCTTAGGCATTATTTTTATTCCATATCCATTCTTTATGAGACACAGACTTCTCTGAATTCCCAAGTTTTATGTAGCCAGGATATATACTACAAAGACTGGATATTTAATCTTCAAAACACATGCACACATTTATAATATTGATAAGTAGTATTTGAGATAGTCAAGCAATCATTTCTTAAATTGACAGAAGGTATTATTAGTTGCTTGTCACCTTGAGGAGCAAAGATCAGAGAACTGTGGAGCAGAAATTCAGGGCTTCAGCATGTTGATTAGGATGAGAGGGAGGCCCAGTCACGCATTCATAAATTTATTCTGTTTTCACTGAGTACATACTCTGAAGTAAGTAAAATAGCAAAGAGAAACAGGACATTGTGTCTTTAATTCACAGTCTAGTGGAGATTGTGGTGAGTCTGGCACACAGGTAATAATGACCCAAGGCGATCTGTGGTGCAGTAGGAGGAGGTAAAGCTTGGAGGGACTGGGGCAGCTGAAGGTGCCAGGCATCTGCAAGGCATCAGAGTGCCCCAGGGGAAAGTAGGGAAGAAGCAGTCATAAACACGTCTGCCAGTTCCACAGTTTGGCTTCTGACTAGCTTTATTACGTGCATATGCAAATCTGAGCCTCAGGTCTTAGCTGTAAACTCATTTAGCTCTTCTGGAGCAGGCCATTACTGGTAACACAGCCATCAGTGTCTCCAAGGAAAGCTCAGAAATATAGTGAGATCTGAAAACCCAAATACAGACCTAGAAAGGTAAGGCCGCCCAGTGCAGCTCATCATGCACAGATTTTGAAGCCCCACTCATCACTTACTGGAAGACCTCGGCTACAATATTTTAGATCTATGAAATTTGTTTTCCTTCTATTTTTGCTTGAGGACCATAATGTATATTTTAAAGTTTGTTGTGCGGTTGACATGGGGTCCTTTCCTGAGAGTGTTTCTGTTCATATTTAGCTTTCCAGTATTGTTAATTTCTTTCTTTCTCATTGTATGCCCACACATGCCTTGCCTTAATTTCAATAGTATTTGTATGCAGTTTAGTCTAGCTACTGAATTATGTATAATAATAAATTTGCAATAATAAAAATTAACCTTTTAGTCTTCAAAAATAATAAACAAAATATTTATTTAGGAGAGGAAAAAGAATTTTCCATGTTGCCAAAATAAGAACATTTTTGAAAATAAAAATAACTTTAAAATTCTTTGTCATAGTGAATGGTGTAGATAACAAAAGGAATTATCAGTTTATCTGTTTTCTCAAATTTATTCTTCTAGTTATATTGCTGAGGGTATATTATATCTATTTATGAAAAGTCCAATAATTTAGGTGGTATTTTAGTCTTTAGGAGATTTCATTACTTTTCAAATTCTTTTCAAATAGTGGTGACCAAAAGGAGATATTTGACTTCCAATTATTTTCCTTGTAATTATTTCTTGCTTTGTTATTTTGGCTCTTGGGATTTAAGTATTTGTAAGTGTGACAAATTATGAGATAACCATTGAATTTATAACTTTAAACAGCTCATCTGGGTCTTGGATTCGGCAAAGTTATCATCATTTTCCTGGTGTTCTTTTCCTAGGAAAATACCTGCTTTCTCAGGGCAGACACTAATGGATATTCTTGGGTTAACATAGGCAACAGAAAAACCATCTTGATTACCTGTGTTAATAATGTAATAGTCAAAAATTACATCACAAAATCAAATTGTAATATTAAAATGAAATATTTTTCATTTCATTTATAAATTGAGTGAGAGTCAGTTTTATGTGGTAAGATTATAAAGCATTATAGACATTCCTTAATTAATTTCATTTTGTGAGGGTTAAAATTATAGGGGTATGTAGATTAAAATTATAAGAATAATTTGCAAAGATCTCACTAGGTAAAAGTAGTTTGTGCTTCAAAGTACATTGACACTGTAGAATACTAGTTGTCCTAATAATGATTCAGAATGTGGCAAGTTGTTTTTTCTCTAAGATTTCTGTTGGCAAAATTAACCTCAATTTAAAATAACAGCCTGAGTTTTTAGTAGGCTATTTTAGTACTTTAGTCTCTAAAGGCAAAATATGTCATGGAACAAACAAATTGATGGTTAAGAGGGCTTCATCAGTCCCAGCAGTGCTCACTGAGTTGTCATTAACTGGTCTGTGCTGGTTACCAGTCCGTGGACTTTGGAATGTGTCTGGACATCAGGCACTGGAAGAACCAAATCAGAAAACAGCCACCTCTCTCTGGATCAGAATTGTGAGCACTGTTTGCTTCCTCCTGCTACAAGTTGGACCTATCCTCTTTCAGTGAATCTGCTGAGCTGTAATCCAGGACCTCTCTGATAAAAGGCTCTAGTTTCTCAGCATTTCCTACAGATTTTGTATTATTACCTCTTAGTTTTTTTAATGGCCTGAGATTTTGAGCTGCTGTGGAAAAATCTAGAAATATGACTGAAAATGTGAACTTGGAAATCCTATGGAGTTTGATTCTAAATGAGTATGGAATATCAAACTGCTTCCTGATTTTATTTCCATTTCTATTTTCTTGATTTTACTGAAATGAAATCACTGACTGAAAGACTGGACAGGAATAGTCAGAACCTTGCTATTCCACAGGTAGTTTTCTGCTTTTTAAGTTTTAGGATGCTGGGGAATGTGAATGGGATATATTATTCAAGTTCGGTTCACAGATATTTTCACTGGAAATATTAAGAAAAATGTTCTTAAACTACTGAAAATATATTTAGCACTTCATGCCAATCTACTGAATGCTTGTTGTGCAACCTTGATCCCTGATTTTAAGAAGCTTCTATTTCATTTGTATCTTCACTATATATATGTGACAGCATCCTTTTCCACCTTTCATGGTGCTACCAGTGGGTGTGGAGTTCTAAGTGTCCCTCACAGGATAAATGCATGTAAGAATGGAAACAATTCAGAAATATATATATATATATATATATATATATATATATATATATATAAAAGGAGTAGGACAGAATGATGGCGAAATGATAAAAAAAAAGTGTGCTTAGTGAAACGAAATGGAGGTGAGGTTGAGGTCACCAACGATTGTGTTATGAGCCAGTCATTGGCCCAGACACCCTATGTCTGGTGCTCCTGTTGCCCATTGTTCCAACCCTTCACACCATTGCAAGGGTAAGATGCTGCTCCCACCTCATATGTAAGAGAGCTGATACTATCAATGTTGTTCAGTTACCTAGACTTACTAGGTCAGGTTGCTGAGAAAAAGTATAATTTCTGACTAGCAACCGAGACTATGCTTCTCCTTTTTTTGTGGCTCATTATAAAAATATTTGTGCTGAACTATAAGTTGCTAAATGCCAACTGGAGTCAAGGTACTTGAGAAGAAAATTACTTATGATTACTATTTGGCTGCAAGGCTTCTTTAGTATTTTTGCTTCTCTGAATCAAGAATAGAAATTGGCCAAACAAAAGCTTGCATTTTTCTCACCTGCATGGCAAAAATATTTAGTAGCTTCATAATAGAAGCATATCCCCAGGATATAGTTGTTTGACTTTTTCCTGGTCATGTACTGTCTTTGCTGCTTAAGTAATTCTCTCATTAAATACACTTCTTGACAAGTTTTCCTTTTTCTTCAAAAAGTCTGCTCTGGTCTGTCTGGGTTATGTATTGACCTATTTCTTTTGTGTGTAGGTGGTTTATGTGACTGTGCCTGGCTCAAAAATCTAATGACTGAATTTCAGCTAAAAGCATAATGGAAATCCTTACCTAAATGTGCTCCTCGGTTTGTATATTTGTGGCTGTTTATCTCACTAGATTGGATTGTGCTAATGAGGCCAAAGTGATGACTTTGATACCTAGGTGCTAGTTAACACATAGGCCCTACAGACCAGAATATGTTTTGAACTCTGAGAGGTAAGTGCTTATGAATGGTGATGTTCCTGCTGGGTCAGGCAAGAGAATGAAGGTGGGCCTGAATGAATCTGTCTTGAGAAAAACATCTCAGTGGTCAGTCTTCCTAATGAGATGTCTCTTCTCAGTAGAAACTTTTTGCATATGAAAATAAATGCATAAATATGTAAGATATATCTGTAAGTTTTTAAAGTGAGAGCTTGACAGGTTTGGGCTAGTCCCAGAAAGCAGAATAAGCAAAATTACTACTGTGCCAGTACAAGGGTGGAGTTTCCATAAGAGGCCACTGCTGCTCAATTTCCTGCCTTTTCAGCCATGAGGGAAAAAAAGAAAACAGAATCTGCAATTTTCTTCATAAACCATTATATAAATTACTCTATTTGCTCAAGAGTGGTAAGCCCCAACAAAACTTTCTGGAAGGTCTTGTCTGGTTTTAGAAAATCAGTTATTTAGCCAACATCATCGATTGAGTACATTCCCTATGGCTGGTTACCCCATAGAAAGAAGAAAAACAAATAGGGACACCCTTGCTGTTTAGAAGTTAGAGAACTCCAAAACATGTGAAAAAGGCAACATGTGTAAGGCAACCATGGAAGCATGAAGAAATACAGTAGCCCTCCATTATCCAAATTTTACTTTTTATGGCTCCAATTTCCCATGGACAAATGCAGAAAGTACCAAATGGAAAATTTCAGAAATAAACACTTCATACATTTCAAATAGCATAATGTTCTGAGTAGTATGATGCAATCTGGCATTATCTCATGCCACTTCACCTAGGGTACAAATCATTCCTTTGTCCAGTGTATCTATGTTATATACACTATCTGCCCAGTAGTTGCTTATTAGCCACCTGTGTTATCAGGATGACTGTCCTAATATTGCAGGGTTTGTGTTCAAGTAACTCTTAATTAGCAGCCCACTGTTAATGCCAATCACTTCACTTAATTTCATTACACAGGCATTGTATTACCTCACATCATCATAAGAATGGTAAGTATAATAGAATTAATGTTTCAAGAGATACCATAATTATACAACCTTAATTACTATAGATATTGCCATCTTATACTTTATAAGTTACTGTTGTTAATTTCTAACTATATCTAAATTATAAATTATTATCATAGATATGTATATATGAGGGAAAAAAAACATAGTACAAGCATCCACTGGGAACCTTGGAATGTATCCTACCACATGTGAGGAGACTAGTCCACACTTACTTAAATAAAATTTGATTCAAATAAGCAAACTGTTCCAACAAAGGACAGCTTTATGCATGAAGTAATTCTTGAGCTGCGTCTTGAGTACATCCATATGTATCTCATACGGAATAGCAGAAGACATATTTTAGTAGGGCAGTTAGGTGTAAATGATGTTTACTGGGTAGACTCCACAATAAAAGTGCAAAGTACAAACTGTGGAGGCTGATAACAAATCTATTTTCCCAGGGCCAATGTCCACTGTGCTTTAAAAATCAATTACACAAAAACCTCCCCTAACATTCTCCCTTGGCTTCCATGAAATTATTCTTTATATGTACCCTCTAGATCATCGATTGTGTGTTTTAGGTGTAAAGCCAAAATAATTTTACTTATGCTCCTTGTGGTGGATAAACTAATGATCAACCTGTAACACCCGACTAAACTGGATTAGCGTGGTGCTGGGTGTGGAAGGCCCACCTAAGGATTGTTGCCAACAGCATAAAATGAGAACTGGCGGGGAAGATGGTGCACTCGTTGGTTCCTCTGGAGAAGCTTGTAGCACTGGTTTTCCTGCTGTGAACTCAGCTGTTATCATCAGGGGAGCTCCACTCTTCACTGTCTCTGAGGATGGCTGAGATTCTTTTTGAGGAAGCTGTGGCCCTTACTTTGAGTATTGACTGCTTTCCGGCTCCAGTGCAGATCCTTCAGCCTGCTGGTGTTAGATCCTTCATCCCACTGATGCAGACTTTCTAGCTTCCATCACTGACCTTTGGGCCTTCCCTGTGCAGATCCTTGATGTAGACTTGTATGAGACTTTGTTGTGGTCTCCAGGCCAACAGTTAGACTCATAGAAGACATTGCCAGGGACTCTAGCTCTTCAGCTGGAGGTATGCAAGACATTGCCATGGGATCTAACCCTCAACCGGATTGTTTGAATATCTAGTGTGTGGACAGATCTCCTTTATGCTTTTAAATTGGACTGTTTGGGTGAATACTGTAAAATGATCCTATAAATTATGTGACCTGTGTTAAATCTTTTTCCTTGTAAACCCTTACTGCAACACTCCTGTTCTTAAATAATATGTGTACAACTAAGACACTGATGACTCCTTAGTAAATATTTCTTGCCCTGACTCTTGCTCTGCAATAAGACTTGTATAGGGAAATATCATTCAAAAGAAGCAGCATGTCTACACATTAGCTTCTCTCCTCCCAGACATCATGATTCTTAAAATTCATAAAATCACTAACTGGCAATGTTATTTGATTACTCCTCTCCCAGTCTTGTCTTCTCAATCCAATTGTGACCAGATACTATAATTCTGTTTCTAAGTCTCATCTTCCCAAGTCTTTCTTTCCATGTTACTTTCCCTGTCATGGATGCCATAGTTTATGCTTTATTATTTATCATCTCTTTTTCTCTATAGTCTTTGGACTGGTCTTCTTGAATCAGTCAGTTCTTCATAGAGCTTTTTGCAGTGCTAGGGATCAAACACAGGGCCTCTTTCTTGTTGGGCAAGGGCTCTACAGAACTTTTGGAATAAATATTTCAAAATTTGAATGTTTCTGTCCTCTGTCTCAAAAGCATTGATATAATCTCGTTATATTAGTGTTAAAATTTAAATGTCAGATCACCAAACTGGAATAAGACACATGTCTTATTCTAGTTTTCATGAGTCTTTTGTCCTTTCTCTTTGCCTTTGTAAATAGTGTTCTCTGGACCTGAACTTTATTCACATGAACTAATACCTAATTTTAGTTTACAAATCAACTTACCGCTCCCTCCAGAAAGTTTTCCAAGCTCTTCAAATCTGACATTTAGGGATCTTGATATCAAAATTCAATAACATGATAACTTTTTATTGGTAGACAATTTATTTAGTAGTTTTTCCTTCAAAACTGTGTCTTGCTCAACCTATTAGCTCATCTTTCATCTCTATTTTCCCCACACTTTGCAAATGCCTGATATTCATTAGGTATGCTGTAAGTGATGAATGAATTTCCATTTACATGGAGAACTATTATCATGAGCTTTATAATTTAACTGAAGAACTTTGGGAATCATGGTAATCTTTCAAGAAGATGATGGCTTCCAAAGGATAATTGCAGAAGGTAATGGGAATGGAAGAGATGAGGCACTTGAATTTTCTCCAACATGTATGACATCTGTTGCTAAGGGTAGGAATGGGAAGGAAAGGAAGAGTTGAAGGACTACTGCACTAGACTCTCCAGAAATCTGTTTTTTTACAATTCTCTCTGTAACATACACCTACTGTGTTGAAAGTTACGATAATGTGTTGAATGCAGAGCTATTAAATATTTTGTAAATGAAACAAAAGAGAAGCCAACACATTGGAAGAAGTAACTATTTGGGCCTTACCTTTTAATCTTAGAAAAAACAGTTTTTTACATTAACGTCATCTTAACTTTGACATTTATTAAATGAATGATAATATCCAGCCTTTATATAACAACATTTATTTTCTTTTCTTACTCTGTTTGCTTTTGTTTTTCTGTAAAATAACCTCAACATTTTATTTTAACATTGGCTTTTTTCTCTCCCCTCTCCAAGAAGTCCTAGACATAAAACGAAGGCGATTGAGAGGGGTTAAGTCTTATCACAACCTTACAAAAAGATGTGCAATTAAACTCCCAACACTTCATAAGCTTTTGCATCCAGTCCTCCCAGTACTTCCAGGACCATTGGGCTGCTTGTCTTTCACAAAAGCAAGGCATAATTTCAAATGTCATATTGCAAGGAAATCACTTTCCGATGGCCAGGAAAGAAAAATGAGAAGCGATGCCTTCTTGTATCTGGAATCTGGCACAGTCAGCCTTTTCGAACTTGTCTGCCAGGATCTGTCTGGCCTTGGCCTGCAGAAGGTGGAGTTGCTCTGTAGCCCAAGGAGGTGCAAAAACAAACATGGGCACAAAACCAGATACTTCACTGCAAGAAATCTTCCCAAAGTTATAAAAGTGATATACGACTTCCAGCTGTCACTTTATGCAAAGATTAATTTGAGCACAAAGGGCTGAAAAAATTAAATACAAAAGAGTTCTATGCATTCTGTTATACAAGTAAGTTGCAGAAGATTGCCCCTAATGGGTTACTCTTAATTTGTTTGTCTACTCAATCATTCACTTGCCTTTATGTGTATTTTTGAAAGTTTGCTGTTCCTGCTAAGGTGAATGGCAATGCTTCATGTTCTTTTCTTTCCTCTAGCCAAGAACACTCTGACCACTGGTGACAACTTACTTTTTTACATGTTGTCCTTTTTCCTTAACCTTATAGTTTGCCTAAAATGTTGTTGGAATTAGCACTTTCATCCAAGGATCAAAATATAATATAGAAATAAGCACATAGTAAGCACATATTAAGTTTTTTTGGTTGATAGACTGTCTTTAGACAGATATGTTTCAATGATTGTTTTCTATCTATTGATATCCATTATGCACAAAAGGTCATCATATTTTCCTGTCCAACTTACGGACTGACTCAACTCCCATAAACTGTCCAGGTAACACATCGTAATCCACGCTCGTACATGATGGTTCCTCAGCCACAAGCGCACAGCCTCTCAACCCCATCGCTCTGCTTAGTCCATTTCAAGGTCAAAGGCAGCTGAGAAGTATATAGCAGAGCCTTAGAAAGTAACGAATCACATTTTACATAGTTCTCCAGCCTATATCCAACTTTCATTTGTACTATGACATTTGCTGGGTAAAAATTATATGGAGGTTTTGTTGGCTTTAAGGTGAATGAAGTAGGAAGAATTTATTTTCAGGTATTCTGTAAGTGTCAAAACTCAAGCCCTTCTCCTGTCATTAATTTCTAAAATAAGATAACATCTGATAGCTCTTTTAAATTGACTCCCTTTATTTGACTTTAACTGTTTATGACCAGAGGAGCTGGGAGCACAGGCTTCCCTCTTACTCCTCTTGGAGAACCGCTTCCACATGTGGAATCGAGGAGCCAGGCACTGGGAGGAAAATAGGCTAATCTGATCCTAAACCACGGAGCCCGTCTAAAACCGTGTAAATACTGGCAGAAGTATTTCGTAAAGCACACACCAGAAGGAGGGTAACATTTTTGCAAAGTTTCAACCTTCATTCAAATTCAAAGCCTTCTTTCAGACTCAGGAATTTGTACAAAGCACTACGTCTCATCCCATGCCAGGTGACACCCTGAGTAATAGTCTGCAAAATTAAATAGTTTTTCTAATAGTACTATTTCTTAACTTTTTGAAAACATTTTCTCTTAAAGAAAAATGTCAAAGCACATCAAGAGTAATATTTTATTCCATTCAATCATTAAAATCTTAAGCTGCATTATGAAACTCACAGCTTTTTTTTGACCATAACTTTCATCATTCTTAGCTAGTCAGTCATACTAAGCAAATTCCCATAGCTATCTCTGTTTTGTCTATCGATAAAAATGTAGTAGGTGCTAATTCTAAATCACATTCCGTTTCAAGTTTTTCCTTGCCAGTATTTAGTTTATTTTAAAAATTGTTCCGAAAGAAATCACCAAACCACACTGATGTCAGAACACTATAAGACTTTTTACCACAGAAAAGTACAAGTAATTTCACAATTATGAGTCGTAACTATCCTTAATGAAAAGCTCACAGTTGTGAAAAATAAAATGTTTGTACATATAGTTATAATTTACATTTTACAGTTGCATGATCTGAGGAAAAGAGAAATTTGTGACAAAGAATTATGGGCAAAAATGTGAGGCAAGAAGAGCAGGCTTTATTTTGGGAACATACCATCTTTGTATCTATATATTTTTATTAGCTTCATAGACTTAACAGAATAGAGATAAGTTCTAAGAACTGATTCAATAGGCAGTTTGTTATTTTGTGAACCTCAGAGTGTACTTTTAGAAACCTAGATAGCGTAAGTTCACTCCATGTGGCCTCTTGTCATAATAAAGACAGTATGAGATGTATGAGATTGCTTCAGTCATAACCTGACTTACTATTTTACTATAACATTTAAAGACAATTACAATAGAAAAATCAAAAATCACTGATCACCATTAAAGAGATAATAATAATGAACACGTTCGAAATGTTAGAATAATGAAAGTGTGTTACAGAGAAACAAAGTGAACATATGTTGTAGGAAAACATGGCGCCAATAGATTTGCGCAATCCAAGGTTGTCATAGAACCTTCAATTGCCAAAAATTCCATGGTTACAAAATGCAATAAAATAAGATATAATTTTTAATGATTGACACGTTGTGTCAACTTGAGAAGTTTAGAAGACAACTCAGCAGGGGACCAGGGTCCTTACTTTGTAAATATCCTCATCCTATGCAAGAAGAAGGCAGAGAAATGATGTTAGTCCTACACCTGCTCTAGGCAGGTGCTTACAATGTAAGGGAGGAAAAGAGGCATGCTTTCCTCCTACGTTTTGCTCTTGCTACCTTTGCTGTCTTCTACCATCTTGAACTGTTGCCCCTATGCCATGCCACCCTGCCTTGGAGCCACTTATTACCAACTGAAACCTCCACAAATTTAGCTAAATAAATTTTTCTTTCCTTAGTTTTGGGCATTAGGTATTTGTCTCAGCAATGAGAAAAGTAAATAAAACGTAACTTTACTTATGTAAAATAATTGAAATCAAGATCTCAAAGAGATAATCATACTCCCATATTCATTACATCACTAATCACAATAACCAAGACATAGAAACAACTTAAATATCTATCAACAGATGAATGGATAAAGAAAATGAGGTGTATACACAAAATAAAATACTATTTAACCTTAAAAAGGGAAGTTGTCTAATATGGAGTCACATGAATTAGCTTTCAAGCATTATGTAAAATGAAATAAATCAGCCCCAGAAAGACAAATACTGCATGACTCCATTCCTATGAACTATCCAAAGGAGTTAAATACAAACAAACTGTGGAGTGGTGGTTGCCACAGTCAAGGGTGGGAGAAGTAAAGTGTTGTTAATTCATGGGCATACTGTTTAGTTGGAAAAAAATTAATACATTCTAGAGATTTATGGTACAACATTGTTCATATAGTGCACAACTATACCATGATAAAATTATATGCTTTCAAAAAATATTTAAAAAATAAAAGGTCAACAAAGATGAACTCTAGAATTGAAAAAAAAGTCACTGGAGTCAAACTGCTAGTGTCTTACCAAAAATGAAGGCAGTGGCCCCAAATCATACTAGTAATCATATTACTTCTGTCATAGCTACATGCATACAATTTGAAAAGCAAATTCCTGTGGTTTAGTAGCATGAAAAACACCAAATTTATTGTTTCAGTTCTTGAGTGTACGTCTCCTTAATATTTTATGGGAAGTACACATAAAATCTCTGCTGCTCTATACTAACATAGTTATCTCCAGGGGATGTATGTGTGTAATTATTTGGGTCGTGAGCTGAATTAACCACATTTTTCATGAATCACCAGTTTTATCGGAAAGGATGTCTGACAGTCAAACTATGGTTATTAACATTTGACTACACATTTTATAAGAAATGAGAAAAAGAGAACAGTGCCTTCAAGAAAAATGGCAATATTTGTCATCTGTGATAAAATGCAAGTTTTAAAGAAAAATCCACAACTTTGGAAAGCTACTACCACACTTGAAAATATCCTAAAAATTTAAGACTTTTCAATGAGACTATTATTTCATGGATCTATGTGATTTTGGGATGTAGTATAAAAATTTAAATGACTAATATATGAAATTATTAAAAAATGATTCACCAGGAAAAGATTAATTCGCAATTATGATACCCCAAAACTTCATTGAAAATGTTCAAAAACTTCATTGTAACAAGTAACAAAACTTCATTGAAAATGTTCAGATTCCATAGTGCAAATAATCTTTAGAAATTACTGCCTGAAGAATAACGGTACAAGACTATAAATCACTCCTGGAGAAGGCCATTGGAATACTTTTCCCCTTCCTTTGTATATATCTCAGTGAGACTGGTGTTCTTTATATACTTCAACCAAGACAAAGAGCATATTTCAAGAGATTGAACGCAAGTGTAGAGGTAAGAATCTAGTCCTTTAAAAGAACTCCAGACAATAAAAGGATTTGTAAATGCTTTCCTTACTATTTCCAAACTATTTTGTTGTGTTTTGAAACATAATTATTTTTATAAAAATATATTTAATTTCCAGTGCAGTAAAGATCATTAGATATAATGCATGTAATGAAAGGCTTTGGAATATGAATCTAAGTAATTTTTAAGGGTATAAACGGGTCCAGAGTCAAAATTTCTGCAAATCTCACCTCTTAGAGAAATAAAGCACCATCAGGAGGAGCGGAGTTTCTCTGCCCCTGGAGCCTGCCAGTGGGAAGGTATTTGTGTGGGATGCTGATGATGCGATGAAGGTAATAACATGGCATGACAGGGCGGATCAAGGCCAGCCAGCAAAATGGGTTAGATTGTCTACATTTTATTTTGGTTTAGTAAGGAA
This sequence comes from Dolichotis patagonum, assembly GCA_004027295.1. NCBI lineage: Eukaryota > Metazoa > Chordata > Mammalia > Rodentia > Caviidae > Dolichotis > Dolichotis patagonum. The sequence continues at coordinate 198,076 of PVJX010000462.1, read as the reverse complement.
ACTTTTCCTAAAGTGATTTTTAAAGCAATAGTACTAGCTTGTTCTCTCTAAAGGCATTTTGTTTTTATAAAATTACAGCCTGGAAAACACACTATGTGTTTAGTCTGAGTAGGTAGCCTGAGTTGTTTGTTAAATACTAGATCTCAGATTTGTGGCTGTTCCTCAAAAATAACAACATGGCACCAGCAATTAAATTTATGTATCATTTTGATTATTTATACTTTAGCGAATCAAAGGAGGTAAATAATGGTCTGCAGCTCAGTACTTCATCAGCATTGCATGGGCAAGCCCTGTAGATTCCCTCCATCATGAAGCCGGACACAACGCATAATCTTCCCATTAGCTAGTCTGGAGGAACTGGCACCCAGGCCCACTTCCATCCCAGTATCTCCTCATGGCTGGGGTAGGGAGTTCCTGTGTTGCAAGCCTGTCTTCGTTACCATGCATGGCAGGCATGTTTAGTCACTACTGTTCTTTATTCTTTTACTCCTCGTGTTGTTGATCATCTTAAATTAGGGATTTTTAGCCCTACCTCCTTGAATACTAGAGTACTGGACACAAGCATGGCATTGTACTGCACCACAGCAGCGGCTGATGGCTTTACTAGGGAGGACTGCGGGGTGGGTGCATTCTCTCTTCTACTGTACCATTGCTCTAATCGCTTTTACTTTGGTTCACGTGGTGACCATACGTTTAGCTCCATCTTACTGCACAAAGGCTATAGGTAACTTCCAGATTTTCTCAGAAGGTGGGTTCAGTGACAAGGAACTGTACATTAGGTGGTAGAATGAACTCTATCACCTGTAAGGGCTTTCCTACATTTAATGTTTGGTAGATCCTAGATTTGCCTCATTTATTAAGCAAAAAATAGTTTGCTAGTAGAGAGAAACAACTAAAGCAATTCAGGGGACTATAATTTGTCTCAGCCTCTTCATCTGAAAGACTACAGTAGACTGAGCTCAGTTTCCAGTCATTTAGTACAAGTGAACCTCTGCCTCACCACATCCACATTTTCATCTTAAACCAGACTGCTGTTCCTGCTGTTCATTGTCCCTAAAAATGAAAAGGTAAATAAATCATATTTTGAAACTGACTGTGAAAACAACCCCAGCTACTGAGGAGACTTTTTTGCGTAAGTAATTTGACCTAATGGGGATGATCCAGTAGGGTTTGAAATGAAATACTACTCAGCTATAAAATAGGATAAATTCAGCCTGGGGATTTAGCTCAGCAGCATAAGCACCTGCCTAGCAAGCACTAGGTTGTGAGTTCGATCCCCGGTGCCAAAAAAAAAAAAAAAAAAAAAAGTATAAATTTGAGACATTTGGGAAAATGGATGCACCTGGAAAACACAATAGTGAATGAAATAAATCAGACACAGCTTAAATACAATATGGTATCTCTCATTTGAGTAAGGATTGTACAAATAAAGACCATAATAAAGGATGGATAGAAGGAAATAAGGGGAGAGATCTCTTATAAAAGGGAAGGGAAGACTGAAAGGGGGAGAGTGGGAGAGGAAGAGGAAGAAAGTAGAATTAAGATATGCCATATACAGGAACTTAATAACCTCAATGAATATCAACACTGTATGTCATAAACATGAGCAAAAAAATAATGCTAAAAAGAAGAGTGAAAATGAGCAAAGAGGATTTAGAATTGGAGAGAGGTGAGTAGGAAGGAAAGGGGGTTAAAGAAGAAGAAAGGAGCTGTGTTGTATGCATGTACCGACTCCCCAAGTTGAGAGCAAACTTCAGGCACTGCAAACATGTACTGATAAAATAAAAAAGAAAATTGCCTCAAACAAAATCATAATTTAGGTTTATGGAGAGAATTATAATATAACTTTAAAAACAAGAGTTGTGGTCTATTTACAGGACAATTTTATCAACAGTTGTAAAAAGCTCCACCGATATTTTGAAAACACATATGTTGAGTCTAACTGAGCATTCTGTTCAGTGAGGAATGGCTGGCTGCCCGGGGCTCTAGGCTGAGAAGAGTTCTGAGCCCAGTCCAGGTCAGAAGGAAAGAATGTCATGTTCGACTAACGGCTGTATTTGATTTTCCTGATAGTTTGGGCTGACTATTCTTATATCCTTAAGTACAGAGAGCTTAAATGACTTGCTAGAAATATATTGTGGAGCTGGAATTCAAACACTAAGGACTATTGCTTGCTGCTATACCACAGACAAGCCAGCCCTTCTCAAGACTTTCATTTTCTTATTTCTGAAACGCTCTGGGTTGCATTGTTTTCTGAACTCCATTCAGCTCAAGTACCCCTTAGTTTTTGAATAACCCAGTGAAGCACTGCACATCTTGCAATCTTGTCCCCTTTTCAAGTCCTGGAGTATTTATCAACACTTGACTCTTCAGTGCTATGCAAGGGACTGCACTATTTGCTATCCTCTTATGTGTTCAGTCTATTTTTCCAAATACATGGGAAATACTTTGGGAGGCAGGAGGCATCTGTGTTTTCCCACGTACTCACATAATACTCTGCACATGGTAGTATTTAATAAGCACTGGGTGGTTTATTGATATGATCCACCAGCCTGTGGTATACTATATTAGGCTGCATCTAGAATTTGCCAGGGACTGAGGAGGCAATTGGATGACTGTTCCTGAGTTGGCACCACCTGGGGTGTATGTGACTTAGTGGTCTAGAATTGCAAGTGTCCTCTGTCCCACAGCCAGTTACCCCTGCCTTTCTGACCATTATGAATGTCTGTTTATCTGCGTGCCTTCACCAACATCAGCTGTTTATTGAACAGCCTGACCTAAGACATTCCGTATATACACTCAATGAAGGCTTTCTTTCACTTTTATTTTTCTGTGGAGGGCAAAATACTGTCTTGTTTTTCCACTTCTTCTCCTAAGTGTGATGATTTAGATGTTCCCGCTGTTAACTGGCAACTTTTCCATTTCCTTCTACCATCGAATGCCCCAGACTTCTCCACAGAAGCCACTAATGAGTTTCTTGCTTTTTAGAACCTGGTTCATTAATAACAGAATTCAGCACTGCCTGAAGTTTTGAACCTTATTTTTTCTCATTCTCCATTAGAAAACAAACAAACAAAGGAAATATGTTACTTGCTGCAGTCACTGATTCAATCTTGTTTAAGATCCTAATGTAGAGAATCAATACAACATTTCAAGCTGATTCCATTTTCTAAATGAGCTGAAAGCTTGAGGCTTTCAAAGTGAGTAAAATTTCCCCCTTTTCCCCCTCCCTGTCTCTACTCAAGCTCAGTCTCTTCCAATGGTACTCCATGATCCTAAATGTGCTTCTTTCCTTCTCCCTAACATTGACCAAGTTCCCAAGCATACGGGGAACAATTCTAGAGACTCGTGGATGGAACACAGAAAAGAAAATTTTCCTGCCTCATCTCTGCTGCTTGACTTGTGGCTATAAATGATAGCATTCATTCTGCCTGCCTGCTGGCCCTAAACACAACTTTGCCTCATTTAGATAGTGCCAAGAGATCATCAATGCCCTTTTGTGCACAGAGTATTTCAGAACTGTAAGTGGCACAAGTGTCATTCCTGTCAAACTGCTCTTCCTCCTGCCCTCTGCTGACCCAGCAGTCTTTGCAGCCATATCTCCCTGAAGTAGATTTCAGGGTTTTATTTTCTTTTATTTTGTTTTGCTTGCTTTGTTTTGTTTTGTCTTGCCTTGTCTAGTCTTGCATTGCCTTGTCTTGTTCTGTTTTTGTTTTTGTTGTGACAGGTTCTCATTATGTATTTCAGGCAGGCCTTGAGTTCGCTATGTACCTCAGGCTGACCTCAAACTCGTGATGATCCTCCTGTCCCAGCCTCCCAAGTTCTGGTATTACAAGGGTGCACCACTACCCCTGGTTCCCAGAGTGGATTTCTGAGTATACACCCTGACATCTTTCCTTTCCAGTTCTACCTCAGTGCTTGTTCGAGTGAATAAACTGATTAGAAAGCAAAGTCTGCAACTCTTAATGGATAACTCAACCTGTTGGTTTCTTCCCCTGAATTCTCATGTATCACAGCTTGGGGGAGTGGGATAGTTTTACACTCCTTTTGATTCATTTTTCTTCTGTGTCAGGGTTCACAAATTCCTATGCCTCAGAAATATATAGAAAAGCCAGGCACAGTGGCATGCTTTTGTAACTCCAGCACCCTGGCAGGCTGAGGCAAAAGGATCACCAGCTCAGTCTCAGCCTGGGAATTTAGTAACTTAGCATGACCCTGTCTCTAAATAAATAAATAAATAAATAAATAAATAAATACCTGGGGATGTAGCTCAATTTGAAGTCCTAAGTTTAGTTCCTAGTAGCATGGGGGAGAGAGACAGAGAGTGAGATAATGAGAGAAAGGAAAAAAGGACAGATATAAAGGGGGAGAGAGAGAGAGAGAGAGACAAAGAGAGAGAGAGACAGAGGGAGAGAAAGAGAGAAACTGCAAGAACAACAACAAAAAATGTGTTTTGACCTCCAAAATCTGTGAAACTTACAATTCCATGTTCATTAATACGTGTTGAATCTACCTCAGTATTCTTGCCCAGATATAGATGTTTTATTTTCTCTGCTGTAAAAAAAAAAAAAAAAAAAAAATTCTAAATTTCATCTCTTGTGAAATCGTCTTGAGAAACTGTCTTTGGAATGCATGTGAAGTCATACCGAGGAGAGAGGGCTATTCCCAGAATCTCTGAGGTAAGAATGAGTTTTTCCAAGCCCTCTGGACAGCTCCCCAACTTGACAGCTTCAGGAAGTTAAAAGAGGCACCTCCACAGATCACTATATTAATTATGCAGGGCAGAAACATAGGCAAGCTTTCTTTTAAAAGACAGAAAACTAGAGTTTACAAATCTTTTATGATTGTAAAATATCATGCTCCACTTGAAGTGCTTTGTTTTCTCCTTCTGAATGCTCCATTCCTAAAATTTGGAGTTTTGCATTAATCCAGAATCCTTATCTGAGACTTCAGACAGTAGTATTTTCTTAGCATTGAAGATATCCATGAGTTGTTTCCTTGCCTTTATTTTTTAAGACAATTATGTAAAGTTCTTTCTATTATGCTTAAAACATGAGTTTTAAAAATCTCATGCTGCACACATATAACTTATATACCTCTTAGGTACTGTGTAATATACTATTAATAAGATGGGAGCTTCCCCACCCCAGTCCTTGCCATGAACTTCTGGGAATTCATGGCAGGTCCCTGCTGTGTCCAATGTCACTGCTAACTTTGCTTCAGCTCCTTCTTCAGTATCTGTTGAATACACATGGGGAGAGACTTCATGTGTATAGTTATTTGTGATACAACCTTTCTAAGAGTGAAGAAATTGATTTTATTGTTCCCCTTAACTGCCATGAGAAACCTTATAATGCTGCTTAAGGGTATATTAAAACATGCGTTATCAATCACAGAGGACCTTAGAATTGGTTTTGAGAATGGGAAATGGTGCACCACACCCTGGAGAGCAAAAGACATTTCAAATGCAAGAGATAACCTGCTTGTAAATGCTTAGCGACCATGAAAAAGCCAGGCCAATGTGAAGGAATTAAGAAGTTTGACATGGCTAGGTTGTGCAGTATATGACTAGTAGGTCTTAAATATTTGACCACTTTCTCATTGTCACTTGAATAATCACAGATTATCTTGCTTTACTGGATGCATAGGCACAGTTTGAGGATTGGTAAAAAGGATATATCTATGTCCTTGTTATTCTGTTTTACTTAGATGTGATATTCTTAAAATAGTTATGAAGGTCAGTTAACTGATGTTCCTTTTGTCAAGCATTGATTCTGATTAATCTTCTCCTCGGTTCGGTTCTTTATCCTGATGTAGATAGCCCTGAGCCTTCCTCTTACTTGTCAGTTAAAAGAGTGGGTAATCAGACTATCAGTGACTCCCATACTTCTATCAGCTACTTGCCTTATTGTGAGAAATCACTAGTTGCTGGTTTGCAGATAGAGGTCTTTGGGTGTCTTTCATTTGAAGTTCACAGTTTTACAAGTCAACTCATTGGACACTGAAAGAGTGATGAATGAGTGAATGTCACTCAGACTAGAGTGAAGTCTTAAAGGGACCAGAAGGTACTGAGCCTCTGTCTGGCTGCTGTACCTGCTGCAGGGTGTGTCCAGGGTCTTATTAGGGAGTTGGACATGAACAACTGGTTTGCAAAACCACATCCCCTCTTCTGCATATAGAAACTAAAGACTCAACTTGTCCATTTTATTTATTCCTTGCCTGACATTTCAAAAAGTGCATGAGAATGGCCGGGATATATTTGTGTTGAAGGAATTACATTTACAAAGAGAAAATGGCAAAAACAGAAAGAGAGTAAGAAAGAGGAAAGAGGAAGATTGAAAAGGGCAAGGGGAGAGGATGGTGTTGACGTTCTTACTAAGTGAGTCTAGACATAGGAACTACATAGTTTAGTGTTACTGTCAACAGCCAGGAGAAGACAGAGCTGGAGGCTGAGAAGAGGGAGGAGTGGAGTAGAATTCCTTTGTGCTGAAAGCAGTGTACAGTGGTGGGGTCTTGTGCAAATTTCCCTTGGGATTGCAGCCTTCTCTTTCATGAACTTCTCACTCCTGTTATTTCCAGTTCCGGAGCCATCTGATCAGAGACTACTGGAATTTTCAGCTCTTAGGCACTAATTTTAGGGGCTGAAACAGCAGCCCCTCAGCAACTCCTCCCACAACCGCTGCTGCCCTGCTGGGCTGTGGTGCCCTGCCAGCCCAGGCACTCTTGCCCAGGAAATAGAAGGTGGCATTTAAGTAGCACTTAGGCCTCTCCTGACCAATCCTAAAGACTCTGAATCAGGCCAATTCTAAATTAAGCTCTCTTGAGTAAATGAATAAGGACTAAAGAAACCTCAGAGTGGAAAAAAAAAGATATGAAATATCTTGAACCTTCAAATGTATTTGTACTAAACCCCGGTTTTGACAGGTATTACCATGACGCAATGTTTCTATGACTTATTTTTATGATTTGGATATTTGTGGTGCTCAGCTTTTAAAATATATCTCAAACAACATATCTTAATATTTAAAATTCCTGAATGATGATAGCACAGATTTTTAAAAAAAATTTTTATAAGGAAACTGAGGTACCCAAATCTGGTACCATGAAAAGAAAACTGTCGGAGGTTTATGTCAAGATGCTGTTTTGGCTTCAGTGTAATTGCTCTGCCTCAACCAAGTGTGTGCTAAAGTGTGCCAGTGTCTACTATTCTCGAAAAGAGAAACATTTGCTTAGGATTCAAATTCAGATTTCCACAGTGCTCTGAAGTTCTGAACTGGGTCACTGGGCTGAATCTCTGCCCTGAATCCAAGTGGTGTTTAAAGCACCAGACTGAAAGGTTCATCTCCAGGGGTCAGACCATACTTTCAACTGTGACTCAAATAGGAGTTTATATTTGTTTGCTTGAGGTGCTAGAAAGAACACTGGCTTGTGCAGGGTACACTAAATTCTGGTTTCAGCTCTGCATCTATTCAGGTATTCCAGAGTAAATTCTGTAGGTTCCCTGAGCTCTGGTTATCAGTGACCCATCTACAAAGTAGCACTATCTTGTCCATAGGGACATTTCTGCTTAACGAATAAGCTAGCAAAAATGAAAAGTATTTTTCAACGTACCAGATTTAAAAATATAAATTACAATTAATGTTTGTAACTCTTAATATTTAGACACTATTGAAACAGTCAAGTCTTTGTGTGTGATCGAGTATCTAACAGGCCCTGTGTGCTAAAATACAAAGCTAAGGATTAAGGCCCAAATCTGCCCTGACATCATGCCGTAGAGGAGTATGTTCTGGTTTGTCCTGTGCCTTTTAGAGTAAATACTCAACACTGTGCACCGTCATAACAGATGAGGAAAGACTTACCAAAAAATAATATGCTTATATATATTATTCACAGCCCATGTATTCTTGTTTTAAAGGCTTTTTTCCCTTCTGGACTCATTCCCTCTTCTAGACCGTCATTTTTAAGCATGTTTAATAATGCTTCCATTCAAAATTAGGAACATACATTCTTCTAGACTTCTTTTCTGGTGAATTTTTTCATTTGCTTGGATGTGTCTATCAAATGCTATCAATAAATTCAATTGCCCATACACCACATATTAAAAACTACTATGTACCAGCATTATTTTAGAGGTTGATTAGTAAACAAAATAGAGAAAATACTCTGCCAACGTGATAATATTTTGCATTGACATAATGCTTTTAACTCTCTCAATTTATATGTTGGATCTTCAATGGGTTATTCTGTGTAAAAGTAATGGTCTATGATGGTCCATGTTCTGTCTTATTTTTCACCTCCATTTCCTCTATGGATCTTTGGTGTTTCTAAAAGTTCTATTCAGCTCTCCTCTCTTTCCCTCACATTAAGCTTTTGACATTACTACAGCTAAAATCTGTGACATAATCCGTACTTGAATGAAGAAAGTCAAATCCAGAGTGATTATATGATGGTTCATTGCCTAAAATTCTGTCCTATGAAATTCCAGTGCCAGGGCATGCTCAAAGCCACAACCCTTTTGGTCACTCAGCTTTGCTGCATAAAGTTTTGTAACATTTATTAACTTAGTCCATTTGTGCATTCAGGTTAGCTGAAATTATTGGCCCTCATTAAGCAAAACGAAATCTATGTTCATCTTTGTTGATGGCGTTATGATTTTCCCACCATCCCTATTGGAAACATTTAGTTCTCAGGACACACATTGCTATTCTCAGTTCAAGCCTGATTTCATCCTCGGCCCATTACCTCTCTCTCCCCTACATCTCATTCTCTGTCTCTTACCTTAGTCCTCTACAAACATTTTGCCACACTAATTCAGAGGAATATTCCTAAAGTCTAAGTCCAGTGGTGGCAGTCTTCATGGTTCCTGGGTTGTCTTCTGATCGAGTTGTTGAAAATACAGCTTACACAAGCTGTACAAAATGCACAAGTCCCTTAGTAGTGTGATCTTTATTAATGTCCTATATCTTTTCACCTTGTTCTATTTATATCCTTTTAGATCTAATATCTTTGAATATGTTTTCTTGATGTATTATTTTCTCTCCTCATTTAACACTTTGTTCAATTCCACTTTATCCTCCAAATCTGATTTAAGCATCACTTTCTAAAGAAAAGAACAAACAAGAATAATAAACAACATTAATAACTATTGAATCTTTGTGTGTATTCTTGTAAGAGTGGTAATCTAGATTGTAATCATCACCTCTTATACTATATTCTATTTAGTTACTTATCTAGTTCAATATCTAGAGACACAGATGAAGCCAAAACCTATCTACTTTTTTTTCGTGTAATATTTCTAGTATCCAGTTCAGTGCCTGGCAGTTTGCAGAATCTTAATAATCATTTATCAAATGAAGAATGAAACTGAAATTTCTGTATACATTATTCTGAAGGTTGGCAATTGGCTTTTAATCTGTGTTACTAATGTTTATTCTTTCTTCCCAATAATTCTACCCAATAATTCTGACGCTGTTAACATTCCTTACAAAGATCTTTTTCTGCTGATATAGATGAAATTCCCCTTTATTGGATTTTCTCTGCTTGCAACCTGTCTTCCACAATGCATTCTTTTTGACTTTTAAATCCTCAACATGGGTCTACTCTTTATTTAAATTTCTCTTTAAATTCCTCATAGATTTCACAATAATCTTCTATTTTTGATCACTTCAGAATTTCTTGTCCAATCCTCAACCCTTGTTGGAGTTCAAGCCTTCCTTATTGGGTATTTATATTGGTTCCCTTTTCTCCTGGAGTACAACAATTCTAAATTTGTGCTTATCTTCTTTGACTTCTAAACAACTTTCATCCAGCATGGACCCATATATATCACTCAAAGTCATCTTAAATTTCTCTTTCTTCTTTCTATTTAACTCAAATAAGCCACTAAGATCTATAAATTCTGTGCTGTGTTGCTTGATTCCTTAGTCACCTTCATGTTTGCATTACACCTTCGTGTTTGCATTGATCTTAGTTCAGATCTCATGCTTCCTTACCTGTCTCCTTTAAACATTACAAATGTACTTACTAGCCCATGTACACAGGAATGTCTGTGTTTGTACCTTTGTTCCACCTTCCTAGACTACCCTGCTTTATTGTTCTGCTGATCTGAATTCTGTCCTTTTGTTAAGACCACGACAAACTATTTTTTATTATAAACATTCCTACAAATTAAAAGAGAAGAATTTATTTTGGCTTACAATTTTTAGCTGTTTTTGTCCATAGTCAGCTGGTTCTAGGCTCAAAGTTGTGATGGAAGGGCCCAGTAGGGAAAATCACTCACTTTATGGGTGTCAGGAAGCCGAAGAGAATGGAGGAGCAAGGGAGAGAGATAACCCCCTCCAGGTCCATCCTCAGTGACCCACTCTAATCCAGGCCCACATCTTAACATCACACTTACCTACTGAACTCATCCGTTCATGCCCATGATGCAATCACTTTCTAAAAGCTCCGTATCTGGGAGCTTTTAGTAGAACTTTTAGAGATATTCTAGATTTAAACCATAACAGTAATCATTGTTAATGTTCGGTATAGCCATCTTCTTGAGCTGCAGAAACAAACACTGTACTCAACAAGCCTTCCAGATATATTCTGTTAGATAGTCAAGTCCTCTCAAACTCAATGTGACCAAGTGGAATTCATCAATTAACCTCAAATTTGCTCTTTTCATGTACTTTACAAGTGGAATCATTATTCACTGTAACATCAGGCTAGAAATCTTGGAATCATTTCAAACCTTTCTTTTATTTACCTTCTACCCCTCCCATCCAATAGGTCCTCAACTATGTTTTCAAATTTTCTCCTATTTCTTATAATGGATCTAATCTTGCCGGCATTTAGTTCTCATCTCCTTTGAGATAGACTTATGTAATTGCTTCCTGATTAGTACTTCCACACTGCCTTCCAGGTACCATTATTAATTTGAAGAATCTTGCCAAACCATGGTTACACTTTTTACTCTCTCCCAGTAACTTTCAGAATGATTTTTAAAACCTCAGCAGAGCTTGTCTGTCTGCTCATTAACTTCATCTACTGTTCCTCATTCTCATGAATGATTTATTTATTCTTTGCCAGTTGCCCTGACACATTACATTGTTTCATTCTTGCCCCTCAGGATTCTAATCCATCTTTCATTTGGCTTAATCCTACTTGTTCTTTCACCTAAGTGTCTCCATGGATCTCCTCTTTACCTCTTGGCCTGACTTGGGTGACCATTCTTTTGTGATCTCACCCAGTCCTACATGTTCCTCTTTGAGATACTGCATCAGCCATTCTATCCTTGTTGATTTATTGTCTGTGTTTCCCCTTTACTATAAGGTTCTCAAAACAAAAACCAGATCTACTCACCTTTAAGTCTTAGCATATTATTATAGCTTGGTACAGAGTGTGAGCTCAGTAAAGTTGTTAAAAGGATTACTATTTAAGAAGCAAGATACATTCCTTCAAAAATATCTAATGCACCACTTTGGAACTCTATCATGTCATACTGGTGTCATTTATTAGTATTGGTGATGTAGATACAGATGGTTCTGTATCACTTATGAAAATTATGAAATACTTTTATCATGTGAACATCAAATATAAACTAAGCTACACAGCACAGTGACACACATCTTTTTTCTTCATATTGTTCTCTCTAGCACTTATTAAATTAGGAACGGTTTTTTTTATTAGTCAGTGTTTATTAGAGAAACATATACAACACAAAATATATAGATATATAAGAACTTACAAGATTAGCTTACCATGGCCACCCACAGAGTTGGATGTGGAAGAGTGCACAGGGTCTGTCTGCACACTGGTATCTGAAAGATTCAGTTGAAGGCCTGGAGCACACCGCAGTGTTTAACACAAGTCCAAATCAAGACCTCAGTGGGTCTGTGATGGAAGGCTGAAGAGTCTGTGCTGAAAGCTAGGAAATGACATCTTAAGTGAGGACAAAGACTGGAGCTCCTTCAAAGAACCAGATTCATCCTTCTTCATTTCTACTTTTAGCATCCAGGGGACAAGCTGCTCTAGGATGTAGAAACATTGGGCTGATTTAGTTAAGTTTCTCTTACTCAAGTTAACACAATTAGTCATCCATCATAGCATTCAGTAAATAATTGCTGAATTTTGTTAGATGAACACAGTAGCCAGCATTCAAGTTAGGTAGAATTTGTCCTGATTGCATTGCTAGACATTTAGGTTTCAAAATAATGTTTGGTATTGATTTCTTGGAGGTCTTTCATGTTATCTATTAACCCTTTATATGTATATTGTCAACTCCTCTGCCCCAGTTTTTTTTTTAATTTTATTAAAGGTAGTTTTATAAAAACTACATTTATGGTGGTTTGAGAAGCACTTTGAGAAATATTTATTTATTTTTTATAGTGGTTTGCGAAGCATTTTGAGAAATATTTATTTATTTTTAAAGTCAATTTTTTTTTGGGGGGGCACCGGGGATTGAACTCACGACTTAGTGCTTGCGAGGCAGACGCTTATGCCGCTGAGCTTAATCCCCAGCAAAGTCAAATTTTTTATTGTTTCTGGATTTAACAACATATTGTTTATATTAGGCTTAGAAAGACTTGCCCTATACCAGTATTGGGCAAACATCTTAATATGTATTTTATTATTTTATAGTTTTACTTACCTATGTTAAGATTTTTAATTAATCTAATATTTATATCTGCATGTACTATATTTCAATTTTATTGGAGTGCATTTGTTTTGCATAACACTGTAAACTTTTATACTGTTTAATTTCACCTTACTTTGATTTTAGAAGATGAAGAATATGAATTGAAGTTAATGATGATGATTTTATTCACAAAAGTATCCCAGAGTAGTGAGCCTTTCATCTAGAGGCATGCAGTCATCCTTTATTGGACTTTTGAGACAGATTTCTTTTTGGTCTTCTCATAATTTTGGCTATCTAATCCCCACTCCACCCAGAAATCACTAGGGTATCTTAAAAGCACAAGAATGAATGTGTGCCACTATATATTTGTGTCTGTTTTGTTTAGTGCTGTGTATCCTCCGACACATAGTGGGCTCTGGACAAATATGTGTTGATGAGAACATAAATACAATCACAAGGTTTCCTGATTAACATTCAAGAGCTTCCCATTCCACCCTACTAAAATTCACACCCACCCCAAGGTCTTATGTTGCCTAGTTTCTGCTTACATTTCACATTGCACTTCATATAATTTTACCCTCTCTCTTGTTCATCAATATTCTATGTTCTCACATCATCATAATAATCCCTTCACTGTAGAAACTCAGAGAGTCCTTTCTTCCTCAGGAACCTTGCAAAAGCTACCTTGTTCTCATTTCAGAAAACTTCTTGTCAACTATGCAGCAATTTAAATAGGACTGCCTTAATACCTCTGTTATAACTGTGAGTGTGGAGAGAGAATACTATTATTTTGGGGATCTAATTCATTTAGGTAAAAATTCTGTTAGGGATACATTTTCTGAGAATATTGGTATATCAGTGCTTTAGTTTTTTAATCATCCAGCTTTGTGACTCATAATCTTTTTATAATTCTGCTTTCCTTGTTTTTATTTTTTTCCTGATCAAATTGTAAGCTCTCTAAAGAGTCTGCATTTTGTCTGTGTAGTGTATAGAAGCTAGAAGACACTGAATAACTATTAAAATCTTTCAAAAGACTTATTTTCTATGACAACAATTGTCATGCTTGTGTTGACTTGACGCATAGTGAGCTGGACAATTTTAAAGGAAGTAATTCATTGGATATAAAGGCATTTATCATGACATCTTCGATGTTGTCTATTTCAATCATCTAAATATAAAAATGATAACAACCAAAAAAATTAAGCAGATCTTAACTTATCAAAGAACTTAAAGGTATTAATATGTTAATTCATGTAAAGGAACGTATTTGAAACAGTAATAAAGAACATAAATGCCCATCAACTGAGGAATGGATAAAAAAGATGTGATATTTTTATACAACGGGGTACTACTCAGCTATAAAGAATTGAGATATTTATAAGTAAATGGATAAAACTCGAGACCATACTTATAAGTGAAATAAATCAAACTCACATGTGTAAATACCGTATAGTCTCCCTAGTGTAAGAAATGATGAGTATATAAGATACAAAATACTCAGTAAAAACACTGAAATGATAAGAATCTGCTTAAAGGGGAAAATAACATCTCAGGGAAAGTGAGGAAAAAGGAAAAGGAAAGGAAAAGAAAAATATCTACAATTATAAAAACACTTAGGATAGCTAACATGATTGTGCTACAAATTCTGTAAGTTCTTAAAACAAAATAGTTAACATTCATAGGATTGGAACAATTGTGTGTATTATTGTATGGTGATTTGAAGAACTCTTGAAGATCATTAAAATAATAACCCTAGTTATGCTTCTGCCACCTTGTTTTGAAGGCCTATATTGTCAGAGTTTGGGGCTCTTTGCTATTGTTATTTATTTGTCTTTTTGTTTCATGTTTTTCTAGGAATTTGTGTTTTTGTTTTGTTTTGTTTTTCCCTCTAATGCAGAAAGGACAGATATACATGTAGAGACTCAGGCATGCATAGAACTTCTAAACAATTTAGGAGAATCAATTATATACGATGAAATGAACAGCTACTTTGAAGAAAAAGAGACACTATGGTATCCAGTGCTGATTTGGTAGCGTCATGCTGTGAAATCCAGCAATACTTTGTTCAGAGTGATTTTAGTCTGTGTTGTACTGTTTAATTTCAATATACATGAAGGTATGGACAGCTATTTTGAAGAGAACGAGAGACATTATGGCAGCCATTTTTTATTTCCCTATTGTCTTGTTTTGAAGGCCTGTAATGCCTTCATCATTCTGTTCTGATCAGTTTAATACTATTTTGTTGTGTATGAATTCATTGTGTGTGAAGATATGGACAACTAGAAGAAAACAAGAGACAGTGATAGTCAGTGATGATCTCCCGTTGTCTTGCTATGAAATCTGTGTTACTTACATTGTTTTGTTCTGATCTGCTTTGTTTTGTTTTGTTATTTTTAGTTGTACTCTCTTTAAAATAAAAAAAATATAGATTAATATGATTTAGTGTATAATTATATACTTGCATAGAAACGGAGTGGAAAAAGACATCATAAAAAAAGTATTACATGGGGCTGGGGATTTAGCTCAGTGGCATAAGTGCCTGCCTGGTAAGCATGAGGTTGTGAGTTTGATCCCTGGTACAAAAAAAAAAATTACAGGCATTACATACCTAAAGATAAAACATTAGAGAAAATATGAGATTTAAGGACAAAACCTCTTCTATTATGAAAACTGGAAAAAAAGTGAAAATAGATTGGAACAGCAGATACAGAAAAGTTTGATGCTACCAACTGAAAAATCTACAAGTGTTACGTAAGTATGTTTTGTGCTAACAATGCACACTTAGGGATGTTGGGGCCACAAAAGGTCATTTAAAATTATAAGATGAAAACATCTACATGACTGAGAATAAAGGAAGAATTAAGAAAAAAATAAAGCAGTGTACAAATTTGAGATTAGATATTATTTAAAATATTAAAAAGGAAGAATAGAGTTAAAGAAATTATAAAGCAAAGTAAGAGGATAGAATAATATGAAAAGTACAGAAAATTAAAAACTATATAAAGACACAGGAAGAAATTTGGTAATGACTCTTACAAGATTATAACTATCTTGAAAACTGAAAATAAGCATGTGTCAGAAAGTACACAATAGCCAAATCATATAAAATCATGATTCCTCATGGGTAGAAGAGTTTCTTTTTATTCTACTTTATGGTATGTGTAAGCTTCCAATAATTTTAAAGTGCTTTTTTCTTTCCAAATTGAAAACAATCAGGCAAGCCTAGAAAAATAAGGAAAACTCTTCTTTTTCTGAAAAGGTCTTTGTTTTTATTTAAGACATTTTATTTCTCCTTCTGCTGTCACAAGGTGAAAATACAAATAAGTAACTAATATGGAAAATAATAAGAGGAAAGCTGAAAATCAACCAGCACATATTTACTGACTATTTATTATGACATCTGGGTTTGAAATCACAGAGATAAGGAGTGTGGGCTTCTTTCATTTATAATATAATTGAGAAGTTCAGATATATCATACTATTGAGTGGTAAAAAAATCATATGGTATCTTCATTCAGTTTATTTGTGATCTCTCATTGTGCAAAATTTATTATGTAAGATATAAAGAGAAATAAGGCACTCTGATCACCACTAGCAAGATAGCGAAGACTCCCAGATTGGAGCAGTGGTCTAGAGCTTAGGAGTTGAATTCCTGATCTACTTCTCATTAGCTGAGAAGCTATAGAAATGCTTGTTTCTTAATCTAAAACATAGAGATATGTACACTATCAAATAAGGAAAATACATTTGCTGCTCATTAAATGTCCATGCAGTTGGCCACATGTACCAGCTCTATTGTGATTCCAAACATATGAGTAATTATGGCCAATGGGCTGTGAATAAAATTGATGCTGTTTGTGCATAGAATTAGATACCCACTGTGTAAGCTGTCTCTATTCCTGTGTGAGTGACCTGGAAATTGAACATACATTCTCTTCCAGAAATTTACCTGACCTACGTTGGGTCAGAACAAATTTTTTTGGGCCAGAAATAAACTTCTGTGTTGTTAACTCTGTTGAAATTTCATGGCTGCA
Source organism: Dolichotis patagonum (assembly GCA_004027295.1). NCBI lineage: Eukaryota > Metazoa > Chordata > Mammalia > Rodentia > Caviidae > Dolichotis > Dolichotis patagonum. The sequence continues at coordinate 181,423 of PVJX010000462.1, read as the reverse complement.
AAGTCAGGATGACCAAAGATATTATGATCATAGAAGATGATTCATGTAAACTTCTAAGACTAATGCCTTTCACAGAGTAAGCAATCAACAAATGAAAGCCATCAATATTTGCATATCTTTTAAGTGAATTAATTACTAAAAGGCTTTCCTTTTTGACACAGTAATAAGTCAGTATTGCAAAGGAAACTTTCTGAAATGTGTTGGCAGATTCTTTCCAAAGCAAATTTAGTGCCTGTATTCTTCTAAGTCTTCTTTTCTTAATTGAATACACTTGGTCTTTTTGTGATAGAAGTGGCTACTCATTGAACTTGTACTTTTAGCAAGCACAGTATATGTTTTTGGTCAGAGGTCTCTAAGGATTTTATTTATGGATAATTCATTGTCGCAAACCAATAGTGAAAACTAGTGATCTTTCAAACATGGAAACACCCTGTAATTTTCTTCTGGCATTGCAACAACTTTGATGTTCTTCTTTCTCTTTTCTGGCTGAACCTATATGCACTTAAGTGAGGGATCACATTAAGAAAATGCTCAGACCACATGTGAACAACCTGTGGCTAGACAATTCCTGAACCCTCTGTAATGTCCAATTTTCAAAGGATGTAAGCTTCTGTGTTGTTTTTCTACCATATACTTTCCCACAAAAATCCTGCTTATTACTTTATCATGGACCAATGTATTTGGACATAAGTCTAGACATGCTATGATTTTAGCAAAGTAGATACCACCCTTTGCCTCCGGAACCAGGGATTTGGGCATCTTTTGTGCCCTGGGACATGGCTTTGTGGATATCTCTAGATAGCACATCCCAGTTCTAAAAAGTTGGGTAAAGAATTCAGAAAGATATGGTCAGGAGTTGGAATATATTTGAATCATGTGTAGGTAAAACTGAGACGATCACAATATAGAGTAAGAGAAGGTAAAAGGGGATTGAGCTAGGGTCATTCAATTGAATATTTATTTATTTATTTTTCAAAAGAGTTGCTACCATTTTGAAGGAAAGAAAATTTTTTGCGGCTGTTTGATATACCAGATGACTCCATGTCATTGCAGAATCATTTGGTAGAAAAACAAACCCAGAACTTTTGTTCATTAAGTCACTGATTTTCATAAAGTAAATCAGGAGGCTATTTCCCTCAACATTTCTTCCCTCCTCTTTTCTCAGCAGTTAAGATGTGGCTCATCAGGATTAATTATGCAGTTGACAATAACAACCATAAGAAGGTAGGATGAGGCCAGGGATTTAGCTCAGCAGCATAAGTGCCTGCCTGGCAAGTGCAATGTCCTGAGTTCAATCCCTGGCACCAGCTCCCACCATCAACACCCCCACACACAAAAACACAAAACAACAACAACAATGAAAAAGAAGGCAGGATGAGTGCTAAGAGGTAAAGGTGAACAATACTTGTTTATATACTGCAGAAACATTCTCATTTACAGCTCTTCGGCAGCAGACTTCCCAATCATGTTTCAGAGCTCAAAGTGGGCATCCCAGACTCATAGTAATCCCAGGACTAAGGGGCCACATGGAATACTCTATAAGAATGGGCAGGGTTTCAACTGAGCACTGCGGGATTTGAACTGGATAGATTATACACATGAGAACAGGAATCAGAATGAAAAATACCATACTTGCACTTCCAGCAGGGTGGAAGCATGTAGCTAGGAGAAGGATTGATATGTGAATGATGGTAACTTAAACAGTGTGGCAGAATGGTTGGAACAGAGAGTTTAGCACTGATAAATACAAAAGGTATCAGGAGATGGGGAAAAATAAAAATAAATTGTTATTGTGAATTGGATTATTGTTCAAAAATATTCATATTCTCTAGCTCTACAAAAGCTAGATTTAGAGAAGTTCAAATTGAAGAATGTTATGCATTAAAAATTCTAAAAATAAAGTTAAATTTCACACATATATGATGAAATGCAAAGTAAAGTGAAAACAAGATGATATCTTTTACTCACCTCGGACCAAAAAAAAAAAAAAAAAAACCACGTGATAGGAGGGTGTTTGCTTTGGAGTGAGCAAACAAATACTCCTAAATTCAATTTCTATTGTTTCCAGAAACTTGATGGAACTTTGAAAATTTTCACTGAATTAAAAATAAATACACTATCTAGAATCAGCACTTTCTAGCTATATTTTCACATATTCAAACATACACACACACACAAATACCCACAATATTTGCCATCTTTGGTGAAACTGTATAAACAATTGTATCAACAATACAACTAATATCTTTTAATAGGATCATACACATACAAAGCATGATTAAAAATACAGTTGAATGTTTGAATTAGATAAAAGACCTTATTCCAGTGAAAAACACATTGCTGAAAATAACAGAATAAGTGTTCAAAGCAAAGGATAGTATCTTGAGTATTTTGAGAGAGGTTCATGTGTCTTTAACTGTAATAAATATTTAAATTTGAACATAATTTTACCATAAATTTTGATCATCCCTAGATACATTATCCAGTCCAATAGAAAACTTTGTAGTACATTAAAACTATCTTATAAATGTTGATATGCACAAAATGTGCTGTTAATAACAAAACTCTACAGATAGTTTGCTTGCTTATTTTATTTATGTTTTTTTAACATATTGTGCTCGCTAATATTAAAGGAAATGGAGGCTTCAGTGGTAAACGGGAATGCAGTGTTGAGAAAGGAAAGCATATCCTAAGTGTCCAGGACACTGTAGTCAACACAGGTGTTAAATAGCACAGGTGTCCAGGAAATAGTGAATGGTACACCCAGGAAACACAGCAAAGCACCTACTTGCTAATGTTACATTATCATTTTCTCCTTTTGAATTTTGGTATGGGTGCCATTGTAAATATGTATGTTATGTGAAAAAAGAAACTCCTTGCTAGAGGACCTGATAACATTATTAGAAATGACTTAAACACACTGACAGGGCCTGGTCACGGAGAGAACATCCTTGCTTTCAGTAGTAGAAGCCACTTACTCCTCCCCAGAGGAGAGATATGAGGCTTTTAGAGCCCAAAGTCAACTTTAACCATCTCCCATAGTAACAAGGGAATCAATGCTAACCTTATAAGTAAACAGCTAACTACACTGTTTAAGTATCTACATCAATTGGCAAAGAAGGCAAATATTTGTCCACTGTACTGGTAAATATGGCAAGTTAAGCTTCCTTCTGTGAAGTTTTAAGTTAATTCAGGGCATTGTTTGCCTGTCTATATAAATTATAGCTTTATTCTTTGTTACTATATTTATTGTAACTTTCAGATCCAAGTTTAACAGTATATTAGCTTCGATAAAGTCTATTTCATAGTGATAGTCGCAGCTTCCCAGGTCTATGGAAGCTCAATATAGTACCACAGTTTGTGCTAGATCTCATGCGATGGGCCACAGTGTGAAGTTTTCAAGTTTTCCTTTTGCTTAATCTCTGTTTTCTTATGAAGGATACTATCTTAATATTCGTTTCATCCTAAATCGTCATTTTACAGGCCTCTTGGTGCATTTGAGTCCTTAGAAGTCACCATGGAGACCAGACACATTTTAGTCAAAATCATTTGTAAATAGAACAAAAGATATCCCATTAGAAAATAAATTTTTATACTTTTTGATTGACCTTTTCATATTCTTATTCTGTTTTCTTATCCTTGAATATCATTATTCATTGTGAGATTCTTGTACATGTAAATGAAGGGAGTAAAATAACACATCCAATTGTTTACCCAAAAGATTTTAACTCCTTGTTAGCTTCCTCTAAAAAGAATCTTGAAATTCTTCCCCACTTAATGTTGACTGCTTCATGACGAATGTGACACTTGATTTTCACTCTGGAAAGAACAGGGCTTAGAGCTTATGGTAGCATTATTTGTGCATTTTGGCTTTGTGCAATTGACTTTGTGGTCTTCAGTGCTCCTTGCCTTCCAGTATAATTTGTTGTGAAATAAAAATGTCAGGGAAGGTCTTCTCTAATGTACCATTGGACTTCAAAATTTATAAACTGGTGATGCTCATTTCTGTAAGTCAGATAATTGTATTTTGTGAGACTTGGAAGTTGGTTGCAGTCAGAACCCCCTGCCTGTTTGGCATTCACTGCTGTTCTTCTTGTGCTTTGTGGACCTCCTTCTCACTCAGGAATCTGTTTGATCTCAAAGACAGCTGTGTAAGGTGCAAAACAAAACAAGTATCAGGATACTTCTCTCTATGGTGCTCATGACATTATAAGTTGTCCAAGGGAATAAGAAAGCTTTAAAACAACTGATAATACTTTCCTTGAAGCATCTTTCTCAAGTGTCAAGTTAATTTCTATCAACACAAATACGTGTTTCAAAGAAAAAATTTTCCAGACATAAAAAAAATACAATGAATGACATTTCAAAATGACTTTGATTATCCATTTTCATAAATAAAACAACACCCTGGAGGTAACAAGTCCTGCTTTTAACACTAACTGCTTTCTCCAGAGTTTTGAGAGAATGATATTATTGTACCTCTTTCTTTATTTTTAATTTATATCACAGCATACATACAATTTACCAAAGGATTGACCTGCTTTGAAATATGCTTTTTCTTAAAAGTAAGGAGTGACTCCAGCATGGATATATATAAATTAAATTAAATTAAATTAAATTAAATTAATACTGAGGATTTATAAGAAAGCAATATTTAATAAAAGGCAATTCTGGTGCCTTCTAAGTAAAAACTTAAGAGCATCTAATACTGAAGCCATTGGTATATGTGTTAAGTTTAAAACCTGAGATAAGCCATCCAATGAGTCCTGAACTAAGATATGTTGATTTGTATATAAGGCATTTCTTTAAGAGCACTTGGTAACAAAGTATTGAAGAATTCTAAAAAAAGATATAAACATGATTTGTATTTAGAAGAGATGACGCTACTGAAACTCAGAACTCCATTAATATATGTGTTTGTGACTTTACTTCAATTTTGTACATAAGAATGATGGATTATCATTAGTTTCATGCAACACCAAAACAAATGTAACTTCCCCAAGGACAGTAGGAACAGGAATTTTGGTCATTGATGATTTTTAACAGAAAAATTCCCAGTGTTTCTATGTTCTGCTCCTATAGAGATTAAGAACACAGACTCTGAGATTAGAAATATATTGTATACTTTTCAAATGACCTTGGGGAAATTATTTGAGGAAACTTTCTGAACATCGTTTTTAGTTTGAAGATAATAATACCTATTTTCACAGAATGGCTGTATGAATAAAATTCAGTGGTAGCTCAGTTCCTGAATGCTTTTGTTTGTGGACAATTTGGTTCACAAACAAAAGTGGCTGACAAAATTTTGTTTTTGCTTGTAAAGTCTACAAACACATTTGTGGCCTTCTTTCTTGCACAAATGCAAACAAGGCTATCTTTTCCAAAATCATGGAGCAAATTAAGTTCATGAACTGAGGCATCACTGTAATGTATATGAAAATACATGTTAGGGTCTGATGCACAGTCAAGATGACTTGTTATCTATTTGTCTAACAGTGGATTTCTACAGCTGATGGAAATCATAGGTCTCTGTTTCTGACTGCTGTATTTGTGTTTCTAGGACTGAAAAGAAGAAATCCATGTAGTACTTCTGCTCTGTACTTGTGATATATGACAAGTAGTCATATGATTTGAAGTTGAAGAATTTGAAGCTGAAGTTGAAGTTGAAGAAGTTGAAGAATTTGATTTAGGATATTGACTGACAGATGGCTAAGCCCTAAGAAGGGAGAAAGGCTACTGCAGGGTACAGAAAGATGTTAAATATTTCTTACCCTAAAAATCATCATCATCATCATCATCTTATTCAGGCCTGACAGAGCCACAGAATCTTTTTTAATAGAGCATACCAGTCAATCAGTGTTGGCCTAAGGGAGAAATTCTGTTTGTCATTGGTTAGAAACACCAAGGACAAGAAAAGTGTATCCTTAGATCAACAGTATGAACATCATCTGGGTATTAGTTTGAAGTGCATACTTTGGGAACTACCCACAACCTATTGTATCAGAATTTTGGGGAATTCGACCTAGGAATCTGTGTTGAACAGGACCTTCAGGTGATTCCAACGTTTGCTAAAGTATGAAAACACTAACTGGGTGGACAGTGAGGTGGTCAGAAATGGATGATCATACAGGACCTGCTACATTCCAAGCAGTACCCTTCTGAGAGGCATTTCATATGTTTATCCCTCCCAATAACCCTTCAATTTCAAAAAATAATCAAATATGAGATAAGTAGAAAAGAGAGAGAGACAGAGAGGAGATTAGATTTTAGAGTTGTCATATACTTTTATGTATATGATACAGTTAGAACTCAATTCTCAATTTCCTGTTTAGAGTTTTTTACCCTCTCACTCTGACACAGTAAGCAATATGTGTTAACAAAAATGTTTCTATGGTGCCAACAAAAATTAACTAATTGGACCAGAAAAGAAAGCCTCTGAAAAAAATTAGATCTCAGTTCACTGTTTCTTCACAGAATAACATCATTTCTCACAAAACCTTTATGAACCAAATAGTCATCCAATTTCTAAAATCTTGGACTAACTTTATCCACCATGGAATCCAGAGAGGTTGTGGGAAGAAAATCATATGTCAATGCAGAATTTGGCCTCTTGAGATAAATGAGAAAGTTTTGGTCAGAACATGGGGGCTGATAATAAAAATTCCCACTTTTTAATTTTTAGCAGATTATGTGTTATGTTTTCTAAACTGACTTGCCAGATAAAAGTTTCAGGAAGAGGTCTGCATAAAATGTTCCAGCAACTGTTTCTTTTTCTTCCATGTTTTCTTTTTAAATACTTCTCTTTTGGCTAGAAAGGATTCTTCTTGTGCCTGGCAAAATAAGCAGAATGCAAACTAGACAAAGAAAAATGTACCTAAAAAATTGTGTCTGAATGTATTTATTTTGGCTAATGAAAACATATCCATGAAATCCAGAGTCTCTTTGCCAATCACTTTAATGGGTTTTTGGTCAGGTGGGTAAGAGATGAATCCTTACACAAGATACAAAGATCACATTACTGCCTCTGACCTAGGTGATGCTTGGCAGCTTTTTACTGAAAGCAATGCCATTGATGGTCATAGTTGCAAGTGGTTATAGGGTTCAGGGGTCCAGTCTCTTGTCAAATGAATCTTCATCCTTTTGCAAGATGAAGATTGGCATTTTGTTTTCACTTTTTGTGTGTATTTGGGGTACTTATGTCTGAGACATAAGGCACTACTTCAAGCATAAAAAGTCAGTCTCCATTTGTCTGTCATGCTATCTACAGGGCTTTAGTCCTTGGAATTTCTTTATCTGAACCAAGTGATGAGAAAAAGCATCACAAATTCTCTTTGCTTAATCCTACTTTGTTAAAACCTATTGATAATTTTTGTGTGGCATGTTGAACTGCACCCAAGACTCTGTAGAAGTTTTCTTCCCTTTTCTAGTATGGCTGTTGGACAGGTGATTACATTTCTTAAGATCATTTTGAAGCTCCTACTGTGTCTGTTCATCACAGTATTAAATATAGGCAAAATGTGTTATATTTTGGTAAAAATTTCCCAAATTCTCAAATTTTGATGCTAAATTATTTCCAGAAGGGTTTTTATAGTGAGTGACAGAATTTCTCAAGTTATAATGCAGACTTTTGTCATTAATTCTCTTGGTTACTCTCCTGTAGAGCTCAACAAAACTTTCAGGCAGTCCGTGTATTAATACACTACACAATGCAGAAACTGCTGTATCAAAATAGAAACAACAATTTTCTTAGTCACTTTCTCATGTCTGAGACACAATGCCTGATATCTGCAACTTATAGCAGGAGATGCTTATTTTGGTTCACAGTTTGTAGAGGTTTCAGTCCATAGTTAGCTGGCTTTGTGACAGGATAACACGGTATAGGAGCACGACAGAGCAAAGCAGAGAGGGCTAAAAAGGTGCTAGAAGAGAGATAGAAACTTCCAAGCTATGACTACAATAACCAGACTCCATCTCCTAACAACAAACCAACTTATGAGTTGGCCTAGAATCCAACTACTTCCCAAAGGCTGCACTAGGAGCACATGAGGCATTGAGAGGACTGAAGATATAAACCATAACAGTGATGCTACTCCCAGGTGCTTTAACTTTTCCAGTCTGCTGAAGCTGTCATATATGGCACTCACTAGCTTAAATATCTAATCCTACACCAGCCCTAGGCTGGGTAGCAATATTGCTCACATTTTACATTTGAGAAACTGAGGCACAAAGATGTTGAGTTCTCCCTCTCTGATCAATAATCAGCCCTTTCTCCAGGAAACATTGTTTGCAGTCAGTGGTGAGTAATATTTCAAAACCAAGATCTCAGTACTACTACGTTCATTGCCTCTGGGTGATATTGCTTCTGAGTCCCTTCAGGGGACAGGTCTAGAAATATATGTATGCTTGCAATCATGGGTTCATGTTAACTCTGTTTCAAATCCAATGCCTCTCCATATATATATATATATCCTACAATACACAAAATATAATTTTAATATCAACATGCACAGTAATGTTTGCAGCATTCTTGTTCATTTCTTTCCTGATAAAATATATTATTATGGCTATACACTGAGAAATGTATGCAATATTTACTTGAAGAATTCTTTCTTATTTTTTCCTACCTTGGTATTTTTATTATTTTGAAGGTAGTGAAATACAACAGAACAAGACAGAACAAAGCCAATTGAGACAGTGCAGTGAAATTGCTACAAAGTGTCAGAACAGGTTCCTGGAAACAGTAATAGGTGCCATAGTATATCTTGTTATCTTCACAATAGTTGTTCCTTCAATCAAATATAGCAAAATCAAATCAAATACAGGACGTTAATAGAATTTATCAAAACAGAATATTGAATAGAGCACTACAGTTCATCAGATCGAAGCAAAACCATGATACTATTTGCTTTAAAGAGATGGTAGAAGGAAATCCCCCGTATTTGCTATATTGCATATGGTCAATCTCCCAAAAGATGCACAGACCTTTGGCTCCCATTTGCTTACAGGGTGGGGGGGGAGATGAGATGTTTGGTTCTCAGACCACTCGCCGGGAAGCTCACGGCTGCTTACCAGGTAGGTGGGCTGGTTGCTTGGTTTCCCAGCGTCCTAAGTTCCAACATGGTGTGGATCTCGGGAGAGGCTGGCTGGTTCTTCCCCTGGGTCAGTTGCCACTTGCCCGAGCCACAGCTGCTTACCAGGGAGGCGAGATGATTGCTTGGTTTCCCAACACCTTAAGTTCCAATATGGCGTGGATCTTGAGAGACGCTGGCTGGTTCTTTCCCTGGGGCGGCCGCCGCTAAGAATTCTTTTTTTAATATGTAGATGCTATCATTTTGATATATAATTGAATTTACTCATTTCTGTTTGAATTAAATTTTAGTTAATTTTTACCTTTGTTGACATAATTTGATTTTTTAATATTTGAAATATTTAAATAATTCAAAACTATTAAAAATGTTATACTCAGGGAAGTCATATATCTCCCAATATATGGTATCACCCATTCCCTCACCTTCTGACCATGGATACTTACTTCTGGTTTATGCTTCCTTGTTATTTATTTATTTATTTATTTGCAAAAATGAACAAGGAAATGTCTAAGTACAGTTATAAACTAATTGAACAATATTCTTTTGCATCCTGTTATTTGTCTTTTTATATCCATTCTCAGAAATCATCCTCTCTTTTTCTTAGGGATCTACTGTAAAATCATTCTTCATGGTAGGGAGACAGCAGAAGTTGATCAATTAAACTGTCATACCTAGACCTGGGTGTTTTCTTGTGTTATCAAGACTTTGAATTTTAGGAATAGATTTTTTCAAAATATTTCCAGGTAATTCTGGGCAAAGTCAGGGCAAGAACCATTGACCTAAAATATTAGTGATTCTAAAAGAATTAAGAATGAAACCTTAGTATCATTTTGTAATTTAGAAATATGACTAAAATTTTCTTTGTCATGGGAGAAGAGATTAGACAAGTGACCAATTTTAATACATTTGTGCAAGCAATAAAAATTGAATACAATGATGATGGGCAACCAGTAATACAAAAATAATTTTAAAAAAGGGTAGAGAAAGGATAAGAAACAGTTCATAATAATGTTACTCAACTTTTTCCAGGATTGACATTGCCCAACAGTGAGGAACAACATCAAGTGAAAAAATACATCCCAGTCTTATCTTTTAAAAGAGCATACCTATTTATCATCATTTAACACACCTTACTTATCAGGCAATATTCAGTCAGGGTTGAGGTCTGTTTAGGCACCAGCTGGAGAACATTTTCATTAGACATGGCCTTCTAGGTGACTCATCCAAATTAATACTAATACAAACAGTAATATCAAATGACCTTATAGAATCCAGGTGCCATATTTTATAGCTTCTTAGTTTTATTCTTTAACATCCTAAATGGCTTTACATCTTACAATTGACAATGTGTCATATTTAAATAGGCACTTTTTACCTCCCTTAATGATACATAAAATAACATAGCCTCTTGCAATTATTGTCTTATATTTGATGTAATACAGAATAGTATTTTTTGTATTATTTTCCTAGAGATGAGTAATAAAGTTCTATGGAGTGGGAACTTTGTTGTTTCACAGCTCTAGAATATGAAAGGATGAAATCAAGGAACCAGCATGATGATGCTCTCCCTGAAACCCACAGTGTAGAATCTTTCCTTGCTTCTTCCTAGATCCTGGAAGTCTCCAGGATCCCTCCCTGATCAATAACCAGCCCTTTCTCCAGGAAACATTGTTTCAGCATTCCATAGCCTACAGCTACAGCAATTCAGTCTTCTACCACTGTCTTCCACAAGGCTTCTCTCCTCAGGTGTCTCTTGTCTCTTCTTCATACAACGACATGACGCATATGGATTAAATGCCCATTCTACCATTGGGTGACAGTTAATCATATGCACAATGATTCTCAGTAATATTCTGTTGAGATACTGGGGATTATCAGTTCAAATGTCTTTCGGTGAGAATGTAATTCAATCTATGCAATCTCTAACATTTAATATGAGGTTTTATGAGGAAAAGAACAGTTAATCAAAAAGAATAAAATGGCATTGCAAAAAACTACATGCTCGCTTTCCTTAGAGATCCTGGACACATATAGAACTTATCACAGCAGAGAATAGTGTGATCGCAGTTGCTTTCCGTGTTTCTGCCTTCTATCTGGTGACCACACACAATCCTGGTCCCTGCATTCTTTTGCCTTGTAGTCCAGCGTTAAGTGTTCTCAGGCTGGACTGTGCCAGTTTGTGGGCTGTACAATTTTCTATCATTTATAAAAAATACACTGCCTGTACCCTTAAAAACACTGTTTGCTAAAACAATCTTTGCATACTTTCTCTCAGTCAGATACTGTGCTATTTACTCACTTTCGGGGCTGGCCGCCTTCTTTGGCCTGGACCATGAAGAGACCCCACCATGGCCTATAAGGTTAGTATACTTCCTGGTTTTATCTCACTGGTCTAGCTGACCTGCCTTGCTTATCTGCTGAACTGCCTGATTCCTACACAATGAATATGTACTGCACTGCTTTTTTTGGTGGATTTGGTTCTGGTTCAGTCTGTCATAACCACTACCTGTCTATGGTGACATGAGATATTTCTGCTTGCTGAGTCAAAACCCATGGATAAGTACAGTATACTCTCTCCTTACTTTGAAAGGGGCAGAAAGAATTTCCTGGAAAATTTCACCTAAAAACACTCTATCATAAGAACTGAGCAGGTGTGTAATGTAAAACCATTTGTAGAGAGACTAATTAAAATGTTGTTTATATTGAACACTTTATAGTTTTGTCAATCAAACTTTAGAAAATTTGGGGTAAATCACACACACGCACACACACACACACAAAGAGTTCAAATCATATCTGATTAAAACAGATGTGGGACTCTGTACTTACATTCCATATAGGTGAAACTTCAGTTTGTATTTACTGATTTCTTCTAATTGCACATATGTAATGTTCTTAAGCTGTATCTTCACACTTGTGATCAAGTAAGTTAGATGCAATATTTGGAAATAATGAAATCTAACTGTAGATATGAAAAGAATATCTTGGGTGGGTGGTCCACTAAGAGGGACAATTTTGTTTAACAAATACAGTTGTTTCAATGGATAATAAAAAATGTTTGCATTGCAGTTATGCTAAAGATAGTATGAGGAAAAAAGAATTGAATTTTTATTTTAAAGGATTTTGCAAGGCTTCCCAGCACCCATGCACACTCCAGGGGCCACTGGGACTCTTCCATGGGTAGATGGCGTGAGTGGGGATAATCAGCCAGCCCAGCACCTATGAACAGCCACTATCAGTACTCTCATCTGGGTAGCCAGTATAAGCCAGGAGAACTAGTCAGTCGTGTCTTGGGGAAGCTGCGAGTATCTAGAGGAGCCTGCCCTGCACCCTGCCACCTCCTGGGGTACCTTGCTTAGGAGAAACTCAGGTGCCTGATGCTTCCTTTTACATTGCAGACAGGTAGCCAATCTAGAAAGCACCTAGTACCCCACAAACTGCTCATCTGGAGGAAGCCAGGAAAATGTCAAAACGAAGGAACAAAAGGCGATCTCTGGCCTCCAGCCCAAACGAAACAAGTCCAGAGGACATGGACATGGAAGAAAGTAGAAGTCACACATCTGAAAATTCTGGGATGATGGCAACTGAAGTTAAGAAACTACTTCATGAGGCTGTAAAAGAAATCAGATCAGAAAAATTATCTCAGGTAAAAGAAGAAATGGCAAACATAATAAAAGTATTGCTAAGCATATCTAAAAAAGAGATAAAAAATAGGAGAATGGGGAAAACTTTGAAAGAACAATACAGAGAAGAATTGGAATGTATGAAGCAAACTCAAAGAGATAACCAGGAAGTTAAAAACTACATTGAAAGCTGGCAAAACTTCTTGAAAGAAACTGAAAATAGAGTTTCAGACCTTGAAGACAAACTTCTGTCGAAGTTTGATAGGCAGTGATCATGAAAGGAAAGATCTCTTAAAAATAACAAGGAACCAGGAAATAACAATTCAATGGTTGCAAGATGATGCAAAGAAAAATAATTTAAAAATGATAGGTGTCAGTAAAAAAAAGCAGAAGTCAACACAAATGATATAAAAAGTCTGTTTACAGAATAACAGAAAACTTCCTAAGCATGGGAAAATGACTTGAAATTCAGATAAATGAGGCATACAGAACTCCAACTAGACATAACCAAAATAAGTCAACACCCAGACATATAACAATCAAGATCCCAGGAATTCAGCACAAGAACAGAATATTAAAGGCTGTTAATGAAAAGAAACAGATCACCCATAAAGTAAAACTCATCCAAATCACAACAGATTTCTCAACAGAAATCATCAAGTCAGGAAGAGCTTGGAGTGAAGTATTTCAAGTCCTGGAAGAAAACAATTTCCAACACAGCTTGATGTACCCTGAAAAACTATCTTTCAAAATTGATGGAGAAATAAGATACTTCCATGATAAAGAACAACTGAAAGAATTCATGACCACCAAACCAAACCTACAAAAATATTCTAGAGAGAGACAAAAATGACCACAGTTTCAGGAACAGCCGCAAAGTGGGATCACTGAACAGGGAAGACAACTAAATGGAGGGAAAAAGTAGGAAGCCAATGGTAGGAAAAAACATGGCAGAGATATACCAGCACATGTTGACCATAACCATTAATGTAAATGACCTCGATTCACCAATAAAAAGAAACACAGGCAGAGTAGATCAGGAAACAAGATCCATCAACATGTGGTCTACAAGAAACACATTAACTCAAAAAGAAATTCATAGATTGAAAGACAAAAGAGGGAAACCAATGATCCATGTGACAGGGAACCAGAAAAAAGGGATAGCTTGCCCATCAACCACAGAATGAATAAGAAGGATATGGCATTTTTACACAATGGAAAACTACTCAGCTATAAAGAAGGATAATCACAAGGTTCTTGGATGTAACTTGTGATCATGCTCTTGGGTGAAATGGTTCAGACTCACATAGGTGAACAATATGTCTCCCTAGTATACAAAACTGAAGGAGTTAGTGGGATCCAAAATGTACAATAGATATTGTGAAAGAGAAAGGGGAGGAAATATCTAAAAAAGGGAAGGTGGTAGCCATTGTTAATTTCCTAGTATTTTGTTTTAAAATCCTGTATCTTTTCATTGTTTTGCTTTGATTGGTCTTATTATGTTTTGTTTGGTTTGATTTTATTATATCTGATGGCATGGGTAGCTATTTTAAAGATAACAAGATATATTATGGTAGACATTATTGATTTCCTTTATTTTGTTTTTTAATCCTGTATCACTTTCACTATTTTGATTGATTTTCTTCTGTTTAATTTGGTTTGATTTTAATATCAAAATCATTGATATCAATCACAGACATGAACAATCATGAAAGCATGGACAGCTATTTTGAATATTACAAGAGGCATTATGGCAGCCATTGCTGATTTCCTATTATCTTGTTTTGAAGTCCTGTATCTCTTTCACGGTTTTGATTGGCTTTATTATGTTTTATTTTGTTCAGTTTCATTCTCTCAAAAAATAAAATAAAAGTATTTTGAAGACACTCTGATTAAGTAAATGCCAATTTGGGCTGGTATACAGAGATGATTGAAATCAATCTAGTTACAATTTTAAATGTAGTTTTGATATATGCATTCTCTTTATTCTCATATGTTTTGGATAATGGAGAGGTTTATAAATAATAAGTTTTCTTCTATTATTAGAAGATGAAAAAGAACTGCAAGTCTTTGTTCACAATCAACAGAAAACTCAGTTCTGATTGATTTAGAAACTACAGGAAGTGATTGCCTTGTGTGATTGACCCTATGATGGAAATAGAACAAAGTTCTGGCATAATTTAGCCTAGACCCTCATGATATGCAAGTTGCAGATGTTATACTATCTGCCCATCAATCTCACTCTTACAGTCTTTTATTTTCAATATTTATTTATTAATACATATTTTCAGTATATAATGATCACATTCCTTGTGGGGATTTGATAAATGTACATAACACATTATCTACTTCCTCTCTTCTCCCTCCATAGTTCTGCCATTTCTTGATTGCCTTTCCATTTGCAAAAGATCTATCTCCATATTTCCTATGAGCTGTCTTTTATTTTGTTCTTTGTTTATATTTTGTGTTTCTCATATAAAAGATACCATGAAATACTTAAGCTTATGTATCTGACTTATTTCAGTTAACATTACGGTGTTAAGGTGCACTCATTTTCCTATATGTGATTCAAATTTATCCTTCTTTATGACAAAGTAGTTCTCTACATTTTCTTTATCCATCATCTATTGATGGACATATAAGCCACTACCATGATTTAGCTGTTATGAATTGTGCTGTTAAAATATGGGTATACATGTATCTGTGTAACATGATGTCTTTAACTATTTTGAGATACCTAGAAAGTGAATAATTGTGTTAAGTGGTTTTCTAGTTTAAGTTTTTGAGGTATCTCCATGTTACTGATTTCCTTAGCGACTATACTAGTTTACATTTCTAGTAACAATGGAGAAAATTCCTTTCCCCCCACAGCCTATCCACCATTTATTATTATTGTTATTTGATTTCTTTATAGTAGCCATTATTTCTGGAATAAGATGGAATTTCAGTGTTATTTTGTGTTTTTCTAATTGTCAGTGGTGTTTAGCATTTCTTCATATATTTATTGGTGATTTGCACTTCTTATGAGAAGTGTTCATTTCACTTGGCAATTTTTAGTGGATCTTTTATTTTGAAGGATCAAATATTTTTGAGTTCTTTATATATTCTAGATATTATTCCTTTGTCTGAAGAACAGCTGGGAAAAAAATTTTTCCCATTCTGTAGGTTCTCTCTTCATTCTGTTGGTTGTTTCTTTTGCTGTGCAGAAGCCTTTTAACCTGATATGATTCCATTTGTTGATCCTTGAATGTTATTTCTTGTGCAACTGGATTCTGTTTAAGACATCTTTGCCTATAGCTATGTCTTCAAGACTTTTACTTATTTTGTCTTCCAGCAGATTAAATATTTCTGTTTCAACACTTAGATCTTTGATCCATTTTGGTTTTGTGGTAAATTCTGGAAGCTCCTACAACTACATCCTTCCTCATTCATTTGTAGGAACCAAGAAAAAACTTCTTGAAGTAATAGTCATAGAGCAAAAGTCTCGAAGTTCAGTCCCATCAAGCTAGTGCCAGACAGATGCTTGTCCTTGAATCACTGACTAGCACCAGTGACTATTCAGAGGCTGAGTGGCCTACCTTGAGTTCTGTACACATGAGAATAGCATGATTATAGTACATTAAAGCACAGTTATAGTACTAAAAGATTAATAGAGGGTTTTTCTTTAGTTTACATATAAGTGGCTTATGGATTAGTAATGACATGATGCTGGAGTTAAGAGATGAACCTCATTTGTTTTTGTATCTCTTTTGTTTTCTCTTTTAGATCCAGGACCCACCCTATTGCTTCTTCAAGAGTATAATGTGGATCAATAGATATTCTTATCCTTAGATTCCATTTCATGGAGATCAAGAACAAGTCCACTTTGACCTGACATTGTCCAACCTTTTTAGGCTAGTTACATTCCTCCACTGAAGGCCAAACACTTCCCAACAGCCCATTCCACATGCCTCTTTCTATCTTTGTAATCTGTCTCTAGTTTCTGGTAAATGCTTCTTTTTGCTCAGGGAGCACCAATCCCTCCTCCCAATACTACTGTTATTAGCCTCAAGACATTTGTGACTTTCTTCCTTTACTTTTACTTTCATTAACAAGCTCCATACTAATCTTTCCTCAAAGAACTCAGTTTGAACATGTCATGTGTTTGTTGTCAGGACCTAGTCAGACATCCAAGTTGCGCAGCTGCTTTGCCATGGGATGTTGTTTGCCAGCAACATCCAAGTTGCACAGCTGCTTTGCCATGGGATAAGGCTACTGTGATGAGCATTTGGAGTGAAACCACAGGACTCTCATTACCCCATTTCATCCTTATCATCTCCCAGTTTCCTGGAGTTCATTTGGTCTAGATATACATCTAGGCATTACAGGGAGGATCACATTTTTTTCAGTTCTTAAAGTGCTAATAATTTGAAAATTTGCAAAGACTTGGGAAAGCACAGTTGTGTATCAAGATATTTTAATTCAAACTTAGACTTATATATATCTTTTGATTAAAATTCTGAATCTTTCAAATCATTTCTAGTGGGAAGACATCAAAAATATTTTATGATTATGAGACCAAAATATTTAATGAGGTGAAAGAGAAGGAAATTAACAAGCTCACCAATCTCAGAAGAGGCCATCCAACAGTCAGCCTTTATGTTAGACTACTTTTACAGACTTCCCTGTTAGTTAGAATTGAATATACCTACTGGAGGGAGTCTTTAGGTGCAATAAGTAAGAAGAATGCAACCTGAGTTCACTTGATGTCTGATCTCTGATGCATGTTCTAAGCCCAAATTTTTACCTTATGAACAATAGTTAAGTGTGGCCCTGAGCAGAGAACTATAAATTAAAAATAAGTAATGGTTCAGACTTTCCAAGGCCTACACTCAGGAGTGACTCTGGAATCTCAATCAAATCTGCATTTGGTTAAGCAATTTGGCATATTCTCATATTTTAAGGCATAAAAATATAATTATGTCACTGTTTTTCTTTGTTTTAAATAAAAAAGAGATTTTCCTCTCTTTAAAGGGAAAAGGAAACAACTACAACAAAACAAATGAAACCATAAATAACAAAAACAAAAACCAAAACCAAAAATCTTAGCCAAGCCACATATTTTGATATATAGTATATTTTATAATTCAGTCAATGTATGAAATTGATTGTGTTAGTGTATCAGGAAGATTCACATACTCAGGAAGTAATAAGGAGGCATCATCTCTCACTGGAAGAAAAAAATTAAAGTTCTGAGCAGCCCACATAATAAGGTAGTGATAATGTAGCTTCCTAATTAGGTTTTCCTCTAAGAAAAAGTTTTTGCACTAAATTATATGAATCTGTCTGAAATGAGGGTGATGGATTAAGAAATCTGCTTAATTCTTTCAGGTTTTATAATTCATTCATTCAGTGCCATTTATTATATAACTGTCAGAAGCAATTGTGTTAATTTCTTATGGAGATAAGTAGAAGAAAATAAAATTTCTTCTTTCAGAGATCCCAAATTATGGAAGCGTCACATACTGTTTAGATAGCCAAAGAAATTTAATTTCATTTTCTATAGTGGATCTAATATTCCTTAAACTCAGCTTTTCTTCCAGTGCCACTTACTACTCTGCATTGCAAGGAAAAAGTTAACTACTGCCAGCTTGGAGTCCTTCAGTTTCAACAATCTATTTCAACTTCTGATATCTTTGTTTTTTAAGCTATTCTTTGGATTTTAAGTTCAAATCCCTATCTTGCTGGGTTTTTCTTTTGTTTTCTCCTTCCTTGTGATGCTCCAGAAGAGGAGTCCTCTGGTCTCCTGTTGGTCAGTCACTGATTTCTACTATGAGTAGTTGGTCTAGTCCAAGTGGTCCTCTAGGTAGCCCACAAAGAAGTTCATTACAAGATTCAAGAAGGTTGCAAATTATTCAGTGATTTTTTTCACTTTATTGTGGTAAGATTACATAACATAAAAACTACACTACTGGCATATTTTTAAGAATTATTTTTTCACAGTTGCAGTTTGTTCATTAATTTCACATCTTCTTTGAGGTTAATATGTGAAATCTTTTTCACCTAGAAGGTGTTCTTCCCAGGATCATACTTCTTTGCATGATAAAATCTACAGCTGAAGTTGGCTGCAAGGGAACTCATTGTCTACTTGTTTGACAATAGTCCTTTCCAGTCTGCATTTGTGCAATATAGAATTTCTAGAGACAAGAATTGTTGCCTGACTAGAAGGATACTTGGCATTTTTTTTACTATGGTGTCATCAATGATAATTTTCTTATAGCATTTCAAATGAGAAGTCATATATATTTTAAAAGCCTATATATGTCACATAACAGGTGTTCAGTAAATACTGGTTTCTACACTGCCTTCCACTGTTTACAGTAACTACCTATTGAATAATTATTTTACATGGGCGAGGTGAATGAAAAAAATTAGTGATTTTTTTTTCATTTTAAATTTTCCAAGTCACAATATACAGTTATCTCGTAAACGTGAAATGAATGTTGTTGTGTTAGTAGTAGCAGGAAGGAAGGAAGAAAAAAAATCTAAGGATTCATAAAATCCTTAAGTGACTTAAACATTGCAAGGAGATTTTAATCATGATTGCTTCAGGCAAAACCTAATTATTTTCTCCCAATTTCCTAATTGCCTTTGATCATATGATTACATAAAATATTTATAAATATGTTTGCACAAAGATGCAGTAAAAAGATTCACACACTTGCAAGTTCTTTTTTTCTTTAAATTGAACTGTATTTTCTCTTGTTGCCAATATTTGATTGCTTTTAATATTAGTATGATAGTGCATGAATTAGATATTCCCTTATGAGATCTTGAGGGGATTTCTGGGGTATTATACATGATATTATAGTAGCCATTCTTATGAACATAATAGAGTTTTTTTTCCTTCCAATTAATTTCCTAGCATTTACTTTCTCAAGAATACTTCACTGAGTGGCAGAGAATGAAAACTCAATGGTTTGGATTCACATCCCTGGCTATCTCCAAATGGTTTGTGTCTCTAACAATGTCTGCAGGGTCCTGCTGTCAAATGCTGGCCTGTTTGCAACAGTTCAAGTTTCATGGGCAACTCTCTCTTTGGACAGGACTGGGTCATATGTTATTAAGAGTCTTCTTCCATCTCAACTCTGAGTCATGTTTAGAATATTTCTTCTGCAGCTAGTAGACAAGTGTAATTATCTTTTCTCTCCTCCTCCTCTTCCTTCCTCTTCTTATATTTGATATTATTTAAAGCATCTCTTATTTTTAGCATAGCAAAGAAGATCAGAGTAACTTTTGCAGAAAGAAAAGTTTTTTTAAAAAACACAAAATAATCTGGAAATGGGGTTAGGGGTTTAGCTCAGCAATGTAAAGTGCCTGCCTGGCAAGTGCAAGGTTATGAGTTTAATCCCTGGTACCAAAAATGATAATAATAATCTGGAAGTAATCAGTAAAAATATTTACTATGTTCTAAACACTTTATATATTAACTTGTCAAATCTTTGCAACTGTACGTTATTATCTCTCTAGAGATAAGGACAAGGTAATAGAAAAATTTAATTTGTCCTCTGTCACAGAGCTAATGATAGCACAATAGATGTCCTGACCTAGAAGACCTCGTTCCAGCGTGAAGTATTAAATCATTGTGTTGTTCTGAAAACTACAGCAGAAAGTGGTGTCCACTAAGTAGCAGTTCCACAGAACACTGGTCATCTTTTTTCCTTTGGAGTTTTGATGTAGATTGGAAGTTGTCCAGAAAAATGAACAGTCTTCCTCTCATAAGGTTCTCTCATCATCCCCCTGTCTTCCTTTAACCACATACATATGGACAGAAAAGGAAAGGATGGATATAAGAATGAGAAGACTAGTAATCTTTGTAGTTCCTTCCACTTTTTATTTGGTAAAAACTACCAAATAAAATTAAGTAACAATTTTTATGCTCACAATTTATGTCCCAAACTAATCATATTCCTCAGTGGAGCCTAGAAACATTGGGTGGTATTTTTGCATGCCACGTCCTTTTCTTGAAAGCCCACAAGGAAGTTTATTAAAAGATTGCAAATTATTCAGTGATTTTTTCAATTTATTTGATTGTGGTAAAACTATATAACATGAAAACTACACCACTGGCATATTTTTAAGTATTTATTTGAACAGTTGCAGTTTGTTCATTAATTTCACATTTTCTTTGAGGTTATTATGTGAAATCTTTTTACTTAGAAGTCAAATCCATGTTCTACTATTAGATTTGAACAGTTTTCATCTGTATTTATAAATATGAACTGTACTAGTATTATTGTACTTCAAAGAGAGGAACAAATCACACAGAAAACAAAACATAAAAATGAATAGCTTAAAGGGGGAAACCATCTATAATCAAAATTATGCTTTCACTTGTGAGTTTTTAAAATGTACTTCCTTATTTATGTTATATTCAGCTCAATACCAGGTAGTCCATGTACACATATATTTGTCTGTCTCATTTTACAGGTGAACAAATTGAGGCAAAAAAGAAGTCAAAATCATGAACCTTAAGTGAGTCCCTTTTTTGTGTGTGGGGGTTCTGTGTACTTTCACTAACATAATGCAGTTAAAAAGGTAAAATATCTAACCTATCCTTCTTAGTATATAACTCAACCTACCTGATGATTAACAATGTAAGAGATATGAAAAGGTACCTTAGGAAAATTTTAGGCCTAACACAGATATTCTGTTAAATAGTTGCTGTCTTGGGCTACCTGAATGTGCAAGTTGGCAACCATAACCAAGTTGCTGAAGAATCACATCTGTGCTATAGCTGTTTCTCATCCAGGTGGTAAAATGATAGCCTACTCCTGACAGTCTAGTCATTTAGCTTGGTAGTATCTAATTAGAGATGGAGGAAACTGTTCTTTCTCTCATTTCAGAGGTGCACTGACCAATTTATCCAGATGAGCTCTCAATCATACCTGCCTGGCATGACTGAGTCAGCACCTGTCTGGTAGACCCGACTTTCATGGGGGCCCCTCACTTGCCAACCTAACCTGAAATCGGTGAAAAACCAGGGGGCCTGGAGATTGAGCTATCAGAAAAGCAATTGTCAATTTGTGACCAATCAGACACCCAGTTTGTTTTAATTTTGAAATCTGCTTTGCTTTTCTTATTGCTGAGAAAAAAATACCCAACACCCAAATTTAAGGGGGAAAGGTTTACTTCAGCTCAGAGTTTGTAGCAGTTTCAGTCCACAATCAGCTGTTTCCAAAGCAGTACAGCAATGCACAGTGGCATCATAGAGGAAAAATAGTCCATGGAGTGACAAGCAGACAGTGGGAAGCAGCAGCAGGGAATCAACAACTGCAGCCCCTCCCTTTTATCTCTTCTAGGTTGCTTGTCTTTTGGGTGGTGTCACACACACTCATCACCAGGGCATTCTTAGTCCCAGTATCACACCCTTAATCCACATTTATACACCTTAGTCCAGTTGCTTTAGAAATTCCTCACTTAGACCACACAAGCTTTTGAGGAAGACATCTAGATAAATCCATAATATAACATTTTCCAATCCAGTTCATCTAGTTGTCTGTAAACTTTCCTAGTCTAATACCCTTTATGAAAATTCAACTATAATATGCTAGCACGATTATACTTTTTTATGCATAAATTAGGCCAACAAGTCACTTAGAGTGCCATTTTTAATGCGACTCTCTTCACACTCAGCACTGTGGTCAGTACAAGAATTTAAGACTTTGGTCTTGACAGCTGACAGAGGTGGGGGTGAGGTACACATGCTATCTGAAGGTTTTGGAAGGAAAATGTCTTTCTAAATGTCACATATATATTCCTTGTAGGTAATACTAGAGTAAATATTGTGCAATTAAGATAGTTCCAGTTCCTTTGTTCCTTCCTTTTAAAAGACAGCTAAACACACATATCTATAATTCATGGTATTCATTTCCTTGTGCTTTAACATATTCTCCCTGTCTAGCAGATTTGGAAAGCAAGATATTTCTTTTCTTTTCTTTTTTCTTTCTCCTTCTTTCTTCTTCTTCTTTTTTTTTTTTTTTTTTTTAATTTTTTGGTACCTGGGTTTGAACTCACCACTTCCCACTTACTTACCAGGCAAGTGCCGTGCTGCTGAGCAATACTCCTTGCCTTAAAATCTTTATTTTCTATCTTACATATTTTCACATGAGACAAATTACTAGCTTGTATCTCACTGTGTAGTATCTGTCCTTATTCATTTGGCACAAATGACAGTTTTTGCCTCCTTTCATTTTTGGAGTGTTACATGCGTTTAAAATGAACAAAAATTGCTCACTCAGCTTGCTCTTTTCAGAATCAACTTTTATGTGAGATTCTGTTGATTATGTTATTACAATTCTTACTGTAGATAGTAGAATTTTGTTGCTTTATTTCTGTTGAATCTATACTTTTAATTTTGAAAAAAATCAATATCTTGTCTCTTATTTAAGAACAATGCTTTTCAAATGTGTTCATGCTGATAATATAGGGAAGATTCTATCATTTCAAGATGCAGATTGTATTAATTATAGAAAAGATTTGAAATCTGAGCTGTACATTTAAACATTCAAGCTAAAAATGTTAAGGGTGACATGAAACAAAATTGGAAAATTATTGATGATTTTCAAGACAGTTGAGTGTATCACTTTATTTCATCATCTTATCAATTTTAATGTCCATTTTTTCCAGAATAAAATAACCATATTTATCATCTTAGAGGCACATTTTACTTCTGGGTGTTGTTTCAATGAATCATACATTTCTTGTATTAATTGAGGGGAAATCATCATCTTCTCTGGCTCTGCCTTCAAAGCTCTTACGTATTTCTCAAATGTTCTTATAGACTGGAAGAGAATAGAAACGCATATCTTGAAGTCAGACAGACTCTAATTTGAATTCTCATTCCACTAATACTCACTATATAACCTCAGATAATTAACTTATCTTCACCTAAAATTTTTCATCTGAAAAATGGAGATAATATTCTCATAACTTGACTATGAAAATGGCATAAGGTTAGTGGCCAGCCCTAAGTGCTTAATCTTCAATAAGTTATAAATATTTAATAAGTTCTTAATATTTAACAAGTAATAAGCTTAATAAGATTATTTTGAATAAATTTTAATAATGATGGAGTAGTAATTCTTATGGCTGCTATATGAATGTTAACATATTCAAATAATGGTCCATACTGAAAATGTTTCTTCTTAAGTAATTCAAATAGCAGTCCATTCTCAGATTTCTTATGCTTCATTTGTGCCATTCCTTATTCATGTTTCATGACAGTTTGCAGGTGACTCTTGTTACATTTCTGGGAAAACTGTCTTACTTTTATTCCTTTTCTAAAAGTGGCAGTGGCAAACTTTAACAATTGAAAACAGTATTAGTCATCCAATTTTGTCCCACCTGTTTTAAATTTATGGACAAAATGTATGTGCCTAAGAGATCAAAATGTGAATAGCATAAGTAACATTTTATACTGGTACGATAAATGTTTTCAAGAATTATATGCAATCAGATACAGAGAAAAATGTAAGTCACATTGCACTATTGAAACTTGTTTGTCACAATTTCCCTATGTGTGCACATTTTTTTTTTTTAGGTATTTAGCTTCCTGTTATTGAGAAATAACCATCTTTTTTGGGGGGGTCAGACTCGATACAGGACTAGACACATCAGGGTAGCTCCAGGCCTTATTAAATACAATTTGGAGACATCAAAACCCTAAGATAAGTGGAAAGATTACTGGATAGTAACCTAGTAACACCAGTCAAATAATTGTACTCTATTACCTTTTATGTTCTCTGCTAAACTTTCTGTGATGTCATATACCTTATGAATCATTGTATGCTTACTAAAGGAGTGCACCTGTATCTGTAGCATCACAAAGGTTCTGAGAAGGAAAACAGAAGTTTGTAATGTATCCTCAGTGAAATGGCATAGGTAGATGATAATAGGGCTGGGAATAGTACTTAAAATCGCTTCTGTTACTGATTAGATATGTATGACTATGAAGATTACCTATTTAAAAAGACATTTCTTCTGTTATTTCCTCTCTATATGTATAAGAAGTCTGCATTTTATTTTTGTTACAAGAAAAATACTTTTAACAATATTGAGTGGAATATTAGAGATTAAGTTGGAAATGAAATCATTTCAGGCTCACTAAATCATGTAAAATGATCTTGTAGGAATTATGTTCAACCATTTCCTACAGAGAGGAGTGTTGTTCAAAGAAGATCAAATGTGAATTCATAAATTGCTCCATTCATTCTTCAAGCAAATACTTTAAAATTCATATAGTGTTTTGGAAATTCTGGAATACTCTAAACAAAATAAAGATGAGATGTTTGTGGAGATGACGAGACACAGAGAGAGAGAGAGAGAGAGAGAGAGAGAGAGAGAGAGAGAATCAGCCAACTTAACATACAATAGAATGAGAAATATAACAATGATAAATAGCAAAAAAGTGTTCAAAAATCATGAGAAGAAGAAAGGTGATATTGCTAAGATTTTCTGAAAGTAGGATTATGCTAAAGGATGAGATAATTGTAGATTGAGAAAAAGATGAGTTTAATAGAAGAAAGGATGGATATAAAGGCATTGAAGAGGCATTGAAAGGCATTGAAGAGGTAATGACATTTTTAAATTATTTGAAATGTAATTTAGAGACTTTTGAAATACTGGAAAAGAAGAGAGATGGCAAGAAATAAAATGGAGGGATCAGCAGAGTTCAAACTATTTAACTCTTTCCTTGCAAGCATAGAAAGTCATAATGTGAGAAACTCATTCCTAGAAATAGAAAATGCGTGTATATCTACTCTATGAAAATATATACTTGGTATTCAGAGTTATATACACACAGAGAGAAAACACTAATAACATGCTTCTTACCTATATCCCTCTTGCTATTTATCTGGGAAATTTGGGAAACCTAAGAAGTCTCCATGAATAAAAAGCATTTGGGCTGATCACAAAGATGATCTCATTGCATATATTTTGCAAGCATGATATAATTACCAGAACCTTCACACAACTTCATTTCAGTGGATATTTATCGGATTTTGAATTTCATCTATGTATCAGATAGAGGATAAAAGAGAGACCAGAAGGCCAGAAAGAATGAAGTTGAGGGACAGAGAAAAAGATGGATCCTGAGACTTGATGGTCTGTTGACTTCATTTAACATATACTAATATTCCAGAAGTCCATTGTCATGAGTATTAAGCATATTGTAAAGATGAAAAAAGAGACATCCATAGAGATCAAAAGAGTTGTCCATGTGAATAGTAAAGATTCTGACTCAGTTCTTAGTGGTTTCAGACCCATTTTCCTTTCAATTTTTAAACTCAAATTTTAAAATTTAAAGTGGCAAATAAAATGTATACACACATATAATGTACAGTACAATGTTTGGATATATATATATACACACATACATATTAGGATGACTAAATCAAACTAATTAATAATCCATTACTTCACATACTAACTTTGTGTGTGGTGAGAATATTTAAAATCCACCCTCCTAGCAATTTTTAAGTATACAATACATTGCTTTCAACTATAATATTTCTGATGTACAACAGATCTGAATTTATTCCTAAGACCTTACTGAAATTTCATATTTTTTGACTATCAATTTCCCAATCCAACCCCAGCTTCCTCGCTAGTTCCACCTGTGTAACCAGCATTCACCCCTCTCCTAGGAGTTCAGTTTTTATTAGAATTTGCATAAGAGATATACAGTGTTTGTTCTCTGTGCCTGGCTTACTTAATTGAGTATAGTAATCCCCAGGGTCATTTATGTTGTTGCAAATGACAGATTTCCTCCATTGTCAAACGGTAGAATAGTATTCCATCGTGTATACCATTTTCTTTACCATTTCTTTTTTGATGGACCTTAGATTGATTACACGTTTTGATGATGATGAATAGTGCTGGAATGATCATGAGAATGCAGATGTTTCTATGACTTTCTGATTTCCATTTCTTCTCTTTCTATTATTACACTGTGATCTCTGTCCCTAATTTATCTCTCTCCTGATTTAGCCACTTGCATAGTGAATACTGTGAATCTTGACTACATTATGAGCATGAAAATTAAACCTTGTGACCATCTGGGACAATTGGAGCAGTAGAAAGAAGTCAGAACAATCTTTCTCAGAAGTGCAAACAAATAAAAAGAAGTTGAGTGGGAGGTGGACTTGTGCAAACTTTTCCTGAGTCAAGTAGTTTCCTGTAAATTAAATATACAGTCAGATAAATTTGCTGAAGAGATAAATGATGCACTGGCTTGTTCCACATTATTCTACACATCCCAGGCCCCTCAGGGATGGGTATTAATAAGTAACTTCAGACAACAAAGAAGAGATGAGAAAGAGATTAAGGATCGAGCAAAATGTATTGAGTTCAAGAAAGAGATAAATCTATGATATCAACTCACAGTCAACAAGTGTTGATCAGCAAAGATGGGAGAAAAGTGCCAAAGAAATCCTCTGTCTTCATCCCTCCCTACTTTAGATGCCTTCAGTACAAGACTGCAGTATGGAATAGGAATAAAGAAATTTCAAACCTTGGAGGATTGGAATTCCCAGAAGTATCTGTGAGTTGAACGTGAACATAGAAGTTCTTTAGTTTCTGTGGCCTGGAAAATCACAAACCTAAATAGGGCATCACAGCTACGTGGATGCATCTGGGAACAACTGGTGCACATCTATATGTTCAGAAATATTTTTGTTTGAGTTGAGTAGAAAATTAATCACTGGCAAAACAGCAGAATGCATTCGAATTGTTTTTGTTTTATTGTATAACTGCTTGGGAAGACTCTTACGCTAGTCTATCTGCAGTTCATAGAACTCTTCCTTCTACTTCTCCGATAACGTGAAATAGCCACGGTGACGCAACCCGTTTATCTAGTTTCCATAAAAAGACTACGTGATAGCTGGCAAGGGCTACAGAACTCGGTGAACAGATGTAACAATACTTGTGCTGCCTCCCTTCACTTCCTGATGGTGCTGGGAATGGCTGCTCGCCACCAACCACAAAAGGCACAGCTCTCAGCTCCACTAGGAAGTTTTCTATTGTCTGCCTCACCACGCAGCTCAGAGGGATTTTTCTTCAGTGTAACATTTGGATGTCTGTTGTCATTTCTATTCCTTGAATCTGAATCACCTATATCAATTATCTACTCTCTCCTTGGAAAAAAAATACGTGGGGCTGCTTTTTTCTGTAATGTACGATGTCAGAGAGGACTAAACCAGGCACAATGATCCATTTTGGACACAGCTATTGGCTGTATACTCAGGAATCTGGTGGCCAAAATTGCCTCAGGATGCCAAGTTGTTCCTGAGAATGACAAGATTTGATTAGAATTTTGAAATGTCCTTGCAACAGACAAAAATGGTTTGTATTCCAGGTAAGAAAGTTCACCTGCTGAGTTCTAGGTTTTCAAATGGCAAGTTTTCTAACGTAGCTTAGGGAATTCTAGGCATTTCTAGAGGGAAACTGTGCAAGAATATTTTGAAACACTGGCCCTGTACTCCTATTTTAATGCTGGAAAATCACCAGACCTGAGAGTATCACTCATTCTGCCTGTTTCTTACATAATTTTTCAAGTTATCTCTTTTTCAAGGTTCAACTTCCCAGCTTGGATAGATTTGAGGAGTTATTAAAAGGAGAGGGATTATCATCCAAGAAATCTATGGAATGCTGATGGCATGTAGGCAAAATTACAATATTAACCTTCGTTCTTGGTTCATAGTCCAAATGTTGTGTTTACTGATGCAAAAGGGAGGCTGTAACACACTTGGAGAAAAAAAGTCTGTTGATGATACTTATTTTTGATGAAGGTGATTTAATGTATTATGAATTCATCTTTTCCAGAAGAAAAACTGAAATGAATAAAAATCTTATCCACAAAATTGTTCTCGATTGTAATTTATGATACAAAAAATGGAAAACTAAATGTATATGAACAACAAAATATTCAATAAATTATAAAAATTTACATTTTGGAATATATTATAACACTATAAAATGATATTTTCATAGTATTTGTTTTAATAGTATTAGAAATGTTAATGTTATATTTTGTGAACAAAAGTAGGATAAAAGCATATATAAAATAAGATCTCACCTAAGTACATAAATCTATACATGGAAAATGTACTGAGCATAACATTCAACAGTTTTAGTTGTACTTTTTCCATTCTGTAAACTTTTGGATATTTATTATAATGCAGATATAGTATAAAAATGGTTTTATGTATAAAACAAGATGTAAAGGTCTTGTACAGTATTTTTAAAGTTCTGTGCTCTTTCTTCTTTTTCACCCATTCATCAAGTTCTGAAGCAAAACTGCTTTGCAAACAAACAGAAATTCCATTAAATATACAAAATTTTTCTGACCTTAATTTTAGTGCCTACATACTCCCAACACTTGTGTTTATGAGGCTTTATATTTGCTAACATCTGTGAAATATTCTTCTCCAGACAGTTGGCAAGTCTAAAAGCTTTCTTTGGTCTTAAATGAGGAGACAAAGATCAAACCTCTAGTTAGCATAATCAGCCTTGTCTTCGCAGTCCATTGCTGAGACCGGATGATTTCACAGGCTGCAGATTTCTCCCTGCCCCAGTGACTTTCAGTGTTCTCCCAGCGGTGCCATGGGTGGCTGGCTTCTGCCCACTCTGGGTCAGAAAGAGCAGGCCTCCAATCGAATCTACATCAACTCTCCCTGGGAAGTGATTTTATAGCTTCCAAAGGTCACATGAATTAAGAGGCTGTCCGATGCTTTTATGTGGAAAATGGTGATATAATTTGAAAGGTCATATTTTTTCTAACTAAACTTCTCACATAAAATGTGCTTTTATAAGCTCCATTATAAAGGCCTTGTTATCCTTCTGTTAGAATCAGCCTGGGAATTAAAGAATCACAACTTCCAAACTGCCACAGAGTTGTTGGGTAGATCTGAGCAAATTTGACCACAAGCCTCTTAGGTACCTTTTTCAAAAAATGAAACTATTTTATAACTGGTAACCGAGTAATTATTGTCATGTACCTAGAAAACAAATGTATGCTTCTAATAACTATGATCTTTAAAATCATTTTCTGAAATACGTTTATAATACTACAGGTAGGACCTATTTCACAAGAAGTTAAAGCTTTACCTTAAGATTCTTTTATGTAATTTGAATGTTCAGGAAAGATCACAATGCTCTTGTATTTTAAGTTGATCTTAGTATCTATTTTTTATTGGTAAATTAAGACACTGGTAGCATCATTTGTACAAGTAGAAAAAATGGTGTGTTGTTTTAGCTTCTTGATGAAATGTAAACTGAAGAAAAAACTCACTTAAAATATACTAGAGTGTCCCACTCAAATGAGGGGCACTCAAGATACATATTGCACCATAGGCAATGTGCAGTATCCAAGGTTTTTATTGTTTAACACGTAATATTCCAGTACAATACGAGCTTGGCAAATAATCAGGGGAACGATTTAATCATTAACCGGTATATATCCTTTAACTATAGATCTGTGCTAAAAAAAAAAGAAATATGTATGAAAGAAAAGAATGTTGAAGAAGAAAAAGAAAATTTTCATAAATTATTATGCTCTTTCTTATTTTTTTGTACATCATCTTGGTACTTCGTAAATATCAGCACTCAATATCACCATTCTTTGAAATAATTTTCTCTGTGAAGACATGCTGTTAGGAAGCATTTTTCAAGCAGTGGATGAGTTGGAACTACACTCTTGACACAATATTAACCAATTATTTTCACAGAAAGTGTCCTTGGAAGATTTGTTCCAATTTTCATCCATAACAAAAACCAATAAAATGCAGTAGAATGTCAATGGGAAAATATATCTATATGTCTGTCTCTAATTCATAAGCTGAGCTGTTGAGGAAAGGTCTTGCAATGCACATTAAAATGTGTTAATGCTACTGGTTTTTTGGTGGCTTTTTTTTAGACTTTTCCATAGGCTTTTTAAAAATTAGATATAATTAACACACAATAAAATTCACACAATAGCCACAACATTGTGCAACTATTATGTCTAATGCTAAAACATTTTCATCATACCCCTAAGAAACCATGTGTTCAGTGACAGTCATTTTCTGGCTCCTCCTTAACCTCAGCTCCTAGAAACAACTAAGCTTCATGTTATTAAATCCTATAATATATGTTTTTTGTGTCTTTCTTTCAATTAGCATGTTTTAAAGTTTTGTCTATGCTATATTTTATACTTCATTACTTTTTATGACTTAATAATATTCCACCAGGTGCATGTTTATTCATTTAACTAATGTTTCTATTTATTGACTATTTTGAACAATGCTGCTTAAAATATTTATGTACAATTTTTTAGATAGATGTAACCATTTAATTCTCTACTTGGTATGGAATTGCTGAATCTTATTTTAACTGTGTTAATTTTTGAGGACTATTATATTGTTTTCCACAATGACTACACCATTTTACATTAATTTGTGAGGGTTATGATTATTTTTACAACTTTAACAGCACTTGCATTTGTTTTTTGTCTTTTCCTTTGCAATACTGGGGATCAAACCTGGGGCCTCAAACATGATAGACAAGCAATCTATCACTGAGCCCAGTCTATCATTTTGATTCTAGCCATCCTAGTGAGTACAAAGTTGTATCACATTGAAAATTTGATTTGATTTGTATTTCTCTTATAGCTAATGATACTGATAATGTTCTTATGTACTTATCCATTACTATATATTTAAGAAAGGCCTGGTGGGGTGATGCATGTATATAATTCCAGTACTCAGGAGCCTGAGGCAGGGGCGTGACTGTGAGTTACAGGCTGGCCTGGGCTACAAAGTGAATAGCAGGAAATGTGTAGTGAGATCCTGTCTCAAAACAACAATCATCAATAATAATAATAATAATAATAATAAATATTCATTCAGATTTTTTGTTCATTTTAAATTGGATTGTTTATCTTTCTACTATTGAGCCATTGTTAGTATGTTTTCTAAACACAAATCCCTATCATATGATTAGCAATATTTTCTTCCATTCTGTTTCCAAGCACAAAATTTTTAATATTTTTAAAATGCAATTTTCATATTTTTTGTTTCTTGTACTTTTCTACATATTTATTCTGTGTTTCTATGGGACTTCAGTGTGTAATTTTTACATTCCATGTGAGGAGTTGGTACATGTACATAACACATATTAATTCTTTTTTCATTCTTTTTTCCTCCCCTCCTTTTCTGCTTCTCTATTTTAATCTGCTTCCCATTTGAGAAAGCTCTATCTCTTACTTCCTATTAGTTATCTTTTATTTTGTTCTTTTTTATATATTTGAGGCTTTTCTTGTAAGAGAAGCCATGTGATACTTAAACTCGTGTGTCTGATATATGGTCACAAGATACGTCCATTTTTCTACATATCACTCACATTTATTTTTCTTGATGGCAGACTAGGCACATCACTGTGGGTAAATATCACATTTTTGTTATTCATTCATCGATGTATGGACAGATAGGCCACTTCCAAGAATTAACTATTATGAACTGTGAAGCTATGAATATGGGTATGTATGTATCATTGTAATATAATGTCTTCAACTTTTTCAGGAAGACATTTAGAAGGAGGAAAGCTAAATCAAAGGGGATTTCTAATTTTAGAGTTTTGAGGAATCTCCATTCTGATTTCTGTCATGATTTTAATAGTTTTCATTGCCAGTAACAATGTGAAAGTGTTCCTTTTTGCCCCGCAGTCTTGCTAGCTTTCATGATGATTTGATTTCTTGATGATGGCTATTTTTTTTTTGAGATACTAAGATGGTATCTCAGTGTTGTTTTATTTTACATTTCTCTAATGGCCAGAGGTGTTAGCATTTTTCTGGATATTTATTGGCCATTTCAATTTCTTCTGTGAGGTGCCTATTAATGTCACTCTCATTTTTGCCTGCATTTTTATGGGTTTTGGAGGTGGTGTCTAATTTATTTGAGGTTTTTTGGGGGGTAGGGCTCAGTATGTAGTTTAGGCTGGCTATATATCTACATGGATATTATATACTCTTCTTGTGTTAGTTGTGGTAGTTTATGTCTTTCTAAGAATGTCTTCATTTTATGTAGATTATCTAATTTGTTAGCATATATTTCTTCATGGTAAAATTTCTTTTGGGACAGTTGTAGCAACAAGTTTGGTAATTTTGTTATCTAGGAAGGTCTAATTTCTTCTTTTCTGAAGAATAATTTTGTTAGCCTTTTTCAGCATTTTGAATATGTCATTTTACTACCTTCTGAGAAATCAACTCTTAATTTATTGGAGGTTGTTTATATATAAGTGATATGTTGTTTCACTTTCAAGATTCTTTCTTTATTTTGACTGGATCTATTTGAGTTTATTATATTTGGATTCTTTTGTCTTTCTAGATTTATAATGTTTTAAATCAACTTTTGAAAACTTTCAGCCTTTATTTTTCCAAATACTCTTTTTTTTGCCTTCTTTTCCTTCTGACAGTCCCATTATGTTCAATTGATAGTATCCCATGGTTTTCTGAGTCCTTTCTATTTTTCTTCATTCTTTGCTTTATGCTCTTTAGAGTACATAAATTCAATTAACTTATCTTCAACTTTACCTGTTCTGTTTTGCAAACTGAAAAGTGTCTCTACTGAGTTTTTATTTTTAGTTATTATACTTTTCACAGAGCTCCAGAGTTGATTTTGGGTTATTTATCCTTTCTCTCTATTACTAGTCTCTATTTAGCAAGCTATTACCCTCATACTCTCCTTTAGTTTTCCATACATGTTGTGCATTAATTATTTAAACATATTAAAATATCTATCTTGAAGTCTTTGTCGAGTGAATCTAACACAGACCTTCAAAGACCATTTCTAGAGACTGTTTTCATTTCTGTGTAGGGGACTTCATTTTTTTCTAACATATCTCATACTTTTTGTTAGAAGCTATACAGTAGCTTCTAACAAAAGCTATTTTGAATAATATAATTTGGAAGCTCTGAAAATAAAATTTTTCTCTCTATCTGGGAAGAAAATCGTAACAATTCAAATTCCATGAATATGCTTCTCTGAATACTGACATGATTCTTATGGAAAAGCTGAAGTTAGGAAGAAGAGGAGTGGTATGTCTCATTGAGGACCCATGGCTTTCACAGAGGTCTTCATAGTGTTGCAGTTTTGAAAAGATTTTGGTAAATCAGGCTGCTTTAAAATGCAGGTAAAGGTATACTACTTATGTGAATTCTATTCTGAATCTTGTTCTAATGTACAAAAGTATACCTGTTATTACTTTTCATAAATTAAAAAATTTTGTATAGTGGATTTTGATTAAGTAGCATTATATGTACATCTGTTTCTGAAAGCAATTTTAAAAGATAAAGTATACTTTTAAGTTAAACGTAACATTTACTTTATTTACAAGGCTGCTGTAAACTATTATTTACATTCCAAAGTACATTTAAACCAGCTTTGAGACAGTTCTAGAAAACTAGGTTTCCTGTTCTCTATCAGTATTATTTCCATGGAGGTTGCAAAGTTCTCACTGAAATCCATTTCCAGAGCAGTGATTAAACGGATCAGAAACAATGTGCATTCTTTTTTTTATTTTAAAGAGGGTAAAATTAAACACAATAAAACAAAATGGAACATAAGAAAGCAATGTAAGAGACATAAATTTCAAAGCTAGACAATTGGAGATCTTCACTATCTATCATATTGACTCTTGTATTCTTCCAAATAGTTGTCCATATCTTCACATACAGAGAAGTCACATGAAACAACATAGTATGGAACTGATCTGAACAGGATGAGGAAGGCGTTTTAGGTCTTCAAGGCCAGACAATAGGGAAGCCAATAATGGCTGTGATAGTGTCTCTCATTCTCTTCAAAATAGCTGTCCATACCTTCATGTATGTTGAACTTAAAATAAAACAGGCCAAAATCACTCTGAACAAAGAATGATAATATTGCTGGATTTCATATCATGATGCTACAGAATCAGCACTAGGTACTGTAGTGTCTCTTTTTTTTAAAGTAGTTGTTCATTTCATCATGCATTATATAATTGGTTCTCATAAGCTGTTTATAAGTTTGCATGCAAACTTATACGCATGCAGGAGTCTCTACATGTATATCTATCCTTTCTGTATTAGAGGCAAAAACAAAGCAAAGCAAGACAAAACAAAACAAATTCCTAGAAAAACATGAAATGAAAAAGTCATACAAAACCACAATACAAGGTGATCTACAATGGTTACTATGATGTCTCAGCAGTATATAACAATATTAATAAAAACAAAACATTAGAGACATTATAAGACCTCAAAAGCAGGTAATAATCAAACTAGAGTGGGTGGCCCAGTGAATCTTGTCATCTTCAGTATAGTTGCCTATACTCTTAGACTTGATATTATCAATCATAACAGATTTGAACTAAAATCAGTCAACACAAAACAGCAATCTAACAAACCAGATTCAAATAAGATCAATCATAATAAGACTGTAAGTTCTACAGGGCTTCAGATTAAATTAATAGGAAATTAAGGATGATTACCATACTATATCCTGCTATTTTGGGGATAGCTGTCTATGCCCTCAAATCTAGTGGAAGTAGACAAACTGAAACAGAATATAATCCATCTAAGCAGAGTGGTGAGAGTAATGTAGATTTTAAATCTTGTTTCACTATTAACAATATCTTCTGCCTTCCTTTTTTAGACAGTTCCTCCCCTTTCACTCCCACAGGGTGCACTGCACATTTTGGGTCCCACTAACTCCCTCAGTTTTTAGATTAGGGGGAGGAACCTGCTATTTATCCTAACTGGTTCTGAACCTTCTGACTCCTGGGCTTGATCTTGAGTTGTATTCCTTTACTTATAAAAGCTTCAAGGTTTTCCTTCGTTATAGCTGAGTAGTTCTCTACTGCACAAAAGTATCATGTCTTTTCAACCTATCTGCAGGTTATGATTGAGTTGCCTCTATTTCTCATTAGTTCCCTGTCACATAGAGCATTGTTTTCTCATATTTGACTTTCTGTCCATAAACTCTCTTTCAGGTTAATTACATTTCCAATGCAGAGCATCTCAATGGACCCTATCTCCTGATCTACTCTGCCTGTGTTTTTTTTTTTTTGTTAGTATATGAAGGCCATCTATGTTAGAGATTATAGCCAACCTTCTCTGGCTCATTTCTACTATTCTATTTTTCTGCCATTGGTTGTCTATTTTTCTCTTTCATTCCACTATCTTCCTCATTCATTGAGGCCTCTCTTCCACTATTACTGAAATCTTCGTATTCTTTTTCTCTCTCTCTCTAGAATGTCCATCAGTATTTTGTGTAGGGTAGGATTGATGGTTATGAATTCCCCCAGTTCCTCTTTGTCATGGAAGCATCTTGTTTCTCCATTAATTTCTATAGACAGTTTTGCAAGGTACATCAATCGGGGCTGGAGGTTATTTTCTTTTTTAAACATATTTATTTTGAATTTTTTTTTTCATTGGTACTGGGGATCAAACTCATGACCACGAGCTTGCAAAGCAGGTGCTTATGCTGCTGAGCTAAATCCCCAGCCTGGAGGTTATTTTCTTTCAGGGCTTGAATTACTTCACTCCAAGCTCTTCTTGATTTGATGCAGTGATTTTGATGGGTTTTCCTTATAGATGATCTGTTTCTTTTCTCTGATGGCTTTTAATATTCTGTTCTTATATTGAATTCCTAGGATCTTGATTATTATGTGTCTGGATGTAGCTCTGTTTTGGCTGTAGGTGGCTGGGGTTCTGTATGCATCAAACATTTGCATATCATTCCTTTTTGTTATGCTTGGGAAATTTTCCTTAATAATTTCTGTGAATAGCCTTTGTAATTCCTTTGTTTTGATTCCTGCTT
This sequence comes from Dolichotis patagonum, assembly GCA_004027295.1. Classification (NCBI taxonomy): domain Eukaryota; kingdom Metazoa; phylum Chordata; class Mammalia; order Rodentia; family Caviidae; genus Dolichotis; species Dolichotis patagonum. The sequence continues at coordinate 144,838 of PVJX010000462.1, read as the reverse complement.
CTTCATTCACATGTTTTATTCTTAGGTTATAGATCTTCTTGTCATCTTCTAGCCTTTGTATTGTTAATACCTATTTCCTCGTTATTTTTAAGAGATCTTTCCTTTCATGATCACACATTGCAAACCTGTCTTCAAGTTTTGATAGTCTATCCTTAGTTTCTTTCAATCAGTTTTGCCAGCTTTCTATGGAGTTTTTAGTTTCCTGGTAATCTCTTTGAATCTACTTCATGTATTCTAGGTTTTCTTTACATTCTTCATTGAATGTTTCTCTCCTTGTTTTGTGTTCCTCCATTCGTCCATCTGTGTTTTCTTGAGAGGTGCTTAGCATTTCTTTTATTAATCTACTTATATCTTGCTTAACTTGAATTAATATTTCAGTTTTGAGCTCATTTATGAGGTTCCAAAGACATCTCTTTATGTCCGCTGATGCCGTGTTTGATGTTGCATGTTTGCTGCCCTCAATATCTTTTGTATTTACCTCTACTGGATCAATATTCTCAGGGATGGGGAATGGGGGCTTTTTCTTATTTCTTTCTCTCATCATGTTTTTGGGTCCTTCCCTACAAGTGTATAGCGTAGTTCCCAGCCCCTCTCCTTGTTGGTTATGGTTCTTCTGAAGCGTGCTGGCTAGGGGTTTCTGTCCTCTCTAGTTTGCTGTTAGTCACTGAGGTGCAGGCAGGGGCAGTGTATGCTGGCCCCTCCACTCCATGCCAGCCAACCTTCACAAGCCTTCACTGCATCAGTCAGTGTGTGCTGGTGTAAGGAATCATTTTAGTTTGACTTACTGGGTTCTGGCCAGGGGTGTGATCCAGGCCAAGCAGATACCACCAATCTTCTCTGGGAAAGGATCAACCAACTGAAGTCACTGCTGTTCCCAGTTTGGTCCTGTCCTGCCTGACTCTGGCCTGTCATCTGGTTGGTCACCCCTTTCCCATGGGAGGGTCTTATTCCCAGCACTCACTGTGGTTTAATGCCGGTCCCTCTCTAGCTCCATTCCCTGTTGGGCTCCCTGACCTCAGACTTCAGTGCAGCTGCAGCATGAGTTCACAGTGCCGCTGGGCAACTCAAGCGTGGGGCCGCTCAAGCCAGTCACATAGGCATGGGTTCAGGTGCTCAGGCCAGTCTTGGGCACGAATACAGGCTGCTCAGTGAGAGCGCCTTGATTGCCGATCTTAGCTTCTCTAACGGTAGCCCCAGGACTTTGGATTTGAGCAGCTTGTTTCCCTTCAGTTTCTTCCTGGGTAGAGAGAATCCATCTTCCTCTGTCCAGATCTCTCCAGGATGTTTTATTCTGGCATCTGAGCTGTCTCTCTCAGAGAGGCTCCATATCCTGCTGCTTACTGGACCACCATCTTTTCAGTCAACAACGTGTATTCTTGTGACAAAGACAGTTCAGTGTCCAGAGCAGACAGTTCTTGTTCCACAGTTATCTCCCTGGACAGTGCTGCTCAGTTGCTGGATCATAAGTATTTCCCTGTGGCAGAGAAGATTTGAAGTGAGCAGTAAGTGTACTTTTGATCATAACTGCATCTTTTGGGATGGCCAAGCATTTACTGTGCACTTACTCAATGACATCCACTTTTCATGGATTACTTTTTCTAATCTTGTCAGTCTATGAGATAAATACTACTACTGTCCTTTCTGAAAAATGAGGCTTGGGAGAAGTTAAATATTTTGTTGTGTTGGGAATTGGTGCATCTGGGGTACTATCCAAGGTAATTTCTATTGTGATGCTCTTCTGTCAAAAATGTACCATGCTCTAGAATAGAGGAAGACATATATCAGAGAGAGAATTGATTACAGTCTAGATTTTGGTGGTAAGAGGTGATTGCAGTCCTATAACATTTTCTGTGTTATGGTAATGGTTCCAAATTCCTTCGTGAACACCAGGTACTATGTGGTACTTCTGCCTAGAGTGTTTAATTCTTGTGAGAAGACTACTACTAACACCCTCTTTGTTGCTGGAGTCAAACAGCTGTGTAAAAATATGTATTGAAATTAAAGTAGAAGAAAATCAAAGAAGATGCCTTGGAAAACCACCTGGACTAGCAGTACATTTTGTGTGAGTGAGAAATAAATGTTTGTTAACTTAAACCACTGTGATATAAGTGTTACATGATAGCACAATACAAATCTAGCTAGGTAGATTAATATGGTTATAGCTTCCCCTGGTATAAGTGTTCAGAATCAACTCTGCAGAGCAAAATTATAATCAATTACACAAGGATGTGAGACAGGAACAGCACACACTGAGTTTTAGTGAAATTACAGTCTTCATCTCCCATTTGAGCTTAGCTGTTTACAAATGTGCCTAGAATAGAATGGGGATTTTTCTCTTTTTCAAATCAATAAAACTTTAATTACTTGACCTTTATGGTCTACTTCAAAACATTGTTTTTCTATCATATAATTTATTTTCTTGATTTTAATTTGCTTTTCCTTTACCCAAATATTCTAGCAGAGGAAGCTTGCTATATGTTTTATGAATTAACTGATAAACTTATTCATCAGAACCATTGTTTGTTCATCATAGTCAATCCTTATAAGTTCATTAAGTCTGGGCCAAAGGAATAATAAACATGAATCTCAGTTATGTTTCCTAGGCTAACATCTTCTGATTGGATAGTTTTATGATGAAGTGTTATTGTTATTACTATTATATTATTAGTTCCTTTCTTTAACATGTCTGACTTTGCTTTCACACATGATCACAACTGGGAGTTTCATTTTCCAAGAAAAGAAACTGAAATTGCTCTACCAGTTACTCAAGTGAATTATTTTATGCCTCATTAGCATCAATTATCTCTAAAAGGAAGTGTGATAGAACTTTAACTGTGTTACTGCACTAAAGTTAACAGCTGGAAACAAAATATGCTTCAAGCAAACAAATGAAAAGAGGAAAGGACTTTAACCTGTAAGTATATAGAGAGAGACCTGACTCAGGAGGTCGTGAAGGCAACATCTCCTGGCATAGTGTGGGCAACCCCAGTTCTCACTCCAGTCATAGTACTTGGTAATTTTTGTCTAATAAGTACTGCTGCCTCTTACAAAGGGCTAGGCAAAAATGCCCAGTAAAAGGGAAACATTCCATTCTTTAAAAAAAATCCTTTTTATTTTATTTTAAATTTAATTTTAAAAAAGAATAAAACAAAACAAACAAAACACAATAAAGCAAATCAGAACAGAACAATGCAAACTATACAGAACTTCAAAACAAGACAATAGGAAATCAATGACTACTATAATACCTCTTGTTTTCTTCAAAATAGCTGTCCATACCATCACACATAATAAAATCAAAGAAAACAAAATAGAACAAAACCAATCAAAATGAAAGAATGAAAGTATTATAGGATGTCTAAACAAGATGATAGGAAATGAACAATAGCTACTATAATGTCTCTTGTTTTCTTCTAAATAGCTGTCCAGGGCCAGGGATTTAGCTCGTTGGTATAAGCACCTGCCTGGCAAGTGTGAGATCATATGTTTGATGTCCAGTACAGAAAAAAGCTGTCCATACTATCACACATAATAAAATCTAATAAAGAAAAACAGAATAAAATTAATCAAAACAAAAGAATGAAAGCATTATAGGACTTCAAAACAAGATGATATGAAATCCACAATGGCTACCCATACCTGTTATCTTCAAACTAGCTGCCCATACCATCAAGCACATTAAAATCTAACAAAACAAGATAGAATAAAACCAAACCTAACAAAATTATGAAAATGATACAAGAATTCAAAACAGGATAATAGGAAACTAACAGTGGTTACCACTTTCCCTTTTTAGACATTTCCTACACTATTGTTTTCATAGTATCTATTGTGCTTTTTGTATCCCCTTAACTCCTTTAGGTTTTTATGCTAGGGAGATAACTCAGTGTTCACTCATATGAGTCCAAACTATTTACAAAGTCCCTTTTAAAGTGACTTGTTTCTGGTCTTGGATCATAAAAAGCTAGAAAAAAAGATGTACATTTTTACAAAAATTTAGTTCCTTCTACATATCTCACCTTCTTTTATCATTTATTTATCCCACAAGCATTTATTGACTACAATATGCCAGGTTCAATAACACCTAATTCATCAGCTTTCTTATTCTTTTCCTGATTCCCTGTTCCATTTGCACAGATTGGATAAGAGGTGTTAGAGGACATGAGAATTTTACTTGGGCAGCCAAATATACTGGAATACAAGAGGAAGAGCCAGCCATGGCTGTGTGGCAAATGAGGTTATTTAGGAAATGTTTAGCAGGCAGTATAATTCCTTAAAAATCCAGAAAAATCATATTTTGTTTAGCTTTTTAAATTCTTGTAAACATCCTAAAGCCAATATAGCAGAAAAATCATTATCAAGAGGATGGCTACCTACCCTATAGAGTACGGATAATCCCATAAAGACAGCTATTTGAGAGAATTCCTGGGAATTAACCCAGAAAAGGTGAACCATGATGCCTGACCTTTGCTAGTGCTTCCATTAGCTCAACCAGAAGTCCAACGATGAAGAACCCTTTGGTAGAATCTCTTCAGTTTGGCTTCATGGGGTAAAACTGGGAGATAGAATTTGGGAAGAAGATCTAGACAAACAGAAAAACAGAAGCTTTCCACCACACATACATTACCTCATGGGTTTTTGTGATGGTCCCTTAATATCATGGTAATAAAACATCTGAACTGAGTGCTTACTCAATTGAGTGTTTCCAAGCAGTGCTTTACATTGCATTGAATATTCATAGCAACCTTATGATGTCAGTGCTAGAACCTCTGCTTTTTGTCAAGGAAGACGTCATGAATTAGGGGTATTAATTTGTTCTTTCATCTAACAAAAAGTAGCAGAGCTGCAGTATGGTCCAAGTGGTCTCTTTCTAGAACCATACTGTCATATTCCTTCCTCATTTTTCGTATAAAGAAACTGAAACTTATAAAATTTAAGGTATTGATGCATTCAACATGGCAGTGAAATAATGATCCTGTGATGAACTTAGTTTATTCTTTGTCTTCCACATTTTTTATAGCATGTTGAAGTTATGAAAAAAGAAGATGAAACAAGATCATACAAGCATAAAACCAGTTTGACCTAAAAGGAGAGTAGAGTTGACTTTGCATTTTTCTGCTTTCTATAGGCTAAGTTGTTTGGACAAAAATGGTGAGGTTAAAAGAGGGGTCTGGTTAGACTAGCATCAGAAGTTGGTGAAGAGGTTTCTAGACATAACATTTAAGAGGTAAAGGAAGAAAAGCATGCAGAGACATGTGGTTCATTAAAAAAGGTTGATGAAAAGATCAACCAAACAGAGATCCAAGAAAGGCCTGAAGGAATCACATACCAAGAAATGACAGGAGCAGCAGTGCTTACTCATCTTTAGAAGTAATGCTCTTATTTTACTCTGCACTGCTTTGTTCTGTTTTGTTTTGGTTTGCTTTGTTTTGTTTTATTCTCTTTAAAATAAAAAATAAAAAAGAAGTAATGCTCTTTCCAGTAAAGTACACAACTTTTCTTTATATGCTACCTTATTTCACATCAGAAATGCTAGTTTTCTAGAATTCTGTACCTTCCACTGATTCTTATCAGGGAATATGAAAAAGTTAGTCACTCAGTGAAATAATCAACTTTCCTGCTAACTTCTTTCTCCCTACTACCTCTTCCATCCTACTTCTTTTCCCTATAGTGTGTTTGAAATAATTTAACACCTATGGACACAATATCTGTCTTAGTAAATTTGTACTCTTACAGAAAAAACACTGTAGACTAAGTATATAAGTTTATTTCTCACAATTATGGAGGCTAAGAAATCCAAGATCAAAGTGCTGATATCATGTAAGGGCTGCTCTCTGGTTCCAAGATGGCATCAGGAAGGCCATATCCTCTGGAAATGAGAAATACTGTCCCAACATGACCAATAGTAAAGACACGTAAAAGGCCAAACTCTCTCTATCAAATTATTTTATAATGACATTAATCCATTCATGACAATGGAACCCTTATAACCTAAACTTATCTTAAAATGTGTCAAATTCCCATAACTCTGTTGCTTTGGGAATTAAGTTTCCTACACATGCACTTTCTGCTTCCTGGATACTGTGGGTTAAGTACTTTTTCCTCTGCCATTCTGTTTCTGCCTTGGAGTCAATCAACGATGGAGTGAAACTGCAAGCCAAAGTAAATCTCTCTTCATTTAAACTGTGGGTTTTGGATATTTTGTCCCAGCAACAGAAAAGTGACTATAACAGCTAGTGACAGATGAATAGATAAAGAAACTGTATTACAGATGTACAATGGGTTATTATTTGGTCATCAAAAAAGAAGATCACAGCTGGATGTGGTGGTAATGCCAGCACTTGGGAGGACAAAGCAGGAAGGTTATTGCAAAATCTAGACCAGCCTGGGCTACAAAGTAAGCTCAAGGCCAGCATGAACTTTGAGAATCTGTCTCAAGAAAAAAAAAATGCGGCCATCCCTGCCCTAGTGCGCACACCAGCTGCCATCGGGGATACTTTCCAGTTCCAGTAGCCAGCACAGGCTGGAAAAAGCAGGTGTCAACCCTGTACAAATACACCTAATGACCACCATTGGATACCCATAGCCAGCACTGGCCAAGAGAACAAAACATTCATGCTTTGGAGAAACTGTAGCCAATGCAGGAAGTGCCTGGGACCCCACTACCCAATTGTCTGGAAGAACCCAGGGAAATGTCAAGACAAAGAAGGAAAAGGCAGTCTCTGGCCTCCACCTCATTCAGAGCAAGTCCAAGAGACACAAACACAGAAGACACTGAGAGTCACACACCTGAAGTTTCTGAAGTGATAGCAACTAATGTAAAGAAACTACTTCATGAGGCTATAAATGAAATGGGAATAGAAATATCTTAGGTAAAATAAGAATGAAAAATATACTAAAAGAATTTCTAAGAATCTCTAAAAAAGATGTAGATAAAAAATAGAGGAGCATAGGAAAATGAAGGAAACCTTGAACAAACAATATAAAAGGATTTAGAATGCATGAAATAGATTCAAAGAAATAAACAAGAAATTAAAAACTCCATTGAAAGCTAGTAAAACCACTTGAAAGAAACTGAAGATAGAACTTTCAGACTTAAAGACAGGTCAGTGGACAATTACCAAAAGAAAAATCTTTTAAAAATAATGAGAACCAGGAAATAACAATTCAGTGGCTGTAAGATGATGCAAAGAAAAAGAATAGAATAATAAGTGTCAGTGAAAAAGCAGGAGTCAACACAAATGACATAAAAAACCAATAAATAGCATAGGAAACAGATGTGACACACAGATAAGTGAGGCATATAGAACTCCAGCTAGGCATAACCAAAATGAATCTACACCGGACATATAATAATCAAGATCACAGATATTCAGTAAAAGAACAGAGTATTAAATCTATTAGAGAAAAGAAACAGATCACCTGTAAAGGAAAAACCATCAGAATCACTGCAGACATGTCAACACAAACCATCAAGTCAAGAAGAGCTTGGAGTGAAGTATTTCAAGTCCTGAAAGAAAACCATTTCCAACCCAGATTGATGTACCCTGAAAAACTATCTTTCAAAATTAGTGGAGAAACAAGATACTTCCATGATAAAGAACAACTGAAAGAATTCATGACTACCAAACCAACCTTGCAAAGAATACTGAAGGACATTCTAGAGAGAGAAAAATGACCACAGTTCTAGAAACAGGGGCAAAGGGAGATCACTGAGCAGGGCAGACAATTTAATGGAGGGGAAAAGTAGGGAGCCAACACCAGGAAAATAGCATGGTAAAGACAAACCAGTGCATGTTGGCCATAACCATTAATGTAGACGGCCTCAATTCACCTATAAAAAGAAACATGGGAAGAGTGGATCAGGAGACAGAATCCATCAATATCCTTTATACAAGAAACACATTTAACCCAAAAGAAAAAACATAGACTGAAAGTCAAAAGAGAGAAAACAGTGCTCTATGGGGCAGGGAACCAGGAAAACTAAGGGTAGTGTGCCCATCAACTGCAGAATGAATAAGAAAGATAGCATTTTTATACAATGGGAAGCTACTCAGCTGTAAAGAAAGATAACCTTGAGGTACCTGTAGGTAAATGGATACAACTTGAGATCATGCTCATGCGTGAAATGGTTAAGTCACATGGGGGAACATCATGTTGTCTCCCTAGTATAAAAAACTAAAGGAGTTAGTGGGGTCCAAAATGCACAATAGATATTGTGAAAGTAAAAGGGGAGAACATGTCTAAAAAGAGAAGGCAGTGGCCATTGTTAATCTATTATCATTTTTAAATTTTTAATTGTTTTTCTTTTTTTTATTTTAAAGGGGGTAAAATTTAACACAACAAAACAGAACAAAACGGGACATAAGAAACCATAAATCTCAAAGCTAGACAACCAGAGATCTTCACTATCTGTAATATTGACTCTTGTTTTCTTCCAAATAGTTGTCCATATCTTTGCATATGGGGAGTTCATACAAAACAATGTAGCCAATCTTTCACAAGATGTCCAGCTCACTGGCTCCCACTTGCTAAGCAGGGGCAAGGGGGACGGACATGGGACGGGGGACGGGGCGACAACATCAGACATTTTTGAAAATCTATATGGCTTTTATTTTTCTATTTAGTTTGGACTTACTCTAGTTTGTTTTGTTTTGTTTTATTTTATTTTATTATATATGATGGCATTGGCAGCTATTTCAAAGATAACAAAATATTATAGTAGCCTTTATTGATTTCCTATTATCTTGTTTTGGAGTCCTGTATTGTTTTCATTGTTTTCTTTTGATTGATTTTATTCTATTTTGTTTTTTTATCTTATTTTGTCTGATGATATAGGCTGCTATTTTGACAATGACAAGAGGCATTATGATAGCTGTTGTTGTTTTCCTATTATCTTGTTTTGAAAACCTGTATTGCTTTCATTGTTTTGTTTCGATCGGTTTTATTATGTCTGGGCAGTTATGACATGGGCAGTTATTTTGAAGATAACAAGAGGCATTATGATAGTCATTATTGTTTTCTTTTTATCTTCTTTTGAAGTCCTGTATCACATTCGTTGTTTTGTTTTGATTCACTCTATTCTGTTTTGTTTCACTTAGTTTTATTCTCTTCAAAATAAAAAATAAGGAGATCCTATTTGCAACACTATGGGTGAATCTGGAGGGCATTATTCTAAGTGAAATGAGTCAGATAAAAAGAAAACTAATGTGTGATCTCACCTATATACAGAATCTGAGGGAAAAAACCAAATGTCAGAAAATAGAGAATAAAACAATAGGGGCAAGGTGGTTGAAGGGAAAGGGGAGAGGTAGGTCAGAGAATATAAAATAGCACAATCATAAGATGAGCACATCTGGAGATCTAATGTACGCCTGAGGGCTATAGTTAATAAAATGATAAAAAATAAGTTTCCTACACATAAATTTTGGGGGACAAAATCATACCATGAAAGTATTTGTTCCTTCATTCTAGGTGCCAAGGATGTAGCAGTGAAATAAGATTAAGTTCCTTCAGAAAGAAAGAACTAAATAAAATACAACCAGCAGTAAGTGTTGTAAGGAAAAAGAAAAACCAAAAAGAAGAGGATTTTAATGACATTGGCAATTTTAAATAGAGAGGTCAGCAGGCAATAGTCGAGGCCTAGTGGATGGAGCCCTAGTGGAGAAAAGGCTATGACCATTTCTGAAGGAAGAAACATTATTTCTGAATTTACTCTATGACTGTGCGAAATTAGATAATCTTGAAATTTTTCCCCAGGGAAGGTATATGACTCAAGTTAAGTAGTAAAAGTCTCAAGCTGGCTGCTTGAACAATGGGAAGTAGGTGCAGCTGGAAATAAAGAACCAGTTAGGAGAGTATTACAATACTGCAGGGGAGAAATATGGAAGTTCTATTGTGGTTAAAAAAAAAGTCAGCTTCTGAATGTATTCTGAAAATAGAACAGACAAGATTTGCCAATGGATATGATGTGACACAGAGACAAAGAGGAATCAAAGATATGGTCATGACTTTGGAGCAGAAAACTATAGCACTATAAAAGTGGAGCAGGTTTTTCCACATTGGTAAAGACTGAAGCAAAGCTGGGCATGGCCATCCCAGAATTCTGGGAGACTGAGGAGGGAGAATCATAAGTTTGAACCTGGCATGGACAACTCAGAGATTTAATATGACACTATCTCAAAATAAAAAGGGTTGGGATACACTGGGTTCAATTCCCGAGTATCACTACCAAAATAAATAAATAAATGAATCTGACTGAGGCAAGAGCAATTCGGTTTTTAGCATGATAGACTTGAAATGCCTATTAAACATCTAAGAGCAAAGGTTGAGGAGACATTTATATATGGATGTTTCTGGAAACTTCAATTTATATATGGAAGTTATATATGGAAGGGAAAAATCTAGGCTACAGATATAAATGTGGGATTCATTAGCATACAGATATTTCCCGAGGCCATGGGGTGGAGAGGGTGTGTTTAGCAAAATGCAGCCTGAGAGCCATTCTGACTTATGTATGTGGGTTAACCAAGCCATGGAGACAGACAGTGAGGAGTGCTCTGAGCAGTGACCAACTGAAGTTCACTACGATTACCTAACATTGTGACCATCTCTCAGATTCAGCAGAGTTCTACCATGCAAAGGGCACAAGGTAATGTTAGAACTTCCCAACAAGGCAAATTTTCATCCCACCAGGTAGGGATTTCTGTCCTACAGACTAAAATCTGGAAATTTGGCTTGGGGTTTATTCCTCAATCTTATAGTGCTATTGTCACTTTGGTTCTCTGCCCACAAGCTTGGGTTGGTCACAGTATATAGAAACTGATGCTATTGGCTTGGATTCTCCTTTCATTCATAAATCTGGACTTTATCTTCCCAAAGAACAGAAATGTGCTGAATTGAGTACTACTAACTCATGTGAGTCAATTTTAGATTTTCAGTAATTTCAGTAATTTTATAAGCTGGATGACATTAAAAAATGTAAAATTAGATTACAGACATTTACATAGATTACATTAAAAACAGGATCATAAATATTCAAAGCTTATCATATATATATATATATATATATATATATATATATATATATATATCCCAGAGTTTTTCAGTTCAATTGTATCTATATTCCAGAAAGACTGTATAATGATGTATCTTGTCCCAACTCTGTTTTTAGTGCCTTCATATTGGTAGTTTAAAATATGAAGTATGTTTATACCATGGAAATTGTCAAACAATACAAATCAGGCCTATTTCCTTTGGAAAGCCAGTTCTAAATCTTTATCACTGTATTAGTGAGTACTGTCATCTTTGAGGCTGCATCATAGCAGGTTGATAGAAACTGAAAATAACAGTGGTAGACAAGTACATAGAGATTAGTTCAGACCCATTCTTCCCTAACTCCTCTTAGAATATTTACTTGATGGTAATTTTAAAAATAAATATAACAAATTACTGCATGTATCTTTAGAGACTGGCTTTGAAGCAGTCACACCTGTCATATAAACTTCTTGCTTTTCCAATGAGAATAACGAAAATTGATGGGACATATCACAGAGGGCCAGCAGAAGAATATCCTAAGGAATTCTCTGGAAAACAGCTTGACATTTTGATTCATTGTTTCCTGATTTTCTCCCAATGATAAATCCTCAAAGAGTATATTGTTTCCCCCAGAGATCAAGGAGAATATAAAGAGAAATTTTATAAACAAGATAGTGGATAAATGGTCTTTAGGGAGCAGAACATAAATATTCAATTTGATGAAATTTGTGCCTTTGTGATAAATAATTCCTCCCACATTCATGCTTGTTGGTGGAGGGTAAGATGGATCTCATGTAGGTAAAACAAAATGAGGCTCACTTTCCCCTTCCAGATTTCCTGAAGCTAACTCTTTTCCTTCCTTTTTTATATGCCCTCCCCACAAATAGAGCTGGTAAAAACTATCTGTTACAATGACCCAGGTTTTATCATTCATGGCAAATCTCTCTAAATTATAGGCTTTTCCTCATAGAGAGCATTTACGGTGAGCATAATACAAGGCTGTGTTCAACCACACCACTCTTTGAACTAGTTGTACTATGTTATTACCACACTAAACTGGAGTGGCCAGTTTTTCTATAAATATCTTCCTCACTGGGTAGATGAAAATCCTTAGTAGCAGTTCCTGTATTATTGATTTTCTGGTGTTGAACTTCTCTGCTGGGAATGACTTTTGAGTTGTTTTGAAAAGAGAAGTCTTATAAACACTTGATAGTCCCTGGACACAAGAGCAAGGAGTGAATAATGTTATTACTCAGCTGGGTTCCCTGTAATTCTCCCATCAATGGGCCAGGTGTGTGGACAGAGGTGAGGAGGTTTCAAAGAGATGGTACATTCTTCCTGAATCCCATTTGTTTCTTTGTAACAGCCCTTTAATTTTTGTGTGTTGAAAATGGAGCTAATAATGACAGTTTGAACACGGTTGGCCTCCTCTGTGTCAGCACAAAGCAGACATTATTAGCTTTGACAAAGATGGTTAGAAGTTTAATCAGCCACTCTGAGACTCTTCATTTCCCACCGGAAGTAAACTCCAAGGATGCTCTAAGAGTCAGATCTTTCTTGATGCAACAAAATGAGCTTACACACGTTATTTTTTCAAGACAGTGATTTGTTGCTGTCTTGATTTGTTGTTTTTCTTTCCTATAAAATGCAGCACAGAGATGTACTTAAGGTATTAAGAGATAGATTGTCTCGTAAAGGCCTTGAACAATATCTGATTCCCTTTATGGCCATCTCTCGATTTTCTGTAGATACTTCGCCCTTAGAACACTTCCTGGCCAGCAGCTCCTGGTCAGAAACCTGTGCTTCCAGTGTCAGATCACATGTGTGTCACAAGTGAGTTCTCATTTTGAATATGACTTTGATTTTGATACTACTCTCTTAGCAAGTAGCTCTCCTAACACCTCAATTGTGTTAACTGAACTCTCAACCTTTCCACTTTTGCCTCAGGTCTTGTTTGAGTATGCTGCTCTAACCAGGCTTCCCATTTTGGGGTGGGTTCCTAATTCATTGTATTCCTGTTCTGGCTAGGGTCTGCCTGCCTGACTGTGCTGGTGACTGAATCTCCTGGCATGTGCCCAACTCTTTGGGTTTTTCATCCATTTTATCCTGGATCTTTGTCCTGGCTCTGTATTTGAATCACTAAGAGCTTTTAAGAGATATTTATGCCAGACACTCATCCCTAGGAGTTTAGATTTAGTTGGCCTTATGAAGTGTTGACAGTTTTTAAGATCCATAGAAAGGGCTGACCATTGTCCTCTGGTAACCTGTATATTGAAGTCCTAATTCCTCAGAATGTGACTGGATTTGGAGATAGAAACTTTAAAAACACAATTAAATTAAAATGAGGTTATTAAATTGAATTCTAAGCCAGGCATGATGGTACATGCCTGTAATCCCAGCACTCAGGAAGCTGAGGCAGAATTTGCTGTGAGTTCAAGACCAGCCTGGGCTACATAGTGAGTTCAAGGCTGGCCTGAAGTGCATAGCAAAAGCCCTATCTCAAAAAAACCAAAAATAAATACATAAATAAGACCCTAAGTCAATAACCTAGTATTCTTAGAAATAAAGAAATTAAAACACAAAGATAGAAACACAGAAGAAAAACAATGTGAAAACCCAGGGAAAAGACTACTATCAATAAAGCAAGGAGAGAAGCCTAAGAAGAAACCAATGGCTACAACACTTTAATATCAGATTTCTATTCCCTAGAACAATAAGAAAATTTCTTTTGTTTACCCTACGCAGTGTGTGGCATATGTTATGGCAAACCAATACAGTTCTTAAGGAGATTCATAAGAAGCCAAGAATGGCAACTACTGATTTAATCGTTCTCCAGTTTCAGCTTGCTTTTTATCTCTTGGAGAATTACTGGATTCTTGTCTCAGAGTTTCTGACTCAAGCTGATGGAAACTGAGGATCACATTTCTATCAGGTTCTCAGGTTATACTGTGGAGCAGACACCAGGAGCATACTTCCAACTACTCCACTAACTTCTCATGTGTTACAGGTGGTGTTCTTGGGTTTTTAGCATCTAGTCCAATCTCTAAACCATTTGGAGAACTTCTGTGCCAAGAGGATACCTGGTTTATGGCCCCAGCTCTCTCTGAGCTGGCTAGGTTAGCTGCTTTTAATCCATACATGTATTTCTTGACAAAGATGAAAATTTGGGGAGGGGTTTATAATCCTAGGAGGAACGTCAATCTCAATATGTCTGTGGATGTGTTCATAATTTATGTATCTTTCCACAAAGATTTTGAGGCAACTGTTACGAGAACTTAGTGATTTCATATCTGGAGATACATATCTGGAGATACTAATGTTTCAATTTTAACATATTAAACAGTAAATGTAGTTCTATATTCTATGGAATTAGTATTTACTGGATAGTCACAATATTTTTTCTCTTATTATCATTTGCTTTATTATTTGAAGAGTCAATCATAACAATGCTATTTCACATTTACAGAATACTTTGCAGTATGACAGGAAGATGATAAGAGAGACTGACTCCTGTGAAGCCAATAATGCTGGAATTTTAAAACCCATTCTTCCTGCTAGTCATCTCTAGATTGGCTGATTCATGAGATCTTCACTGTGGAAAATTTCTGCTTCTTGTTTGTTCCCCAAGTATCTTTTAAAGTTTAAATTGATCGACTCATTCTTTTAAGTACCCTGCGGAGGCAGATTGCCTTGCTATGTCTAATTCACCTTATTCTTGAAAATTTTATCGATGTTATGTTCCTAATGTAAATATGCGGTATGTAATAAATGGTTGTTTAATCAGTTGGAAAGTGAAAAATGCATTCTGAACAGAATATATTACTTTTCCTGTTTGTTCTTTTGCATATATTGTTCTTTTTTCCTGGACTCCATGACTCCATTCTTCAAGATTGCGTACAAAGACTAATTCTAAACTGAATTTAGACCACAAAAGGCCATAACTATGATCTTTCTTTTCATTTCTTTGAAATTCAGTGGGTATTGACTTAGTAATCCTATAATGGCAAACTTGTAGATGGCCCTCTGCGAAGTATATCTACACGAACAATCTCACTTCATCTTCATGAGAGTTACATGGGGGTGGCTTTGAAACATTACATTTTTCAGCCCCACCTGAAACCAGCTGTGTCTGCAGGTGGGTCCTTGGGATCAGTAAGTTATGAGTCTTTTTGTGATAATGTACAGCCAAGATGGAGAATCTCTGAATCAGAGTTCATTTTATGGCATAGAAGTATAAGATTTCTGATGATTTAATGAGCACTGAAGGAAGTTTAAAAATAGTTCAAGAGCCTTTTCCATTCTTGGTGTTTTCTCTCCCTTCTCTTCTCATGTTTCTGCTCCTCTCCTGTTTTCAGCTGTTCTCCACAATTTAGAATACAGTTTTTCCACCTGTTTTTTATATTAATGTATTTTCAGTCCCCTCTCAGTTGTTTGTATTTGTTTCCTCCACTACCACCAAGTTTGGTGCAACAAAAATAAAAAACTACTGTTGAACCAGCCCTTGTGGAATCTCAATGCATCCCTCCCTGTACTAGGATTGCAATCAGCTGTCTAAAGAGAGAAATGCCCTGGAGGGGAAAGTTTGTGACAAGTCTTCTTTTATCTTGGGTTGCGATCATTGAACAAATTAGAGACTATTGCTGAGTGATGAGGTTGGGAGGATAGATGATACAGAGAATTATACAGGTTGGGAGGATAGATGATACAGATGAATTAAAGAATTTCTTTATGGGGCACCCTAGCATGGTTCTATCCTGGGAGTTATAGTTTCAAAATAGCTTTTATAAGCGATAAACGGGACTTCAGTTGAATTCAAAAGACTAAGAATTAGGAGATTTTTTTGAGACAAAGATTGGAGTCGTGGAGAAATCAATGAGCTTCAGAGTAGTGCCAGTAAGGCAACTTAAGATCATGTAATACCTGATGTTCTAAATTACTACATTTGCCTGTGAACAATTAGATGTCACTCTGAAAAGGGACCTCTGCAATTTAAAATATGCTATAAAATAAAAACGTGAACATCTTTTTTAGATAGCACAATTTAATCACTTCTCAACTTCTGTTTTTTTGTTTGTTTGTTTGTTTGTTTTTGGTACTAGGGATCAAACTCACAGTGTCACACTTGCCAGACAGGCACTTATACTGCTGAGCTAAATCCTTGGCCCTCAACTTTTTCTTTTAAACCCAAACTTGACTCTTAAGGAACACAAGTGGAGAGTCAAAGGTAATTGTGCTTATATTTAATTAACATCGGCTTTTCACTCTCGTTTTTTATCTAAGAATGGCTTGTGTTCTTAATTCTGGTTTCTGATGTAGTGTTCAGCTAACACACACACGTATTAAAAAACCTGTAAGAGGTTTTACATCATCTGGAAACAAAAACAAAATATTAAGTTTAAAATTAGACTCAAGCTCTTCTGTTAGTCCATTGCAGCTCTTCATGTGCTTATTATAAGACCTTAACAGTTATTACATCAATTAACATCTGAAAGTTGCAACATAGTGGAACATCCAGGGCCTTCACCCTGCATTTCACTCACAAATTACTGTTCAGGACTAATTTCATAGCATTCAAGTCCTCTGGCAGCAGAATCTTCTAGGAACTCACATAGATAATCAGGCAAGCCACTGAAAGGTTGACCAGATATTAAGCAGATCTGAGATAGTCCTAACTTTGGCCCAAAACATTGGCCTAATTTTAATCTTGCTCCATTTAAAAAATATCCTGCTTTAGACTTGTGATTTATTTGATTACTATTGTTGTGAACAGCGGAGCAAACTTGTGCTGAAGATGGAACAATATTCTTAAAAATAAAGAGCTCAGTTTTTCTTTCTTTTTTGACTCTGAGTAGCCAAACTGTGAGAATTTACCTTGTGCTAGGGCACAGTGACAGGGCTGGGGGAGAGGGCTGATCAGGGTCTCAAGATTTAAGTTTCCCACACCCTCATTGTGGATGATGGAAGCACAGTCATAGAAAAAACATGAACTTCACTACGAATGCCAATAGATAATGATAAAATTGATGGAATATAGCACAGCCACACTTCCTGACATCCGGATCATAAATTCTCATTAACAACAGAAATAGAAACTGCTTGAAGGATTCTAGGAAATCAACGATAAAAAATATAGTTACCAAGGAGTCAATAATGTGTTGGGGAGAGAAGTCAGGGAACTGGAAAACCACATTGGATGGGTTCTAAGCAGGGAAGCAGCCCAATGAGAAGGAAGACCTCCACCCTCCATGTGGGTGGGCTGACTCCCATCCCCATCCCGCTTCTGGCGCTGATGGGTGGATAAGTTCTGGATGCACTGCCAACCACTATGCCTTGCCTTTCCAAACTCTGAAATGAGAAGGACCAAGCCTTTCTCTTACATGTCACCACCAAAGATAGGGCTCATTTTGTTTCTTTAACAAATTAAAGTGTTATTTTACAATTTATTTCAAGCCAGAAGATTCTGAAAGAGTGGGAGAAAATCTGCGTCTCTTGTATATTTATGGAACATTTTCTTAGACTCTAATCCTTGGCTCTACTCAAAGTTACCCCTGCTCATCACAAAGAAACTCCCCAAATTGTGTTATGTGTATTTTTATCTTAAAAACTTCGACTTAGAGTTTGGGGTGTAGCTCAGTGATAAAGCCTGTGCTTAGCCAGTGCGAGGCCCTGGGTTTGATCAATCCATGGTGTGTGCACACGTGCACACACACACACACACACTTCGTTATTTGGATTTAGATGACACATGTACACTCATACAACTGAATGAAGCTGATTTTATGTAGTTTCACAAATGCATCTGTATAAGAAAGAAAACTTATCGCACCCTTGAAAATAAAAGGCTGGACTCATTTATAGAATGTTTACATAAACACTGACAATATTTGAGGAACTAACTGGTCTCAAATGCCAAAAGTCAAAAAAAAATTTTTTTAAAGTAAGCATAATGGTTTCTGATATCAGCTCTGAAATCAAATGAAGTTGGAAAATTTTTAAACATGCAAAATATTATTTGTAACTTTATTTTCTGAGGTACACAATCTCTGTACTCCTGTCCCCAGTCCTACCAATTGAAGTAGTGTCACTTGGTCAAGAGCTTTGCTTTTCAAAGTGGGATTCCAGATCCACAAAATGCACATTCCCTGGGAGTCTGCTAGAAATAGGAGTCTCAAGTTTCAGCGCCGAGATACGACATCCGAATCTTCATCCTAACAAGTTCTCCTGTTGATTTTAAAGCACAAATTTGAGAAGCACTTGATTGGAGAACACTTGGATAATAGAAGAGGGTTTTTTAAAAAAAATTATTATTATTATTATTATTATCATTATTTTTTGGTACTGATGATTGAACTCACAACCTCACGCTTGCCAGGCAGGCGCTTATGCTGAGATATATGCCCCAACCCCAATAGAAGAGATATTTAAAACATTTGAGATGGAGAAGTATAGGGTATTTGTTTACCTACAAAAGGAGAAATTATATTCTTTCCTTCATATGTACACACTGATACCAATCTGTCTTTTCTTACTGCTTTCTTTTAGTATATTTATGGTTCACTTTGTAAATGAAGTTACATTGTTGTACTTAAACATTATGATTGATACTACTCTGCAAAATTTCAAACTTCCTCTACCATACTTTAGTCTCAAAATTATAGTGCAGTCTATTTACACAACCTATACTTCTTTCCTTTTCTTTGAGATTTCTTCCTTAAAGCAGACATAATATGAAATAGAAGCATGGCTTGGTGGGGGAATGTACCGAGTCTTGGAGTGCAGTCACAGACCGATGCCAGCCAGAACTGGATGAATGATAGTAGGGGTGAAGAAGGACCTAAGAGCTTCATTAGGAAAAGGAAGGGCACATTTTAGCCATGAGTAATGTGAACTCTGAAGCACCATGAACTATTGCTGGTGAAAATATTCATTTTAATTTCCTTTGAGGGTGAAGCATGGCATACTTTTAACTAATAGTGTTTGCCAGGAGAATCATCAATGAAGTAAATGGTTAAGATTTTTTCCCTGTGGCATTTACATTCACACATTATAAAGCCTCTTCCCAATTAAAATTAAAATGAAAAATATGGATGTATCTTTATTGAAGAAGACAGAGGAGATAAAATAGTACAGTCATAGAGTAGACATAACAAAAGATTTAGGATCAGTAAGACATATTAGAATTTGAATTCTACATTGGTCACTTATGAAATATAAATGACCACATTACTTGACCTCCCTGAGACTCAGGTTTTTCATTTGTAACATTGGATTTATGATATTTATGTTGAAGAATTGTTTTAGAGACTCAAATGTGATACTGAATTTATAAACTCTACCAGAGGACCTGACATTTAATCACTCAATAAATAGTAACTATGTTTCTTTTAACCTTTTTGCCTATTCTGGATCAGTAGGCACAATTATTTTATATGATTGCCTAAGTAACCTAAGAGAACCAAAAAGGAAAAATGAAATCTATACATACAGTGCTATTGTTCAGATTAAGGGCTAATCAGTTTGAATTTATATGGTTTGGTATGTTTCTAGAATTTATCTGAGGCTTCCAAAAGCTAAAATCAACCAAATAGCCAAAACCCAAACTGTGGTAAGAATACCTAGGAAGAGAGAGGATATCATCGTGCAGAGGTATGGGTTACACAACACCATTTCAGTAAGTGACAGCCATGGTTAAAACCAAAATGTTTCCCAAAATTCTCATGTATTTTGAAAAGTGACCGGATCACAGGTGCACTATACTTAGTAGATCATCCACTAGGGAATTCAGTAGCTAAATTTGCTGTTAGGTGGTGGAGCATGGCTGGAGGTGGATCACTAGGGGAGTTATCCGGAAGCATTTGTTCTTGTTCTTGGTTCCTTCCTTCTCTGTCTGTTTCCTGGTTGCCAGGGGTCAAACACCTTTTCCTCGCTGTGACCCTCTGCAGTCATGTTTCTGCCCTGGAGCCAGCTGACCTCTGAAACTGCAAGCCACACTAAACTTCTTCTTTAAATTGTGGGCGTTGAGTATTTTGTCCCAGCCACAGGAAAGTAAATAAGACAGACTGAACTGCAAATACAATAGTGGTACCGTGTAACCTGGGACTAGCTCATTACGTTTCTGTAAATGTCTGGTCCCATGCAGCCTAGGAGTAGTTCATCTACGCTTCTGTAAATGAGGCAGGAGTTTAGGGCGCGGCAATTGGCCGCAAACAGGATGTAACCTGTGCAGAAACAGAGGCTGATCAGCATGATATAACCTGTCAATCACAGCCAGGAGGTGTGGTCAGAACATCTTGGAAATGACCACATAGGGGAGTGTATAAAACACTATAGCCATTGACTCACTGCCACTGTGATCCTGCCTTTCTGCCATCCTCTAGTTTCTGCAGTGGACTGTTCAGCTTGTGAGACATCATCTCTCCTTGGTGTTCTCTTTTCTTCATTCTTTCCATTTCTTCCTCTATTTTAAAAGAAAGGTGCATATACCTGTTCATCGACTGTCTTTACCAATTCTGTGGGTAGGTCAGAAAGAGCCTGGAATTACCAGACACTACTTTGTCTCGCAACATAAGTATACCCCATGTTGTTCATGCATTGGTGTAACCACTCAACATTGAATGTCTCCGAATGCATCTCATTCATTAAGTGATTCAGGACCTTAGCTCCTTCCTAGAACCTCAGACTTTCTATTTGGAAATAAAACAGTCATTTTTTCTCCATATAAAAAATGTTTGTTTTCCATTTATCTCTCATCCCTTAAAAATTCTCAGATTTTCATTCATTTTTTTCCTTGGTGTTTGGATTGCTTATTTTTGTTCAACTTCTTTAATTATAATAAATCTTTCCAAAATTTTTCCTTCCATAAAAGAGTTCTAGTTGTGAAGTTGAATTATGTGGAATTCACTTTGTGAGAAAGGAGGAATGATGGCTAAATTCAAGCTACTTTATTCCTATCTATAATGGGTCTACGGAATTGCAAATACAGGTTCAGAAAATAGGAGAGAAAAACAGAATCATAATCCAAGGCCAAAGAAGACTTTCTTTGTTTCCATCTGCCTTGACCTCATTCATAGCCAGCTTGCTTAATCAAGGTGTGAGTTTGTGGAGGTGACAGAACACACTATAGTAAATGACTATTCCACTTGCTCATTTCTATTTCCATATTCTCTGAAGAATCCCATTAAGAAGTTGACCTTATTTCCCACTGTTGAAGTCTTGACTTGTTTTAGCCAACAGGATGAGGAGGAAGTAAATATTACGTCATTTCTGACACTTGACTTCAAAAGGCCTTGTGTTAATCCTGTCCAGCTGGTAAATGAATACATATGGCCAAGTGGCCCTCTGACCTTTCTCACAGCCAGACCACTGGGGAGATATAAGGGAAGTCATCCTAGACCAGCAAGGTCTCAGGGCCAATCGATTGCCTTTGATGAGTAACCCTGGCCCAAACTGGATCATGTGAGCATAGCTACACAGCTGAAGATTGAATTCAGCAATAAAAAGAAATTCTCATTGTTCTAAGCTCCCAAGTTTAGGGTATGCAGCACTAATTTATGGCTATAAATTTTTACTATTTGAATGATTTCATAATTTCATAAGGTAACAATGTTTTTCCTTTTTCTATCTCCTTTCAGTATGAACTTCATCCTTAGTAAAACAATTGTGTTATTTTATCCTTCAGTAAGAAACAAAATCTGAAAGCCACAGTGTGCTGGTAAATATTTCATAATAAAGCTTTTATGGAAAAATTATGTGTTAGTGTTTACATACATATACAAATGTTGTAAGCTTTACGTATATAGAGTACATAAGAACACAATTTATAATACACCATACTTTTGTAAATTTTACAAATGCAATCAATTCTGATGGACTGCTTGTTTTTCAGAACACATGAATGGACAGCCAACTTGTGGTTGAAATACAACCACAGTTTTGTTACTCGAGTTTAAGGGCAAAAGGCCTGGCTGGGGGTCCCAATGGACCAGGCTCAGCCACTTTTCAGAATATCGCTTAAGGAGACAACAGTGGTGTAGGGCAGTGCAGGAGCTTTAATCTCCATGGACATGCTGAGAAGGACAGATAAAAACACTGAAGATCTTTTTTTGAAGGGCTGACAGAAATTTTGAGGCTTTATAGAAAAAGGAAACAGGTACAAGTGTTGGAAGTTTCCATAAGTGGCAACATAAGAAATCCTGGACAAGCTGGGGACCGGCTAATAGTCCCTGGCAGAGTCCTCAGTGCTTGATGGAGCAACTCAGTTACCATCCTGAGATGCTGGCTCCTCTTTGGGGTGTTAGCTTTGTTCCTGTCATGAAGTAATTGCTCCTACTTGGAATGGGTGACCTTATCCTGAGGGGGTTTGTGAGGTTCTGCTTATTTTGGAGGCTCTGCTTTTCCTGAAATCCAAGGTGACTTCAGGCTTTGAACAATGACTGGTGACATCTAAGTATCATTCCAGAGGATCTGGACTGGACATCTGTAAACCTGGCAGATCTTGAAAGTTACTTTAGTTATTCTTACCTTGATTTCCTCAGTTGGTAAAGGAAGGGGGATCGGAGAGGGTAGGTAAATTTTGGGCTAATAAATCTTTGTTACTAGGTTTTACACAGACACTACATAAGTGATTAACTTGCTTGCATGTAGAGCTGAGCAAAGATCTGACTCAAAGGAGACAGACATCAAATAAAGGCAAAGCCAACAAACTTTATCGGCTTTTAGGTACTCATCGGGAACCTGCAGGCTCAGCCTGTAAATTCCCATTACAATATTAAAAATGAAATTGTATCCCAGTTTCCTCTCTTGTCCCAATAAATTTTTGCTACTAAATGTGATATATGATTTTCTGTTGAAATAGTGCTTACTGGTCTGCCTGGCAGACATGAAGTCATGAGTTCAATCACAGGTACCAAAAGAAAAAAAAAATTGTTCTCACTGATCAAAGTTGCTTTCACTAAATTGAAACTATCTTTTGGCTTCAATATTAGATGCAACACAGTGTTTAGTGTAAGTTGCATTATTAACATTGTTTGTTACTTCCTTTAGTCTAAACAGTCAACAGAACAACAAATGAAGTTCCACTTGGAAGTGTCAGCCACTCTCTGAGATCAAACATGGGCATTATGTTCATTTTATGACATTGCTAGTGAAGTGTCACTAAACATGGAGTTGGGAAGAGATGCACACCATCATCACAGTGAGACAATAAAGTCAAATTACCTCTCAAGAGCACAGATATCATTCAAATTTAATAAAATTCTGGGAAGCAGTAAGTTTTGAATGTTTATGACTTTCGTGTGTGTGTGTGTGCGCGCGCGCACGCACTGGTACATGTGTGTGTGGTGCTGGAGATAAAACCTAGAGCACTACCTACCCTAGGTAAGTGTATTACTATGGAGTTTCATCCTTTTGAATTTATTTTAATACAATTTATTGAATTCAAAGATTTCATGATTTGTTTTTATTTTTTGGTTTTGAGGTTTGAACCCAGGGTCTTTGGCCTGAGTGACATCCCATATTTTTAAAATTTTATTTTGAGATAGGGTCTCACTAAATTCTTAAATTGCTCAGACTGGGCCTGAATTTGTGAATTGCTTGCCTCAGCTTCTCAGAATGCTGCGATTATAGGTGTATGCCACCACATCCAGTCTATACAATTCATTTTCAACAACCAGCCTGTTAAATTCCTACAAATACTGACAATTAGATGAGCTGACTCCAGTACAGTTCTGTTGGTGGATATTAAAAACACTAATGTTTCTAGTTATAATAGCACCTCCCACACACTTAGTACTCACTAGATCTCAGGTACAATTTTAAGTACTTTAGTGAGGTGACATGGAAGAATTGAAAGGGAAGATGGAAATTTACATGGTACAAATGTATGCACGCATGTTACATTCAGTGGTGATGGTGGAACAATGGTTAGGAAACATCTTGATGATTCCAAAAAGATGCATTTTTTAGAAACTGAATATGGTTGTGAAAGAGACTGTCCTCAAGAAAGCTCCCAAAGGAAACCATACCAATTGGAAACACATTTGCCCATATATTGCAGGTACCTACAGAATTCTACCTAGAATGGACTCAGTGGCAACAGCATAACTGGAAGGCAAATTGCAGACTCATGGGGAACCTAAATTTGCATAGCAAGTGAAGCCTTCACTTCATATATATGTTTCAGGTCAATAAAAATAGTTTTCTAGAGTAGCTTATAGTCACACTGTTAAGTTTTTAAAGGCATCTACTTTCTAGTGATTCTTACACTATTGCATTGATACAGCTATGAGGTCACTGATGGAAATTCTGGAACTAACCACCAACCCCCATTGAACCTTCAGTGTCACTGAGGCACAGGTATGACTGTCCTGCCTGTGACTGAAATTGTGTGGTGCAAATGAGAAAATGATGCTGACAACACAACCCCCTGACCACTTTATCTGTCTCCTTTCCTTTTGCATAGTCTTACTTTCCTGTGACCGAACCTTCTCAAAGTCTTTTGCAAAGCAAAACTTACTACAGGAAGCACAGTGGATATGATTTAGCATTCACCAAATTGGCCCTTTGGGTTGTTTTCAGGTTCACTTCATTTCTCATTTTCTTTTAGTCTTATGCTCTTTTTTCAGCAAATTTCAATTTTTATTTGAAATAGTGGTGACAAAGATGTTCAAGGAACTTCAGGACACCTGATTCTATGACTCAGTTCCTACTGTTAGACCATCTTGTACTGCCTATGTGTGAGGTCCACTGAATGGTTGGCTGGTAACTGCATCTGAAAATTACATGTAAAATTTTTCAAACTAAGTTATATATTGCTGTAGTGCCTTACTAAAATAAAACGAATCAGCTGATTATAGGAAATTTAGGAAATCAATTGATGTAACTGCTGAGTTTCTACTATATGAAAGACACCCTGATAAATGCTGAAATACATAAAAACATATGTAAAAACCTTAGAACTACTTGTAGAGCTGCTTGCAAATTAACTGCAATGAAAATACAGTCACTGGAAACTAAGTAAGTAAGGGAATAAACAGTAGCATAGGACAGCTATTGCTCAGGAATTGAAAACATATTATGGTTTTGGGGACTTCAGAAAATGACAAATGAGAATTATTTTGAAAGATAAAAGGGATTTGATAAGGTTAAATAAAGGAGGAGGAAAGTATATGAAGTACACAAGGAACAATTGGCTTCAGGTTAATGAACTTTATCCAGTGGCCAGTGGAAAGCAAATGAAAAGTTAACTTATAGAAATATTGAAGTGATCGTTGATACAAACAAAATCAGTAGTAGCAGAGTGCAATTAGGATACTCTTGCAGAATATGCTGAATTTGAAGTTTGGCTCTGAATTTGAAGTTTTCACATATTAGTCAAGACTTTGAGAAGTTACTAATGGCACAACAAAAATGACGGCATACCATGTTTCTATCATTTTTTTTTGTGACAAGTGAGATATATAGGCAAAATACTTAATGTAGTATTGTTCCCGGAATGAAGAAAGTTATTTAAAAAAATGACATAGTTATATTGTTGACAGCAAAGATTTAAATTATGGGAGTGGAGATGATACTGGATGGAAGGAAAAATGAAGAATTAGCATGATGAGGCTTAATGCATGAAGTCAAAGGGAAGGTAGTATTATAGTAGACTCAGATTTAAAGGCTAATAAAGAGATGCTATCAGAAATATTCATGGAAAATAGGGCAGACAGGAGAGAGACAAGGGATTTCTCCAGTGAACTCATTGTCTCTGGAAAGGACCTTGTATTCAGCCTCATATCATGTCAGATACAGGCAAAGTTGGATACAAATCTTGGATACCAGACTGAAAATAATATCACTAACAGGCATTCATGCTAGCACCCTTCATAGGCTTCATGGTCAGTTCTGGTGAGGTTTTAGTGTTGGCAAGAAAGTAGCCCAAGGATGGGAGTATCACCAAATTTTCAAGGAAGTCTCCTAGGATTTTCAAGGTTGAGTAGTAGTAGAGTTTCAGTGAAAGTTGCTTTTCTAGGAGGACTAACATTTTGGAACCCAATGGAGTAAAATAAAGGAAGATTATATATTGGAGGGTGTGGATGAATAATGGCCAAGGAAAAAGAAAGAAAAATAAAACAGAAAAACAGAGGGTGAAGTTAAGCACTACAATAGAAACTGAGTCACAAAGGAAGGTATGCGCTTAGATCTGGAACTGGAACAGTTCAGCAAAGCATGATTAACAGTTCAAGGAAAAAGGTTTCTCTTTGACTTTTTTAAACCTGTATTGCTTTACTAAATATTCAGTATACTAAAAAAATATTCTTAGGGCTGGGGACATAGCTCAGTGTTGTAAGTGCCTGCTTGGCAAGTACAAGGTCCTGAGTTTGATTTCCTGTACAAAAAAAAGTTTTAAATGTATATAAGGTGCAATAAAAATAAGGTATAATAACATACTCAATTTTTTATGGAGGCTAAAGTTTATACAACTAATGAGGATTTATTTAAAAACATCAAAAGTTGAGAATAAAAAAATTAGGTATAACAATAGACATTTCATTAGAATTGAAAAAATTATGAACTTTAAAACAGCATAAAATTAGTATAAAGTTTACAAGAGCCAAATAAAAATTCTGTCTACTGATTTGCCTTTACTTTATTATTAGTTGCATGATGAATATTGTGTGTGTGCAATCTCAGTGTTTTAACAGAAGCCCTAACTAAAGAGTTTGCACAGCAAGGTGACCATAGATGACAGTAAGGTATGTGGTTTTCAGAAAAGCTAGAAGAAATGATTTTGAATGCTTTTTACCACAATAATGATCAATATTTGAGGGAATAGTTAGGCTTATCCTGACTTAAACATCACATCAAAACATACAGTACCCCATAAATATGTACAATTTTTGTGTGTCAACACCTATCTATCTGTCTATCTATTTATCTATCTAAAATAAGTGCTAACTGGAGTTTTTGGTCTAGCTCTGAATATGATTTTTTGAAGAGGAAAAAAAATGAGAAAGTGGCAGGAAGTGAGATAACCTGCAGGATGCTTCAAAGAATACTTTAGAGAGCTGCTAATCAAACAGATTAACATGAGACTGTGCATGAAATTTATCCTGTACAGTGCATTGGTTGTGTTTAGAAAGCCATGCTTCACGGGGTGAGCCATGTTGTGCATTTGTGCTGGCCAGGTGTGCATTGTGGTACACAGTGAAACCTGAAAACACAGGAAACTGGGCAGTTTTGAGGCAGAAGGTGGAGACTTTGCTGATATGATCGTCCGCATAAACACTCTGTGCAGATATTAGTGAAAAACTGAAATAGATTTTTGTTAAAGCAAGATGTTTACAAGATATTTCCATACACATATGCAGTTAAAAATAATAGATAGGCCAGGCGTGGTGGTGTATGGCTGTAATGCCTGACATTTAAGAGGCTGAGTGAGGAGGCTCAAGAATTTAAGACCAGCCTGGAAAACATCGCGAGTACCAAGCCAGCCTAAACGCAGAGCAAAACCATGTCAAATAAACAAATAAAATTTGAAGGGGAAGGAAAAATAAGCAAAGAAATCTACATATTTTATTATTTAAAATATTCTGAAACCTGGATTTATGGAATGAATAGTATGGTAAATTTGTATTAAAAGGAAAACACATGTTCCCATCAAACTACATATTCAATGGATAATACACACACCCATATATATAGGTAGACATATTTCTTTAAATAAGTGCTTATTTTTAAATTTGACTAATAAAATTATAGTAACTCATAATAGATTGTCTTGGTTACTTTTCTCATTGCTGAGACAAAGTATACAATACACAAAGTTAAAGGAGGGAAAGTTTTCTTTATCTCACAGTGTGTAGAAGTTTCAGGCTATAGCCAAGGCAAGGCTGCAACAGAGGGGCTTGGCTGAGGAGAAGCAGTTCGTGGCGGGACAGACAGGGAGCAAAGAAACTGCCTTCTTTCTGTCCTTTTATATCATATCTAGGCTACAGGCCTATTGACTGGTGATGCCAACACCTAGTGTGCGGCTTCCCTCTTCAGTAAATCCACTCAGGCACACCCAGAATTGTGCTTATATAACTAAGGCACTAATGTAGATATCACACATGCTTTATCCATATTCACACACCCTGGATCCAGCCACCTCCAAGAAGTCCCACTTACAAGCACATGAGGTTTTGGAGGACATCTAGGTACAAGTCATAACATAGTTAAGTTGTAAAATAAGAGTATAAATAAGAAAATTATAAATATTTCTAAAATCTATGCATTATATAAATTTTCTTTTTATTTGAAAAAAAGCAAAACAGAAAAAAAGGGTAGAAATGATGCAGAATTTAAAAAAAATAGCATTAAGAAATCATCACTAGTTGATACATTATATACTGTTATCTTGGAAGTAGTTCTGAAACTTGAATAAACTCTCTATTAATAGTTCAATATCTCTCCTTCCAATCTTCCTTTTAAAGTTTTACTTACACAAACTTACACAGATACACATGCATATATATACCCCACACTCTTTTCTTTTCCAAACAGAGGTTGTATTTTTGCTATCATCTTATCCTTTTTTCTCATTCTGAGCATTATCCCATAATATTGTGTATTATTTGTGAAAACTATGTTTATTATGTAATGTTGCATCACTATATTAAAATGTGATCACTCCCATATTGTATCAATCAGAGATGTGTCAGGAATTAGGTAACCCACCCATTGACACAACTGAAAGGGATAATAAAGGAATGATTTAAATATGTAGGCAAAATCAGGGACACCAAAAAGGGATAGTAAAGTTCCTGAGCCATTAGCATTCTGGCCTAATGCAATAGTCACCATAATCTTAAGAAAGCTGTAGCTGTCAGAGAGAATATCTGCAGAGGAGCTTTGGTTGCAGGCAGAGAACACAGGCATTGTCACCCTAAACCCGGAGGCGAGCAAATAAGGGAAAGAAGCACGCCAGCTTTTCTCTGTTTCTGCCTTCCAATCTCCCACTACTATTTTCCATTAACAAAGCCGACTAACTAGGAATCAGAGCACAACAAAAGCCATTCCTAGAATTTAGCCATCCTGAAAAGAGTTGGGTAGTGAAGGGTGGAGACTGGAACCAAACTGCCGAATAGCTAGCACCTGTATTTTTGTTCAGTGTTCCCACCTTACCTTCTATTGTATAAAAAGATTGTGAGTAGTATTACTGCACATGAACTGTAAATCCGATTTATTTTTGTGTTATAGGGGATGGAGCCCAAGGCTTTCACACTGAGCTACATCCCAAGTTCCCTTCTCCACTTTCAGAATAGAGACTCACTAAATTGTACAGGGTGGGCTTGAATTTGAAATCCTCCTGCCTCATCTTCCCATTGTGCTGGGATTGCAGGTGTGCACCACTGCACCCAACTTAATTCTCCAGTAGTCTTGACTTAAAAAAATCTCAAATGAATGAACAATTAGCCTGCCTTAGTAATGATGACAATAATAGAAAAGCAAATCTTCTATGACCATCTCATCAATGATTAAAGTCATGCCATTTAAACAACAATCAATTGTCCTTGTTTTGCTCTAGGATGACATTAATAAAACACATGTGGTAGAATTTTTTATTTCCTATCCAGATATAAATTTCATAAAGCCACATAGTATCATTTTATATCAGTTAGCAAAAGGAGGAAAAGTCACAAACCTCCAACTCAACTGTGTTTCTGCTGATCAAAGGAAAACAGAATCAGAAAAAAATCAAGATGGCCAGAAGGACAAATAAGAGATCCAGAGTTTTATGTTTATTCTTCATTCTGTTACTTTTCTTAAGAGGAACTCAGTGTGCAGCAGGAAAGGAACTAGATTGTAGGAAACTGTTAAATCTTTATAGTATCAGTCTTTAAAGCACAATTGGATTTGCCCCCATCAATAACTTTAAAAAAGTGATTCAGCCTTATACACACTACTGTAAGAAAGGGGTAAAATGAAATCAATGACTCTCTACTCTCATAACATAGAATGTTGGCATGTTTTCTATCCCATGCTGTTGTAAATGCCTCTTACATGAATTTACATAATCTCTATAGAAAAGCCTGCTGACAGAAAAATATTATAAAATATTGCTCTTTGCTTTTAAGGAAATAAAATCCCAAGATCCAAACATTTTAATTGTAAGTAAAAGGAATGTTGGGTGTGTTTAATTATAAGTAAAAGGAATGTTTTGTTTTCTGTTGGATTTTTGGGAGGAAATGGTCTGTAGCTTTTCAGTTCACCAAAATATCAAATATATGGGACAACTTATTAACTAAGCATTTGAGAAATTGGTAACCTGAGACTGTAATATTCATCTTAATATACTACTAAATTTGAGAAACATTGGGAAATATTTACTTTCTTGACTTCCTTCAAAGAAACTCTTAAATGGGCTAGTTTTTTCTTGTTAGTATTTTTTTTTTTGCATTTTTTGTTTTTGCTATTGAGTTTCTAGCTTTGATAGCTGACACGTTTTAGATATTGCATATGGTTTGCAAATACTTTCACCCATTCTATAGACTAACTTTCCATTTTATTGTTTCCCTTTGCTCTTGAGAAGTTTTTTAGTCTAATGAAATTCCACCTGTGTATTTTTGCTTTTGCTCCTTGTGATTTTAATGTTCATCCAAGAAATTATTTCCAGTGTCAATGTCAATAAGCTTTCTCTCTCTCTACTTTCCTCTAAGAGTTTTTGAGTTTCTGGCATTATGTTCAAGTTTTGAATCCATTTTGAACTAAATTTTGTCTGCAGAATAAGTCCACTTCCATTATATTTTTGTTTTTCTAGGATTTCCTTATTTTGTTTTCTGTGGGATTTTTGGGAGGAAGTGATCTGTAGCTTTTCCATCATCATTTATTAAAGGGACTAAATTTTTCCCATTGTGTATACTTGTCACACCTGTCAAAGACAAATTGACCACATACAAGTGGACTTATTCCTGGGATATTTATTCTTTTCATTGCTTTATATGTTTCTAGGCCAGTCCCATGCTGTTTTTATTAATATAGCTTGCTAATAAAATCTGAAGTCAGAAAGGGTAATGCTTTCACCTTTCTTCTTGCTCCAAATTTCTTTGCCTATTCAGAATCTTTTGTAGTTCCACATGTTGTTTAGAATTATTTTCTAATATTTCTGTAAAACATACCATTGAGATTTTGATATAGATAGCATTGGATATGCAGGTCACCTTAGGGGTTCTGAATATTTTAATATTAACTATATAACTCAAAGGCAAAAAACGAAGTAATCTTTAATTGGTATTTCTTCCACCAATGCACATTACAGTCAATGGGAATGACAAAAATGTGCTTAGTACTATTAATTAAGAGGTAAATGAAAATTTAAGCCAAAATTTTTCACCTCACACCTATGAGAGGACTATCACTAAATCGCTAAAAAAACAGAAACAAAACCTCAACAAGTAAAACAACAGCCCAAAGATGACATACGTTGGAGAGGACCTTGAGAAAAGGAAACCATTGTACACAGAAGATAGAAATATAAACTGGTGCAACCACAATATAAAACAGTAGGAAGTTCCTGAAAAAAAAAATAAATAAAGCTACCATATGATCCAGCAATTCCACTTCGGAGTTTATATTCGAAGAAAATTAGATCAGTATGTCTAAGAGATATCTGCACACTCATGTTCATTAAAATATTATAAACAATAGCCAACATATGTAATAAGCTTATGTGTCTACATCAGTGAATAGATAAAAGTATGACAAAGATACAATAAAATATTAATCAGCCTTTAAACTGCAGGAAATTTTTACCATTCATGACAACTTTGATGCACCCAGAAAATATCATGCTAAGTGAAATAAGACAGACGCAAAACGACAAATACTATATGATCTCACTAAAATGAAGACTCTAAAATAGAAGCAGAGTAGAATGATGGCTAGTAGAGATTGAGAAGAAGGAAAAATCGAGAGGCACTGGTCAAAGTTTACAAAGTTCTAATTATACCAGATGTGTAAGTCCTATAAGCTGATCATTTTTGATATTATGTTTTATACCTGGTTATTGTAGTTTATGTAACTTTACTAAATTTCATTTTCTTTCTTTTCTTGTTTGTAGTTCTAGGGATTTTATCTGCAGTCCTTTTTTAATCTCTTATTTTGAGACTGAACCTTACCTTTAAATTGCCCAGTTTAGGCTTGAACTGGAGATCATACTGCCTCAGCCTTCCAGAGTGGTAGAATTACAGACACGCATCACAAAAATCTGCCTAAATTTTCTTGTTAGTTTAAACACATTTCTTCAGAACCACTTCCCATGGATTATAAGAATATAAAATAATCAAACTATATGCAAACAATAATTTTATGTTCACTTTTTCAATAGTTTTGTTTCAAGTTTTATGTTTACCTAAAAATACACTATAAATCACATTTTAAAGGAAGTTAAATAAGTGGTGAGATATTATGTACTCATCATGTTTATATTAATAAATGTACTGTGATTAAATTATCCTTGCATTTATAGAATAAGTTTAATTATATTTTGCTATGCCATGTTAGTATTTTTATTTTTGTATTAATTTATATGTGAAATTGTAATACAGTGCATCTTTGCTAACTATATACAAATAAACTATAAAGCTTCCCTTCATTTTCTATCCTCAGAAATCATTTAAAAAGCAGGAGGATCACCTATTTAGATATTATGTTAAGGAAAAATCTACTCACATACTCAATTAGGTAAGGGTACCCAGGGCAAGGGAAGAAAACTTCTTTGATTTTTTATAAAATTACTTGCTCTTTGAACTTCTAATCTCTTCTTTAATCTATTTTGCTATTTTGGCTATATCTATGTCCTTGGAAAATAATAAGTTCTTTAAGATTGTCAGATGTATTGCTATTAAACTGTAAAAAAGCACTATTTGTTTTAGCAAGTTATGTTATTAATTAAAACAGTGACACTAAATGACTTCTTTCAGACTCTATGCGAACAAGAATAAAAATACTCAAACTTAGGGAAAATTTGCCTCCTTGGCTCCCCATTTCCTTATTTTCTCCCAAAGAGGAAACATTTAATTCATATCCCGTTTACGTACACTTTTTTCTGTCTTGAATTTGATCTCTTTCACATCCTCTTTCTTTCCAGTCTCATTTAACCTGAAATATGTCCAGCCTTTTATCCTTCTGTCTTTAAAAAAACAATTATATCTTAGAAAGGATTCAGAATTTTATGTTTCCCAAATACCTTAGTGATCTTAGTCCTCCAAGCCTGAACAGAATCACAATTCCCTTTAAGGAACAGGGTATGTGATTTCTGAGAATTCTGTAGTCTGGATCGATAGGAACTTTTCAGACAGCCATATATCTCAGAAACAAGCTTACTAGTAAACAGCCAAGTAAGGTAAAGTAAATTACCAGGGATACCTTTCTGTGAATGCTATTCTACTTTTACTCTCAATTGCATTTAGCTTAGGACGTATGAACAGAAACAAAATAAATTTAAATGCAAGGTGAACACACAGCTTCATGAATACAGAATCTATATTTAGGAAGCAGACTCCAGAGTCCAAAAAGAAACTTGGTTATTCTTTATGATAGTTATAATCCAGACACTTTACTACTTTCCATGTGGACCTTCGCATGCAAAGAAAGAAGTCAATTTGGAAAAAAGATGCACATCGACGGATGCACCTAGTAGAAGAACTGGGAAACCACCAGAGCCTGAATTAGTAGATGTTTTGTACATGTTTCTCCCATGTACCTTCAGTAAGGCAACACTGCTCCTCAACACTTCTTCTGCATCCCTCCCATTAACTGCAGGATGTGATTGATTCTTAACCATAAAGTCTTTCAATCAAACTGTACAACCTCTAGGGTAGGAAATGGCCTGATGATTCCTAACTGTCTGAAACACCACGGTAATGAGCTCATTAAGGCCACTATTACTTAGAAGAAGTATGCTTTAATTAACTGAGATAGGCACAAAGTGAATTAGAAATTATAATAGGAAAAACAAAATACATGTTTCCATTATTGTGACACTTCGTATCTTTTTAAAAATCTTATTACTTGACAAATAGTTCTTTCTATACCTCCTTTAGATTCCAGTATCACTTAAAGAAAATACCCCAGGATGTGTTTTATTGTGCTCTAATTACATTTGAGGGCAAAATGGCATGTGATTGCGGTATGATAACTAAAGCCCTGGAGTGCCTTTTATTCTATTAAAAGTGACCTTAGCTTTGGATCACAGAGCTTTGCATTGATTTGTCTTTTTTGTGGTTTCCTCTCTATGGGTCTGCTTCCTCATCCAGGGTGATGCATTGAATTGTGACACATGTGGGTCAGTGAAATTAACTGTATTTCCCGTGAGAAATAATTCATCCTTTAGTGTGAGCTATTAATGTAACTCTGTTGTGAATGAATCAATTTGTATGATGTATATTGAAACTGTGGGGAAGATTGGCATTACATAAAAATCATTTAATGATGGAGACTACAATAATTTTCTCATCCATGAATGGGGAGCATTAGGTCTGTGGCAAAGAAAACAATAGCAAACTTTGTATGCTTTAAACAGATATGGCTCTAACTACTTTTATGAAAGTTATACCTCTTTGGAGCTAATTTAAATTTTTGTCAAAAGTTTTTTAGCAGTGTTGAACAATATTGAATCTGATTGCATCTCCCAGTGAAAAGACTTAGCCCTCTTTGGAAGTGAGGAAATATTTCTGTTCTAAGCACAGGCAGTGATACAGATCTCAGCTTACGTGGTCTCTGCAATGGATTTGCACTTGGGAACAGGAGCTACATGGGATAGGGTGATCTTGAAAGTGATCTTAAATATATCTACTAAGAGTTTACTAAAACAGAAATTGAGCTGGAAAAAGTCAGAGGATACAAAATAAATGAGAAAGCCAGCACTTCATCCCTCATACAGAGTCTACTTGAATGTAAAGCAGCATGTACCAAAATGTTCACAGAAACATTGTTTATAATAGTTAAAATTCAGAAATGACCTACTACACATCTGTCAATATGAGTCCAGCAAAACAAACTGTGAAACCATGCAGTGGGTAATCATCAATCATTTGTAAAGAACAAGGTAGACCCATTTGTGAAAAGGACTTTTTCTAATAATATTAGAGATAAAACAATATAAAATTACATGTTCTCTACTATAGTTTCTGGGAATAAAACACAATACACACAAACACATAGGATATCATATATTTTCTATATATGCATCAGATGCATAACAAATAACTTTGCAAAAACATCTTCTAAGTTAGATTTTCCCACTGAACAGAATCAGGGGTCTATTTGCACTAAATATGGGTTGTTTGGTGACAGTTTGGCAGCCACTGGTGATAGTCCTACTCCAACCTGGTGATTCTGTTTAACTTCAAAGAGTAAAAAGAATCAGAATTAAAGACAGTTGTCAAAGTGGGCTTTAGATTTATTTATAATGTCTTAGTTTTTATTATTTATTTTAAGAAGCAAAACAAAAAAGATAGAAATGATACAGTTTCAAAAAAATAGGAAATTGACACTAGTTAACATACTGCATATTGTTATCTTAGAAGTAATTGTTCAGGTTACAAGATCTAGGCACAAAAATAATCAAACAATGACAGTGCAAACTGTTCTTTTTGATGAACGAACAGAGGTTGATAGTATAGTTATCTATTTTGCATACATATGCATACATACCTTTATTTATGTTACCAACATACATATAATCTTTTCATTTCTTCTTTTCCTCCTTTCTTGTATCGCAGTTGTTCTTTCCTTTTTTATCACTTTCTTCTCCTTTCATTATTGCAATATCTATTGTGTGTTTTCAATCTTATTATTCATTCAGCCTTTTAATTTTTGTTATTTTTATACCAAGAGACAATACAGTATTTATAAATGTGAATTTGATTTACTTCACTTATAAGTATGGTCTCAAGTTGCCTCAATTTATCTATAAAAGACTCAAGACTATCCTTTTTAGTAGCTGACTAATATTCTATTGTATAAAAATACCACATTGTTTCATCCACTCTGCAGTTGTTGGGCATTTTGGTTGTTTCCAAGATTTAGCTATTACAAACTGTGTTGCTGTAAACTTGAATGCACATATATCACTGTGACATGACATTTTCAGGTTTTCTGGGAAAATAACCAGGAGGAGAATAGCTAGATTGAATGGAACTTCCAATTCTAGGTTTTTTAGGCATCGCCACACTGATTTCATAGTGGTTGCACCAACCAACAGTATAG
This sequence comes from Dolichotis patagonum, assembly GCA_004027295.1. Lineage (NCBI taxonomy): Eukaryota > Metazoa > Chordata > Mammalia > Rodentia > Caviidae > Dolichotis > Dolichotis patagonum. Next base: position 108,568 of record PVJX010000462.1, on the reverse strand, counting down.
AAGTGTATCTTTTTCCCCACAGCCCTGCCAACACTTTTTATGGGTTGATTTTTTGATGGCAGCCATTCTTTCTGGAGTGAGATGGAATTTCAATGCTGTTTGAATCTGCATTTCTAGAATGAACAGTGATGATAAACATGTCTTCATATATTTGTTTGCCATTTGTATTTGTTCATCTGAGAAGTGCATGCTCATCTTGCATGCCCATTTTTGGATTGGGTCATTGAATTTGGTGGGCCTGATGTTTTTCATTTCTTCATATGTTCTAGATAGAAGTCCTTTGTTTGAAGCATGGCTGGATAAAATTCTTTCCCATTCTGTAGGTTTTCTCTTTACTCTGTTGGTGATTTCTTTTGAAGTACAAAATCTTTTTAATAAGAAGAGATCCCAGTTGTTCTTTATTTGAAGTATTGTTTCCCTTTCAATTTCATTGAAGCATTTAATGAGTTTTGGTATTACTGTGCAGTTAGCATTTTGTTCATCAGCTCTCTGCTTACCCCTACACTTTCAAGATTTCCACCTACCTAGTCTTTCAGTATATTAAGTGTTTCTATTTTAATATTTCAATCTTTGATCCATTTTGACTTTAGTTGAGTGTATAATGATAGGCATGGGGCTAGTTTTAGTCTTCAGCATGTGGAAAGCCAATTTCTCCAGTACCATTTATTAAAGAGGTTATCTTTGTCCAGAGAACATGTTTAGTCCCTTTGTCAAATATAAGGTGACTGAGTGTCTTTGTAGTTGTGTTTGCATCTTGTAATCCGTTCCATTGATCCTCAGGTCTATTTCTTTGCCAATACCATGCTGATTTCATCACTGTAGCTTTGTAGTATAATTTCATGTCAGGTATTGAGATGCCTCCTGCCTTGCCCATGTTGCTCAGGATTGCCTTTGCTATTCTAGGTCTCTTCTGAATTTTAGAAATGTTTTCTCTAGATCTGTAAGGTATGTTAATGCTATTTTGATTGAGATTGCATTAAATCTGTATAACAGTTTTGGAAATATGTTCACTTTCACAATCTTCGTTCTTCCTAACCAAGAGCAAGGGGTATCTTTCCATTTTCTGACATGCTCTTCAATCTCCTTATTTAGAGTACTATAGTTTTCAATGTATACATTGATTACAACCTTTGTAGGTTGATTTCTAGGTATTTCATTGTTTTGGATACTATTGTGAAAGTTGTCATTTCCATAATTTATCTCAGTGAGCTTGTTTGTGTACAGGAATGTTATTGATTTTTGAGCATTAAATTTATATCCAGCAACATTACTGAATGTACTTATTAACTCTAGTAGTCGTTTGATAGGGTTTTTGGGATCTTCTATCTAGAGTATCATATCATCTGAAAATAGTGATAATTTAACTTCTTCCTGTCCTGTCCTTATTCTTTTTATTTTTCTCTCTTGTCTAATGTTTGGCTAATGTTTCCAGAACTATATTGAATAGGAGTGATGATAGTGGTATCCTTGTCTTGTTCCTGATTTTAAAGTGAAAGCTTTCAGCTTTTGTCCATTTAGTATAATGTTGGCTGTTGGTTTGTTATAGATGACTTTTTTCAGATTGAGGTAAATACCATCTAGTCCCAGTTTCTGTAAGTTTTTTAACATGTACAAGTGTTGGACTTTATCAAAAGGATTTTCTGCACCTATAGAGATGATCACAGGACTTTTGTCTTTGGCTCTGTTGATATGATGTATTACATTTATTGATTTGCCTATGTTAAACCATCCTTGCCTTCCTGGGATGAATCCTACTTGATTGTGATATATAATTTTCTTGATGATTTGATGCATTCTATTTGCCAGTATTTTATTGAGAATTTTTGCATTGATGTTCACTAGGGAGACTGGGTTATTGTTCTCCTTTTTGGTTGAGTCTTTCTCTGGTTTTGTTATCAGAGTAATACTTGCCTCAAGGAATGAGTTAGAATTGTTTCCCTTTCAATTTCATTGAAACATTTAATGAGTTTTGGTATTAAATCTTCTCTAAATTTCTTATAAAATTCAGCCATGAATCCATCAGGACCTGGGCTTTTCTTTTTTGTTAAGTTTTTAATCACATTTTCAATTTCAGTAGCTGATATTTGATGTTCAAAATTGTTATATCTGCTTGAGTCAGCTTTGATAATTCATGTTTTTATATGTTTTTCCATTGCCTCTGTGTTTTCTACCTCATGTGAGTAAAGATTATCAAAATAGATACTAATGATCTCCTGAACTTCCATGGGATCTGTAGTAATATCTCTCTTTTCAGTACTTGTTGCATAAATTTGAGTTTTTTTCTTTTTCTTGATAAGATTGGCTAGAGGTTTATCAATTTTTTTATTGTCTTAAATAACCAGCTCTTTGATTCATTGATTCTTTGTATTGTTTTCTCAGTGTCAATTGCATTAATTTCTGCTCTGATCTTTATAATTTCCTCTCTTCTATGAGCTTTGGGCTTGACTTGTTCCTTTTTTTTTTAGAAGCTCAAGGTGTAACACAAGGTTGTTTATTTTCACTTTTTCTGTTTTCCTCATTGCTATATATTTCCCTTTTAGGACCACCTTCATTGCATCCCACAGGTTTTGGTATGTTGTATCTGCATTTTCACTGAATTGTAGCTATTGCTTAACTTCTTCTTTAACTTCACCTGTAACTCACTGATTGTTCAAGAGGTTTTTATTTAATTTCCATGTATTTATACAGGTTGTACAATTTTTTACCATTAATTTCCAATTTGAGTGTACTATGGTCAGATAATATGCATGGGATAATTTCAATCCCTTTGCATTTACTTAAGAATGTTCTATGAGTTAATATATGGTCTATTTTGGAGAATATCCCATATGCAGCTGAGAAGAATGTGTATTTTGATATGGTTGGGTGGAACACTCTGTAAATGTCTACTAAGTCCATTTGCTCACAGGTTTGACTCAGTTCTTTCATTTCTTTGCTGACTTTTTGTCTAGTTGATCTATCTCTTTGTGACAATAGGGTATTAGGGTCCCCTATTACAATTATGTTGTTGCTTATTAGGTTTTTCATGTCTATCAGTATTTGTTTTATATAGGTTGGTGCTTCTGTGTTTGGTGCATATATGTTTATGATTGTTAGCTCTTCCCTCTTGAATTATTCCCCTGACAAGTATGTAGCGACCTTCTTTATCTCTTTTGATCATTTTTGGTTGGAAGTTCACATTGTCTGCAAACAGAATAGCTACCCTTACTTTTTATGAGTACCTGTCACATGGAATATTGTTTTCCATCCTTTGGCTTTTAGTATATGAGTTTCCTTTTGAGTCAGTTATGTTTCTTGTATACAGCACACTGTTGGGTCCTGTTTCTTGATGTATTCTGTCAACCTGTTTCTTTTAATAGGTGAATTGAGGCCATTTACAATAATGGGTATAACTGATATGCACTGGCTCAACTTTGTCATGTTATTTTACTGTTACTGATTTTCTGCTTTTCCCCCTTGTTTAATTGCTTGCCCTGTCTGGTGGTTTCTTTCTTTTGTTGTTCTGGAAATTGTACATCATTTTTATCTCTATCTAGTATGTCTTTCAGCACTCTTTCTAGAGCTGGTTTAGTGGACATGGCTTTCTTCAGGAGTTCTTTGTCATGGAAATATCTTATTTCTCCTTTAAATTTCAAAGAAAGTTTTGCAGCATGCATCAATCTGGGTTGAAAGTTGTTTTCTTTCAGGGCTTGATATACTTCACTCCAAGCTCATCTTAACTTGAGGGTTTGTGCTGAAAAGTCTGCCATGATTCTAATGGGCTTTTCTTGATAGGTGATTGTGTCATTTTTCTAACAGCTTTTAGTATTCTTTTTTATGCTGTATGTCTGAGGTCTTAACTATTATATGTCTGGGTATAGATTTATATTGGCTATGACTGTTTGGCATTTTATATGCCTCACTTATCTGTGTATCAGTTTCTTTTCCCATGTTTGGGGAATTTTCTGTGATTACTTCTGCAAATAGTTTTCTATGTCATTTGCATGGACCTCTGCATCTTCATTGATGCCTATCAATCATATATTATTTCTTTTTGCATCATCTTTAAGTTGTTGAATTGTCATTTTATGCTGCCTTGTTATTTTTAAAAGTTCTTTCCTTTCATGATTACTAACAGCATTCTTGTCCTCAAGGTCTGAAATTCTATCCTCAACTTCATTCAAATGGTTTTGCCAACTTTCAATAGAATTTTTTTATTTCTTGGCTATCTTTTGAATTCGTTTCTTGCATTCTACTTCTTTGCTATATTGTTCATTCAAGGTTTCCATCATTTTTCTGTGCTCCTGTATTTTTTTATCTATGTCTTCTCTAACTATGTTGAGTAACTCCTTTATTAAGGTTGTCATTTCTTTCTTTACATGACAGATTATTTCTAATCTGATTTAATCTATAGTCTCATGGACTTGTTTTTTATTTCACTTGCTATATTTGCAGAAAGTTCAGGTGTGTGACTTTTAATGTTCTCTATTTTGATGTCTCCTGTACTTGTTTTTGATGGACTGGATGTTTGAGATTGCATTTTGCTTTTTTGTTTTGTCATTTTCCCCTCTTGTGCTAATATTTGGCCTTTCAATCTCTCTAGTCTCAACTGTCTATAAGTGTGTGTGTTAGGGTCCTACTGTGTGGTTGATGTTTGCACAATTGCTGGGTCCCACAATGAATAGGAAGGGCCAGTCACCTAAATTCTTCTTGCTAGACCTGTTGAGTCCTATATTAATGTCTTAATTTTTAAAAGGGTTCATATTAATAAATCAAATATATATGTAACACTAATTTAAAACTGAATAAACTACAATTTCTGCTTTCTAGGTGCTAACAACCCAGAGGGAATATGGGTAAACATTCAGATAATTTGATTCAAAATAAAATGTGGTCAATACTATCATTGATGTCCTAACTGATGAGAATGTTAAGGTTGGAAGGTGCTGTATTTTTTCTTCTTGGGTGAAGATGAGTTTGGTGTAAGTGTCCTCAGTGAAAGGAAGACATACTATGTAGCATTCTGAGGTACAAATCAAGCGATACTAGGTGGTTCTGTGGTATCATTAGCTGTGACTCTTTAATTCATCTATCTCAGAAAGTATATTATAGGGAAGGAGAAGCCTCTGGATAAAGAATTAGTGGAAAGATTCAAGACAGCATTCACTAGGAACAAATTGTTTGCAATTAAACTCATTGCAGCTATCTAAAGCTAATAGTAATGATTTGGACAAAGTTAGGGGCTCACAGTATCAATGGGAAGCTTGATAATAGGCTTGGAAATTACAGGATAGGTGTGATGGATTAACCAATGATCAACCTGTAACTCCTAATTGAACTGAATTAGTGTGGTGCTAGATGTGGATGGCTCATCTGAGGACTGCTGCCAGTGGTATAAAAAAGAGAACTGGAGGTGAAGATGGTGTGCTATTGATTCTCCTGGAGAAGATAATCACACTGGCTTTCCTGATATGAACTCAGTTGTTTTCATTGTTTAAGAAGTTTGGGCCCTCACTGTGGTGAGCATGGCTGTAGTTCTCTTTGGGGAAGCTTGGTCCTTACCTTGAACTTCACTTCCTGACCCTGGGGCAGATCCATCAGCCTGCTGGCACAGATCCTTCACACCACTAGTGCAGATTTCTAGCTTCCACCTCAGACCCTTGGGCATTCCTAATGCAGATCCTTGATACAGAGTTGCATGACCTAATGTTGTGGGCTCTAGGCCTCCAATTAGGCTTGTAGAGGATCTGCTGTGGGCTCTAGGTCTTCAGCTGGATGTATGAAGGACATTGCAGTGGGATCCAGGCCCTCAATTAGAGTCTCTGGGTCTCTAGTATATGTTTATCTCTCTCACACTCTTTTGCATTTGATTCTTTGGGTGAATATTATAAAATAATATATAAATTATTTGTCTTGTATTAAATATTTTCCCTTGTAAACTCTACCATAAGAATAGATACCCAATCACCTTGAGATGGTAGGAGTGGTGGTAGAGAACAGTGTAAAATCTCTCATTTGGCAGAAATGGTTTGGCCATGAGTAAAATCTAGTAATTCCAACATCTTTGAACCATATTAACTTTGATTGTCCCAGACTAGATCACATGTGTTTAGCTGCCATAGATAGATAGATAAAGTTGCTTCAGTTTCCCATAATGGAAAATAGGACATCCATAAACAGTACCAAGGAAGGTTCATGAAATGGGCATGGAGGCAAAGGTGGGATGATGGAGAAATGGAAGAAAAGCATTATCAACAGAGTACTTAGTAAGTGCCAAATACTGTTACTAGCACTTTACCTGGACATTATTTCATTTAACATTCATAGTAACTGAGAGTTAGTCATTATTGTGACTATTATTCTCATTATACATATGGAGCTAAACACTTTTGTTAGGATTGCAGAGATATCAACTTGGTAGTTTGGCTCCTGAACCTATATTTTGTAATAATGTTTTATGATAAATGTCCACTTTATGTTCCATTCTTGCTTTTTCCCCTCCCCATTTCACAGGAGATTTAGGAAACAGGTTGAAACAGTGAATGGAAAGCATGCAAAACGTTATCCTTAAAGAAATCAAAGGTATTTTCTCAGCTATAAAGTCAGTGATTCTTGTCATACCTCCAAAACTTCAGGAGAAAAAAACTCTTCAATTCTTATTTTTCTAATAATAAAAACAAGCAACTGTGAATTCTATGACTGGTCCAAATCACTTCTCCATTAAGAACTAAATTGAGACAAGGACTATTAATTTAATTATCTCAGTTCTCTTTATCAAATTGTGACTGCCTCTTTCTGAAACATATCCCCATTTCAAAGTCTGAACTGCAAACCTAAAATCAAAATGTCACCATGCCTTTTGTTTAAAACTGCCCAGTGGCATCCTTCACAATTATAATAAAACTTTAACTCTTTTCCATAGCTGTGAGCCTTGAGTCAGTTTCACCTCTTGAGCTTCATCTCTTTCCATGTCCTTCTATGGTTTTTGTCTTCTTTTTTTTTTAATCTCCGAATTCTCCAAACTAGTTCTCACTTTAAATATTGAACCACCATTCCCTCTACTTGTAATGTTCTTCTGTAGTCTTCACATAGTTTCTTTTTTCTGTCCTTCAGCTCTCAATTTAAAAGACATCTTGAAGAGAAGTTTTCCATCCAATTCTTTTGTCCTCAGTTAATTTCTTCATAGCTCTTCTCACCATCTGGAAGCTTCTTATTTATTAATCTTTTACTGATTGATGGACTCTCTTCTTTAGAAAGTAAGCTCCAGGAGTGCAGCATTTTTGCTCGACTCGTTCAAATTCTATATCCCTAGTTCAGTTCCATGATTGCACGTGGCACACAAGTGTTCACTGAACAGTGTTTCCAGGTCATGTAACAATTCAGTGGTTGAGTTTATCTATTTCCATATATCCTTGAAGGGCCAAGTAATTGTAGGGTAGTAAGTCTGGATAGGCTTTTGGAAGATTCTCCTTATTTTATAGTTTAAAAAACTGGGATGGTAAGTTAGAGAAATCTGCCCAACATCAAAGTAAGTTAATGACAAATATGGATCAAAATTTTGGTCTTTTATAAAATTACAGAGTAATATGATGACCAAATTCTAAGTGGGGATATAGGTGACTTTTAGTTTATGACCTCTGTGGCCTCATACATAGAAGGCAATATGGTCTCATAAAGAAGTGCTCTGAAAATCAATATATTTTCACCGGGATGGTTGGGCACCTGGGCTGATTATAGTGACAGTACATGTTGAGTATTTTCCATGTAATATGCGCTAACACATAGCAATTTACACAATACTATATTTAGTGAGTAAATGCCAATTAAAAATATTCTGTTATAATCTCTCTTATAGGTGGGAAGTTTGAGGCATGAAATTAAAAACTTGTACAAGGTCACTGACTTAGCTAAGTTGAATCCAAAGTGAGACAGTTTATTTCAAAACCTTTGATTTTAATCAATGATGTTCTTCTTCCTTCTCTGACACAATTTATTGTTCAAAAGACAAAATTAGAGCTCCATTGCCTTGGGACTGCACAACCAGTGAGAGTACTCTGAGCTCATGCTCCTTCCTTCTTCTGTTGCCCTGGAATGTTGCTGCTGGGTAGAAGAGTGTAAGTTTGACTCTTTTGTGTCTCCACTGACCTGGGATGGCATGAATGGCAAGAGAAATCTGCGACCCATATCTTCCCCTCTCTACTGTTCGACTCAGGGCCCAGTAACCTGCAGGAACACCAGTGACACAGTAGGACCTTGGCTAAGGTGCATGTGATGGACAGGAAAAACTAGAGGCATGGAAATGTTCTTGCAACATTATCAATATGAGTCAACAGGTGACCTCTAGCCTTTTTTTTGTTTTATTCTACTTGTCCTTTTCCTCTCTTTCATCAATTATCTCACTTGCATTTATAATACTTTCATATGAGTGAATATTCCTTTTTCTCTCTCTGGTTCACTTCAAAACTCCTAGGCCTTCACTTCCAATCCTTCCTTCCTGTGTCCTACAATTACCCAAAACCTGAATGATCATCCTATGCCATCTAACCTTGCTGCTTCTATATTTGACCTCATTCATCTCACAATCCTACCCCTTATCTTCTTGAACACTCTCTAACAGAGTAAAATCACTCTGCTAAGTGGAAAATCATTATATACAAGTTTCTAGTGCAAGCTGGATTATATTTCTGTAGGCCTTTCTCTTACAGTTATAGATATTATGCTAATAGTAACCACAGTTACTATTGTCAGTAGCCAGACTGTGCTTGAGTCCACTATTAGTGCCAATTGGACTACTTTAATCATGATGTCATACATGCTATATACAGTTTCCCCCCTGTTTGACAGCACTATGATTGTAAGTGTCATAATCATCACTATATTCCAGTACCAAAGGAATGGGACCTAAGTGAAGTAGTAACTCCTCAGTTTTAATATATTGGGAAGGTAGGTTATTGAAATAGACATAAAGATTAAGAACTACTTACATCTAGAAGACATTTGGTGGCACAGACACCCTCCAGGAAAACCTTGACACCAGTGATAATGTTATCATAGTAAAGCTACAAGGATCAACACAGAAAACAAAATAAAATAGAAAATGACAAGATGAAGAAGTAAAATGGAATCTCAAACACTTAGGCCACCCAGGACAAGTCCAGAGCACAAAGAAATAGAGGCAATCACCAGCCAACTAAAGGAACTCTGAAATGATAGCAGCAGAAATGAAAAAACAAATGAAAGAAGTCAAAGAAAAAATAATCTCCAAGGTGCAAAAAGAAATCAAAATAAAAGACATTAAAGTAGACACAGATAAACAAATAGAGGAGCTCAGAAAATGATCAGAACTATGAATGCCAAGCAGAAAAGGAATCAATGCAATGAATACAGAGAGAAATTCAGATTAGAAACTGAACTGAAAATATACCCTGCAGATTGAATGAAGGCAATTACAGGATATCAGATCTAGAAGATAGGAATGCAACCAGCAATCAGCAAAGTAAGTATGTCTTAAAATTGCAAGAGATCATAAAAAGTCAATCCAATAGCTACAGGATAGAGCAAAGAAGAACAAAATAAGATTGACTGGAATCAATGAGAAAGCTGGAGATAGCACAAAAGCATTAAAACCCTCCTCACAGAAATAATGGCAGAAAACTTCCCAAGCATGGATGAAGTGTTTGATATCAAAGAAATGAAGATATAGAAACTCTAAGTAGTCATGAGAAAAGTGAATCTGCACCAAGGCATATAATAATCAAAATTCCAGAAATTCAGCAAAAGAATAACAAATTAAAAGTAGCTACAGAAAAGAAACATATCACCTATAAAAGAAAGCCCATCAGAATCACAGCAGACTTCTTAACACAAACCTTCAAATAAAGGAGAGCCTGGAGGGAGGCATTTGAAGCACTAAACGAACACAATCTTTAATCCACATTGATTTCCCCACAAAACTATTGTTCAGAACAGATGGAGAAATAAGGTACTTCCATAACAAAGAACAACTGAAAAAATTTATGACCACCAAATCAGTTCTACAGAATGCTCTGAAGGATGTATTAGAAAGAGATAGCAAATATCACAAAACCCACGAACACCAATAGAAAGGAGCCACTAAGTAAGACAAGACATTAAACAAAGGAGGAAGAGAACAATCAGCAAGAAAACAAAATGAAAAACAACAACCAATGCATCTCAGTTATGACTATCAACATAAACAGCCTCAACTCACCAACTGAAAGAATCAGATTGGCAGAACTGATCAAGAAGCAAGATCCAACAATATGCAAGAAACACATTTAACTTCCTCAAAAATTCACAGACTAAAAGTCAAAAGATGGAAAACTATACTGCATGTAGCAGAAACCCAGAAAAGCCAGGGATAGCTGTTTTACTTGCAGAGAATTTAAACCTTAATCCAAAACTCCACAAAAGCCACAAAGAAGGTCACTACTTACTTGTTAAAACTCTAAGAAGAAGAGATAACAATCATACATATTTATGCACCAAACACAGGTCCACATAACTACATAAAACAAATATTAACAGACCTAAAAATAGCTAAATCAGTGCTAACACAGTCGTAGTGGAGGACCTTAATACCTCACTCTCACAAATGCATAGATCAATTAGACAAAAAAATTAGCAAAGAAATATTAGAATTAATCCAAGCCTGTGAACAAATGGACTTGGTAGACATCTATAGATTGTTTTACTCCAAAACTTCAGAATACACATTCTTCTCAACTGCACATGGAATGTTCTCCAAAATAGATCACATATTATCTGATGAAGCATGTTTAAGTAAATGTAGAAGAATTGAAATCATCCCATGCATACTATCTGACCATAGCACAATGAATTGAAATCAATGGCAAAAGAAATCATAAAAACTACATTAACACATGGAAATTAAGCAAAACCCTTCTGAACAACCAATAAGTCACAGAAGAAACTAAAGACTAAATTAAATCATATATACAACTAAATGATAATACTGATACAATGTACCAAAACTTATGGGGCACAATGAAAGCAGTAGTACATGGAAATTTATAGTGTTGAACTCACATATCGGGAAACTGGAATAAAGTATTATCCTGATTTGAAAACCAGAGAACACAACCAAAAAGGAAAAGTACAGGCCAATCTCCCTAATGAGCATAGATGCAAAAATTCTTAATAAGCTACTAGCAAACAGAATGCAGCAAACCAGCAAGAAGATTATACATCATGACCGAATATGATTCATCCCAGGGATGCAGGGATGGTTCAACATATGCAAATCAATAAATGTAATACATCTTATTAACAGAACAAAAGACAAAATTCACATGATCATCTCAGTAGATACAGAAATAGTTTTTGACAAAGTCCAACATCCATTCATAATAAAACCCTATAGAAAATTGGAATGGATTGTCTTTATCTCAATCAGATAAAAGCCATCCATGAAAAACTATCAGCTACTATCACATTAAATGGTCAAAAACTGAAAGCTTTCACTCTAAAATCAGGAACAAGACAAGAACATTCATTACCATGACTCCTATTCAGTATATTTCTGGAGACATTAGACAAGAAAGAAAAATAAAAGGAATAAAGATACAAAAGGAAGAAGTTAAATTATCATTATTTGAAGATGACATGATACTCTACATAGAAGATCCCCAAACTGCACCAAAAGAATTTTAGAATGAATAACCAAATTTAGTAGTGTAGCTGGACAAAGTTAACATTCAAAAATCAATAACATTCCTGTACACTAACAACAAACTCACTGAGAGAGAAATTAGGGAAACCATACCCTTCAAAGTAGCACCCCAAAAAAGAAATAGAAGTCAATCTAAAAAAAGAAGTAAAAGATTACAGTACTGTGAAAAAAGATATCCAACAGGATATCAGAAAACCAAAAGATATCCCTTGCTTATGGATGGGAAGAACAAATGCAGTGAAATATCCCAACTCCCAAAATTTTTATATAGATTTAAATCAATCTCAATTGAAATACCATTAACATACCACACAGAACTAGAGAAATCATTCCTAAAATTCATATGGAACCAGAAGAGATCTAGAACAGCAAACACAATTCTGGGCAACAATGACAAGTTGAAAGGGCCATCACAATCTCAGACCTGAAATTATGCTACAAAGTTATTGTGATAAAATCAGCATGATATTGACAAAAAACAGGCTGAAGGATCAGTGGAATAGAATAGAAGTTGCAGATACAATCACACGCAGTCACTTTATCTTTGGTAAAGGAGCCAAACAAGTTCACTGGAAGAAAGACAGCCTCTTTAATAAATGGTGCTGGAAAAACTGGTTTTCCACATGCTGAAGACTAAAAATAGACCCATGTCTATCATCATGCACAAAACTAAAGTCAAAATAGATTAATGATCTAAGGATTAAAATAGAAATTCTAAATTTACTGGAAGAAAAAATAGGTAGAAATCTTGAAGACATACATAGGTATAAGCAGAGACTTGATGAACAAAATCCAGACTGTGAGGGAAATATTACAAAGAATCAACAAATGGGATCTCAATTTATTAAAAAAACTTTTGCACAACAAATGAAATTGCCAAAAGAGTGAAAAGACAACCCACAGAGTGGGAAAAAAATCACATCCAGTTGTCCTTCATACAAAGGACTTATATCTGGAACATACAAAGAATTGAAAAAAATCAGACCTCCAAATTAAACCACCCAATTAAAAAATAGGCATCTGAGATGAATGCACACTTCTCAGATGAAGAAATACAAATGTCAAATAGATGCATGAAAAAGTTTTCAGCATCATCTTTCAATGAACTAAGAGAAACTGGCTGTGTAACTGTCTTAACTATTATATATATATATATATATATATATATATATATATATATATATATAATTTTTTCCCTTCCTTCCTTCCCCCTTTCCCTTCTTACAGTTTGTTATTTCTTTTTGAACAGTTTCTTCCCAGTTCACAATATCTATTGTACATTTTGGATAGTATTTCCTTGTTCAGTTTCTCACACTACTGAAATAATTTAATGTTTACACATGTAGGTCTGATTTATTTCACGAATGAGTATGATCTCAAGTTGCATCCATTTACCTAAAAATCTCAAGCTTATCTTTCTTTATGGTTGAGCAGTACTCTACTATATAAAAAAGCCACATCTTCTTTATTCATTCCTTGATTTATTGGCATTTGGGTTGTTTCCAAGATTCCCGAAGAAAAGACAAACGGTGATGCGGAAATTAGGAAAGGAAGAAAGGGAAAAAGAAAAAATGTATTTACAGACAAGATAACTAAGATGGTTGTACAACTAGTTTCCCTTAGTTAATTGAAAAGAAATGCTTCTGCTAATATTGTTTTGACAGGGTATCATGCATAGTTCTTGTATTCTGAGTAACTACTATGAAGACAACAACACAGTGTATTAATTATTGCAGCTCTCTTATTAACCTGTTTTGAAACTCTGTTTTATTGTTATTTTTTCTATTTAAAATTAAAAAGCAGCAAAAAATTTACACAATTTGATAGTTTCCAGTGAGACAAGTATGGCAGATTCTCCAATGAATCATGAGGCAAATCAATACTGCAGTTTTCATCAATGCAGTATTGGTAGAAGTGAGTCTTATTTTAGGTTTTAATTTTCCTTGAAAAAATGGCCGTACATAAACAGTAATGAAACAGAAAGAACAAACATCACTGAGTCACCAGCTTCCGAGGTACTGAGTGGTGCTTTATTGGTGGCAGGTATATCGAGCTTCCTGGAACATGTTGTTTACGAATACAGATTATCTTTCTGGCATTAAGAGTGTAGAGGGTTTGTGAATCCTGTGGGTCTGGAGAATGACACACTAAATAAATGACTAAAGTGGAAGAACTTTGCTGCTGTCCCATGAAGGCCATGTCATATTAAAGCTGCTTTCTGAAGTTAGAGATGGCAGTTGAATTAAGACATAGGCACCTGGCTTGAGAGAGACTATAGCAATGAAAAGCAATAACCCTCTCCTTCCTGATTGGGTCCGAGCATCACAGTTTAGATTAAGTTTCGTTTCTGGAGTGAGTTGGAACAAGTTTTCTGGAGTAGAATCCTTTTCTACTCCTTTAAATTTGAGTTACTAGCTTTCTATTCTGATGACTACTAAACTTTCCTGTAAGATAGAGTCCAGTGAACATGCAATCTCAGACATAAAAAGAAATAAACTGTCTTCAAGAAAATCAGAATGCAAACTAAGTACTGTATTTAAATATCTCAGTATATAACATAAGATGGTATATCTTTTCCACCACTATCTCTTAAGCTTACACATTTTGGAATTTTTTTTTAGCATAACATGAACTATTTTGATAATGAAGGATCACCACAAATTGTTGCTTTTGCTTTCTCATAATGATATTTCAGATAGATGCCATCTGGAAGTGGTGATGGAATTATTTCAATGATATTTCCTGAAGCATCACAGTTCTTTGCTGCTTGGAAAGGACAGATGCACACAGTGGGGATGGTTAAGTCAGAAGCATGTCAAAGATGTCAAATCTGTTTCCAGCGGAATACCATAAAAACATTTCACTGTTTATTATTGTGTGGTTAAAATCCTGTGCTAATTTGTAAACATTCAGACCTTACTCATAAAAATTTACTTCTCAGTTTTCAGAATTATTGAAGTTATTTGAGATGCTGCTGCAAAGAGGAGAAAATCATGCTAAATTAAGTCAAATACTTTCAAACCAATCAGGAGAAATTTAACATTCAAACATTATTTTCTTCTACTCTGCCTCACTTGCACTCCCCCCAAAACCAAATTAACAGTAAACTAAAGTTCACTGAAGGAAGTGCATTTGAGAGAATATATAAAATTCTTTTTATTGTTATAAAAATATTCTAATACTAGAAATTTTAAAATACTTTAACCCAAATAGTGGAAATTACAGGGAGCAATAATTAGGAGGCCTAGCTCTTCCTCTACTTCACTGTCTGTCCTCAGATGAGTGGTTCAAATTGTCTAATTTCCACTTCTCTTTGCTCAAAACTGGAATTAGTAGTATATATACTCTCTGAAAACCTCCAAAGGCTGCTGTCAGCATCCAGGCAATATTTGTAAGCCCAAATATGCTCTCAAGATGTGAGACATTATGAACCTTATAATTAGGGTCTGTGTCAAAGTTTGGTCTTCGAGCACATTTCTGAGAGAAACTGTGTGATTTATAATCCATTTTTGTCTTTTATCTATCATCTATCTATTTTTCTATATATCCATCTCTCTACATATCATTCTTTTGTGATACTGGGGATTGAACCCACAGTCTCACTGCATGCTAAGCAAGTGATGCATCACAGATCTAAATTACAGCTCTTTTATTAGTTATTTTTAATTTCAGATTGAGAATTAGAAAATAAAAGTAGACTTTTTGGCATTTTACTGCCAGGTTCAACTAGAGTATCTCAGTTTCTAGGACCGAGTTAACACTATTTGCACTTTTTAAAGAGTAGAGTCAATCAAATATCAATCTGCCAAGTTTATTAATGTCATCATCAACAGGATTTTTTACATTGTCAGTGATACAATTCTTTACTGTTTTAAGAATTATAGAATGACCATCTTCTTTTCCTGCCAAGGTTTTGTCTTATCACACTTGATTATTTCAATCAAAATGAACTCTTGACTAAAACTGGTTCTGAGGAGAGTATATAAGGAAGCAAGCTTAGTCTCCAAGCAGGTTATATAAATGACAGGACTTACCTTGCAAGGTGGAATTTAAACAAATTTGTTTTAATAAATCTATTTGAAGATGGCAATGAATTTCAAAAGAGAAACAAGAGTAAACACTGGGTAAAAAAGACCTGCATCAGAAAGAACACATGCACACTAAAACTCAAACAAGGATATAGATAAGCAAAAAAAAATACATCTTACATAAAGTAAATAAAGTAAAAACCACAAGAAAACTGAATTGAGATAGCAGTGGACAGAATGGATTAGTACATAATTTAAAATATGGCCAATGTATTAAAGTAAAACTAAAACTAAAGCACTTAAAATATGAAGCAGTAATGAACACTTTAAAAACTATACTACTAATCTCTGCCAGTTCGTCAAAAAGAACAGTCTGTGCTTTCATTGTTAGATTGTTTAATCATGTTTTTCATGCCTATATCTTGTAATCTGAACAACTACTTTGAAGATAACAATATGCAATATATTAACCAGTGTCCTATTATTTTGTTTTGAACTTTCACATGATGGCTTTTATCCTTTTTTTTTTGTTTTAAAATTAAAAAAATTTTGCCTCACAAAATGTAAAAACATAAAACTATAGGTGACAGAAAAATTTCTGAAGATTAAATCCAAAGCAAGATGAACTATTTTAGGAAAGCTGAATAAAAGCCAAATTCAATTTTGTTCCTTTTTCTGAAATATTTACCAGAAAGCAAATGTTAAAATCTCTGTGCATCACAGTAAACTAATATTTTAAGCTGTTATTTCATTTTGTTTAAAGAATTATAGAAACTCCAAACTCCCGCGTACATAAACTTTTCTCTCTTATGGACACATTGCCCTGATTTTTCTAGCAGATTTTCCCATATGACCAATGAGATTACAATGTGTTGTATGAAGAAGGACGCTCTGGTCTAATGTTTAGCTCTGTATAGTAGTTATGTAGAAACTGAAAGGAAATCTAAACTGAAATCTTTTTTGCCAGTAAAACTGTTACACAGAAGATTTCTCAAAGGAGATGCTCATCTTCATTTCTAGAATCTCTCAGTGGAAAGGCTACTTGTCTTGAGCTCAGAACCTAGATCTGAGCTCCAGAATCAACACCCACAAGGTGAGTGACCTGAAGTAACTCACCAAGGCTCTCAAGCCTAAATTCTGTTCATCTATGGGATGTGGACAATAATATAACTCACAGGATTGAAGAGAGAATAAAAATAAACTACCTGTGAATGTGCTTGGTAAACCATTAACAACCACTAGCAACCATGTTTGTAGTTTTGTAGATTAAGTGTACATAATGGTGGTGGATTCATTTACTGCAACTTAACAAAAAAACCCCACAAAATTAGTTCCTCCAGTCTTCATTTATGAAGAGATGCTTAAGTTCAATTAGAAGTGAAGTTGGGGCTTGGGATATAGCTCAGCTGTAGAGTTCTTATTTATCATGCTCAAGATCTTGAGTTCAGTCTCAGCACCACACACACACATACGCACAAAAGTGAACTTGGTCCTAGTTCTTCTAACACTCGAAATTAGTTAATATTGGAGTATGTGTATTTCTCTGTGAATTTTGACTTTCTCAGCTACATGACTAATCAGTTATATAAGAAATCATACACTGTGCTGCTGTTAATTTGACATGAGTCTTGAGTAACCTTCACAAGCTCATTCCTCTTCTAAAAAATTACTGTCATTTTACCTGACGCAAAAGGACTCTCTAAGCATAAATGGCCTGCAGACAAAAAAAAATATCCAGAATATATGTCAGATCATATATGAAAAATACCTTGCTATTCTCTGCCATGTCACTTACAGCAAATTCAATGTTTCTATACTTTATTTATATAAATGTTATTTTCTAAAATCAAAAGAGAAAGCTTTCTTGGAAAAACAGCGAAAAAGATGCTTTTTTACCTTTTTCGGTGGGATTCTGTGAGAATTGACTCAGTGGGACTGACCTGCTAAAACCCTTTCTCTGCCTGAGCCCATGGGAAATCTTAGCAAGGTGTGTGGAGCTCTTCTCTGATTAAGTTCTTGACCCATATTTGCCTATTGTTCTGCATCAGGCTGAACCTCAGAGTCCCAGGATCCACTACCTACACTAAGAAAGCCCTTTTTTTCTGCCACCTGGTTGTTTGACTCATCCTGTACTGGACTTCTTGGATGGAATAAGAAATTGTATAAGCAGCTTCCTAGCATCAGCCTCTGAGATGTAGTTAGGTCTGTTGCTCTGCTGACATGGTAGCCTGGCCCAGGGTTCTGAAGAATCAGGTACAAAGAATAGCAGTTTAACTTTGGAAGCAAATCACTCCTTTTGATTAAATGAATCTGACATACCTGTGGCCATACCTGTGGCCATACCTGTGGCTTTGTAAGTTTCTAAGACACTGAGAGGAAATGACAATTCTATGTCTTACATAGAAAAAGTATTTAATCACTGAATCAGAGTGTGTAATGTTTTAAAGAAAGTTTTTCACAAGCTGTGATGGTGAATTTAATCCAAGTAGATAAAATTTAATGGAAATAAGCAACTGGCCCTATCTTTCAGTTGATATAATAATGAGTTTAGGTTCATGTAGATTTTTGTAGATTAAAGATCATTTGCACATACAATTCCATTCAATGTCTACCAAACAATGTAATGCTCTTATAATATCATTTTTTAATAAATGAAGAAAGCATGTTATGGATAGTACAAACAGACAAGTACACCTTATCTGAAGGTGTCCTTTTAATAAATTATTGATTGAAATAAAAAGTGGCATTATTTTAAGTTTTGGACTCTTCCTATGATATGTTAAGATGCTACATGTAGCGAAGGGATTATCTGTTTAGAAAGAAGGCAGTCTGTCTTCATTAAAATGCCTTTGGGGAGTAGCAATTTCACTTATCTTCATGAAAATAACATACCTAGTAGGACAGAAACATAATTAAAATCCACGCTTAATTATCTGTTGATCAGTTCATATCTGGAGCACATATTCTATTCCAACTTCCATAAAGTTTGAGACTTATAAAGTCATAAAGTGAATACCCATGGAAATTTATTAGTTAAAATTCTGAAAATTCTACCTTCCAAGGAACGACTGAAGGAATTTAAGGTGTTTATCCTAGAAAAGTGAACGTGGAGGATTTTGAGGATTCTGTGGGCAAAAATCTTGTCTGCAGACTGGTAGGTCAGAGGGGGTCATAGTTTTGATAGTAGAAAGATGATTCTAAATGCTCTTTATAAGCTTTTCTAGGGGTCTATATAGGCTTTTTATTGGTGCAGGTTGAGGTGGATGTGGAGTATCATGGAACAAGTTTTGGTTTGAGTTCTGATATGGCCTTCCATGTATTCAGAAGGAAGGTTTGAATTTGCCACTTTCTTGAATGTGTATATAAACTACTTTTATAGACATTCCATTACTTTAAAAAAAGTCACACTGTTTGATGTGGTCAATGGCTGCACAGCCTTTTTCCTCCAGACTGTTTCACAGTCCCGTCATTTTTTTTTTCTGAGAAGTGCTGCAAGGTACTAGAGATGTCTGGTACCATCTGGGCTGGGTTTGGTGCTCCCAAAACCATCAGAAGGACCACAACTAAGACTGGGGTGAAAGGATGAGCTGTGTGGCAGAACCATAGGAACATTCTTGATCTATCAATTGACTGCAGGACAGCTTGTCTCTTAGATTTTCTTTGAAATAGTTCAGCCTGAGAAGAGGGCAGAACATATGCTCTCAAAATCATGTTTCCAGTATTCTTTGGGTTCTACTGTACAACCATATTACCCTTCCCAACTTAGCAGCTTACCACCTGGTAAGGTTGTGCAACCGGACAATGAAGAGACTCCACATTAGTCAGTACTCAGCTGGAATACTTCCAAGACTAAGGTCAGGGTGTGGGAATACACGGTACCTGGAATTTTCTGTAGCTGATCTGCTCAATACAGCAAGAACAAGCCACATGTATCCACTGTGTCTGAAGTGTGCCTGGCCAGAATTGAATCAAGTTTTAAGTTTAAGTTTAAAACATATCCTAGAGTTTGATTCCTGGTACCAAACAACAAACAACAGAAACAAAGTACAAAAACAAAAACAAAACCCACCTCCTTTCCCACATATAATTTCAAACATTTAGCATAAAAGAATTTAAAATATCTTGTTAATAACTTAAATGCTTATTGTATATTGAAATAATATTTTAGATAATAATAAAACTAATTTCACTTATTTCTTTTTGCTTTTATATGCAGCAGATACAAAATTTAAAACTGGATGTAACTTAAATCTCATGGTGGTTACTTTTGGCTAAACAATGAACTAGAGCATTAACATGTGACATCTTCTTATGGCCCAAACTCCATCCCAGTATGGTTGTTTAATGACAATTGAAATTTTATATGTAATAATGCATGGCTCTAAAAAGCAAGATTTCTAGTGAACAAGATAAAAGATACATCGGCTTTTTTGACAGCACTGGAAGTCTTTAAGTGACACCTCATCACTTTTGCTGAGTTCTACTAGTAGTTATCAGCAAAACATATACCTGCACAGATTTAAGAGAAGAGTCGCATATGGCATTGGGCTACTGTTGCAAACTTCTACCATCTGCCACCAGAATAAACCAAGAAAACTGTGAAATCTCCTTCAGATTAAAGAAGTCATTTTTGAAGTTTAGATACAGTTGTAGATTGTGTGAAAAAAGGAAAGTTGTAAAAGACTCTGAAGCCTTAAAAGTAAGCAAAGATGTATTTAAGAAATTGCATTAAATGGGGATGACATTAGGTTTTGTGACTCTTGACATTAAGTTTCCTTGACTTATAGTTAAAATGATACGAGTACATACACGACAGTGTTTGAGATGAAATGGATTTGCATTGGAAAAACACTTAGAACTTCATCTAGCCAAGATAAGGGCTGAATCGATATTGATAATTATTCACTACCTTAAATTATTATGCCTTCCTCTATTTACTTTCTTATAATTTACTATTTATTAATAACATAAACTATTAAAAATAATACATTGTAAAGCACTAATATGTTGTCATTGCAACCTCTTAGAACCTTGCATTAGAAAAAGAAGAGATGGCCTCATGTTGATTATTACTTTAGGTATAATTAACCCAAGTGACTGTTCTTCACAAAACTTTAACTACCTAAGCAAGCATGATGAAATAAATGTATGAAGTATGGTATCTGGCTTCATTACCTAAAGCTTTTCTTAAAAATCTCTAAGGCCAGTTGGATCTTAACTCCAACTGTACTCAAAATTTGATATAGACATTATTAATATAATTCTAATCACTTTTTATCTCTGAGTGGCTTTTTTATTAAAGGGATTTCTTACATTATCTGAGCAAGTGCCTGTATGCCATGAGGCTATATCATACATCAGGCAATTCATTTCAGTTTCAGAGATGTTCCTTCATGTAATTCTCAAGTCTATAAGGTATCATTTCTATTTTTACATATTGAAAAGACCTTACCAAGTAAGAAATGATGAAGTCAGAATTTCAACCCAAATTTCAAATATTTTACTGTTTCTATAATAAGGAATAATGTGAGTGCTGTAGAGAAAAGGAAAGAATGGTAAGAAGGAAGTAAGGAACCAAGGAAAAGAGCAAGGAAGGAAAGTAACTCCCAAGAAACACCAAAATCCTGGCTCATTTACTCTGTGCATTTCTTCCCTTCCTATAAACCAAATCCCATATAGGTTACCATGCCTCAGACCCCTATCTTCTTTTATTACAATTTTTAAACAGTCAGAATCTACTCTAAAAGAAATTGTGGATGTGGATTTGGTAGTCTGATAAAAACTTTGACTTTCTCATAAGAGCATAAAATACATATTCACAGAATATCCCTGGAAAGTTCTTGGCATAGCTGATATCATGGTATATCTATTGTAAATAACACCCTAAATTGTTTCACTTGGGTGCAAAGAAGCCTTAATTTTACAGAAAGAAAACAAACAAGCAAACTCTGTTATGGTTTTTGTCTGGATATAACCTCAAAGCCTCATGGAGTCATGAGAGCAAGCTTCTAGAGATTGTCATTGATTCAGTGTCTAGTGCTGGAATTATGGGTGTGAGTACTACACTCACCCTAGGATGAGTAGTCTGCATACAATATAAGGGACAGAAAGAATCTTCTCCCCTCCTCCCCTTTTATTCTTGCTGATTTTTCTATTTCCCACTATTATGAACTTTTGCCCTCTGCCATTTACCACTCTGCCTCAGTGGCAGCTGACTAGGGACTAAAACCTCTACAAACCGTGAGCTAAATAAACCTTTCCTTCCTTAATTTTGGGTATCAGGTATTTTGTCTCAGCCATGAGTGAAAAGTAACCAAGACATTCTCTGAGGTACATTTTGGGTTCCTGCTGCCTTGTTTAGTTCAAGTTGAACATAAAATATTAGTTAAAAGAAAAAATAGGTGGTGAAGAATTGTGTATGAGATGCAAGAGAAAAATCTGAAAATACATCCCAGAAGTTAAAATTCCTTTTTTCAAAATATATAAATGAGTGGTATTTGGTGACAGTAACTGAACTAATTTGTCTTTGTCTTTGACATATCGCTGTGGTATATGAATTTTTTCATTCCCAGCACCTGAAGTGACAGTGTCTGATTTATAGGAGGGCCAAATTATTGCTGTTCTATCAGAATATAAGTTAATCAGACCTTGTAATTACTGGAGAGATTGGGAAGGGGATGTCAGACAGCCTAGGAATGCTGTGGAAGCTGTTCACACAGCCTGTCTGTGGTGATCTAGTTAGTGTAACTCACAAGTGACAGTTTCTGACACATTCTACACAGATGTTAGAGGACAGGCATACACTTAAGTGAAAACCAAAAACTCTGGCAGTATTAATTTATTCTAGCGTTCATCATCAGTGCCCTATGCTAGAATGACACATCTCACTTTTGAAGGATCTTATAGCTCAGAAAATTCTTGATAATTGGCAACTGACTCCAGTCTTTCTCTTAAAATGACAAAGGAACAAATTTCTTAAGAATAGTTTAGCTTCTGACTGAAGCAGCTATCTGAAGTCTGATTGGACTTTATGTCTCCCCACCATGGTCACAACTTAGCCTTGGACAAATGCATTTACTATTGTACAAAAGCCCCTTAGGTGGACCCAGTGAATCAGACAAGACTTTGAAAACTAAAGGGTGACTTTCCTACAAAGCCATCATTAGTTCAACTTTGACCCATGAAGGATGATCCTCTTACTTTTTAGTGTACTCCCAAAGAAAACTGTCAACCTCTCATGCTTAGCTTAAAATTCTCCTCAAAGTAGTCTTTTTCTGGGTTAGCCAAATTTGGAAGATGACTTCTGGCTGTTTAACTCCTCAAATCTCTGTGAATCTTATTATTGTCACTTAATATTATTGTCACTAGAGACTACAAGATAAACTGGTTGGCCTTCTCACTTAGCAGAGCAGCCTTAGGCAAATTACTGAAGTTTCCTGTGGTAGTTTCCTCATCTTCAAAAGGCAGCATGATAGATGTTCCTATTTTATAAATTTATTGTGAAAGGAATGTGAGTTAATTCATGTAACATGAATAGAGTAGTACCTGGCCAATGTAAGCAACAGAACTTGTGTTAGCTACTATTCTTGTTTAGAAGTTTGAGAAGTTACTTTGCTTTCTAAAGTGCTAATTGACTTTTTAGAATTAGTCTTGTCCTGAAGGAATGAAGTGGGAAAGAAGTCACACAGGTTAGGAAAAGGAATCTTTTTTTTTTTTTTTTTAATTTTTATTTGAAAGAGAATAAAACAAAAGAGGGCAGTACAGAGCAGATCAGAACAGGACAACATAGGCAACACAGTACTTTACATTAAGACAATTGGACATCAACAGTAGCTAACACCATATCACTTACTCTGCTATAGTTGAGCATAGTTTAAAATACAATAATATAAAAAAAAGGAATCTTGGCTTTGAGTTTGTAGGAATCCTGGAGATCCGAGCTTTCTGTCAGGCTCAGAGGGTAGCCTGTTTCAGTGAGTAGGTTCTCACGTTCAGAAGCTATGGAAGGAATCGCAGAGACAGGCTACAAACCTTTAGATTGCAATGACATTCTTAATTTTAAAGGGTGAAGGCAAGAAAGGTAAATAAAGTGAGAGACAGCAAAGGCTGTTTACCTGAATTATAGTTTCTCCTAGGACTGCCTTAGCAAAAGAGGATTAAATTAGTTCTGAATTCATTTGAAGCAGGAAGTATTGTGCTAGTGCTTACAGTGAACTAACTGTGAAGGTCTGTTGAGTAGATTAGGTAATGACAAGTAAAACAGTCCTATGTGCAAGCTGAATTTATTTGTTTCATAAGCCTGGATTGGCTAAATCCAGAGATGGCTTTTGGGGAGTTTCAGGCATGCAGTCCCTCCTATGAGCTTTTTTTCTCCTCGCTGATTGAAGGTCTGCCAAGAAAAAAAGGAATAGGTTTAAAATTATTTAGCTGGAGTATGTTAACTATACCTTTGTAGTTCCATTCGGGATGCTCTATACTTTTTTAAGGCCAGCTGAAGGAATTCTCTTGGTGTATGAATGGACATTTATGAAAATGTTTTTCAGCAGTTTTCCCTCTGTTTAAAAAATGCTTTTTGTTTTTTGTTTGTTTGTCTGTTTTTAGGGCCAGGCATGGTGGCACACACCTGTAATCCCAGCCTCAGGAAGCTGAGGCGGGAGGCTTGTCAAGAGTTTGGAGGCAGTCTGGACTACAAAATGACTTCAAGGCCAGCTTGCAGTACAGAGCAAGAACTTGTTTCAAAAAAATTTTAAAACGAGGGGCTGGGGATTTAGCTCAGCGGCTTAAGCACCTGCCTGGCAAGCTTGAGGTCATGAGTTCAATCTCCAGTACCAAAAACAAACAAACAAAAATTAAAAACAAACATGCACCCAAAAAAGCCTTTTCTTTGAAATGAGACTATAGTCTGCTGAAATTTTTTAAAAATCATTGACATTTTTGTCCATGTGGACAGCAAAGAGATGATTCTGAGTGAAAAGCCCTTCAAAGTATATTTTCAGACCATCTGAATTGTCATCTCATTCTTTCCTACATACAATGACACTCAAAAAACAATCTTCAAAATAGGATATTTTAGTCATGACTAGTCAATCATGACAGTTGGAGTTTAGTCTAAGAAATGTGAGCATCCATAGAAAATATATAAAGAATAACACCAGAACAAAAGTTTAAAAGCTTTAAAACTCAATACATGGTAGGAAATAAATATATATTTTATAAAGGATACTATAGAATAATGTATTTAAACTATATCCATATTAAGTTTTATGAAACTTGAGTTTATCTCCAAAACAATTACCCATTAATTTTTTTTAATTTATACTGCCTCAACATCAAAGACTAGATCAAGGATCAGTAAACTTTTTCTGTGAAAGACCTGATAGTAAGCATTTTAGGCTTTGTATTTCAATTGAATTAATTGTAAGTAAGTACTTATATAGCAGGAAGAGAAAAAAATCCCATAGTTTATATTGACAAGTTTAAAATATAATACTTGAGTACAATTCTTTTTAATACAAGTCTACTTGATAAGAAGATTATTTTTACAGTAACATTTTACTTGAGGTTCAACACATAGTATTCTCCTTTGTTTAATGGATTGCAATTTTTTTTTCTCTAAAACTTTACCTAGTCCTTGGCTTATTCAAAAACAGGGTGTTGGCTTAATTTTGCCTTCTGCCTATTGTTTGCTACTTGGGCTAGATACTTCAGAAAAAAAAAAAAAACAGAAAAAGCACTGTCCACAAAAGAGCAAACAATGGTTAACTAGTAACATGTGTGTGGTTATTGCTTTTCAAAGGCTGTTTGAACTAGGGTTGTGTTAGTGGTATAGTTTACCAGATTTCAAGCCAAAAACTAAAGTAGTCCTTTATATAAATGTGGAATTGTTTTGGAAAAGACTGAGATTAATGTGAAGGTAATAGTAAGCAACCTAATACAAAAAAGAAGAAAAGAATCCAGCACAAAGCAGCCTGTGGGAGGAACAGCCAAGACAGAAGAGGAAGAGGGCTTTGTAAATAGGGAAGAGCAGAGGGGTTTCCCTTGGTGGCAGGTGGAGTGAGTTCAACTTGTTCCTCAGCAAGGAGTCACTAAAAATTTAAATCCAGTGTTATCCAGTATCAACTGTTAGTGAAATCAATATTTTTCTAATTCCAGAGTCTGTGGTAGCTTACAGTGTTACCTACAAAGCTCTGTCAGCTTCAGAAAGATGTAAGAACCATACTAAATATGACATCTTGGTCAATTATATTTGGATGTCTACTAGAATCAAGATTCTGAGCTTCAAAGTAATAAAAAACAGATTAACAGCCATGGTTGACCTCCCAGCTCAGTGTCCTATTAATATGATCACTATCTGCTTACATGAGTTTATCTTAATTTATGCACATCTAGGTTCAATTTCACATACATGAATCTGTTAAACAAAATTCTTTGCCTTTTAACAGTAAGCTATTCATTTAAAAATCTTCAACAGTTTGTGTGGAAATTTAATCCTTTTTTCATGTTTTTAGCATTTTTAGGAAAAATTACTTTTTCAAAGAACAGAAATCAGGTAAAGAAACACTCTAGAGTCAAGTTGCTGGGTTTGAATCTCCACACTGCTCTATGTGATCTTGACCAAATTATTTTTTCCTCAGTATCAGTTTCCTTGGCTATAAAATGAGAATAACAGTTTCTGTCTTGGGCTTCTGTGAACATTAAGGGAGTTAATTCACATAAAGTGTTTAGCATTTGCCAGGTGTACATTATTTTATATTAAGTATCAGCTATTTGCATCATTTAGTTATTATTCAATTCAGCTATGATGTTTATCATACCTAAAATAATTTTTACATAAAATAAATAATTAATTTAATAGATTCATTCACAAATATTTATTCTTACTCTGTGCCAGGCTGCATTGTAGCCACTGGAGATAGAATATGAATTAGGTAGATAAATGTATATTGTCTTTTTTTTTTTTTTGTATAAGTCTTGTAGGACTTTCCTTCTGGGGAAAAAGGGAGAACAGAAAAAAAAATCAAAATCAGTGTATCATAAATAAGGTGACAAGATAAGAAATTGGTAAAATTAACAGTGAATGATGTAAGGAGGGTTGAGGGAGGAGCAAGTTGTATTTTAAGATAACACTGAGTAGCCGTCTTGGCCAAAGCAGAAACAGCTCCCTGAAACTGACTCCAGATTGCCAAACTGATGATGTTTTCAGGATTTGCAAGCAAGTATTCCCTTTCCAACTGTGTGATTTTTGTCTCTGTACTTCAGTTCCTGTTTATTAAATCAGAACAGTAATACTAGTAATGCATTAGCATATCCTGGTGTGAAAAAGTATATAGTAACATATCCTCTCTCACCAAATATTTGAAATAAGTTGAAACATAAAATATTTAAATCAGTCCCCGTAATATACAATGAATGAAAATGTCAGTTGTTAATATTATCTTTCTTTGTTAATATTAAGTGTATAATACCCATGGTGTATCTTATCCCCACTATAATACTCAGCACATGATTTGTGGTCCATAATGATCAGTGAATGTCTAGTAATGCTTATGTATTAGAAAAAAATTTACTTCAATATTTTAAGTTCTTTCTAAAATACTGGAAATAATATAGTGGTTAAAATATCACTGCTTGACTAAGCTTGTTATTAATAACTTTGAAAGAGAGTGGACTGAGTAAGGATAGACAAACCTTTTCACTGACTTCTCTCAGGAGCTTAAGAGCAAAATATTTATATAGGAAGGAGACAGTACCTTTCCCTTCTCTAGTCATAGGTAATGTTCTCTTTGGCAAGTTCAAGGCCATTGATGAGCTTTTATTGTTAGAAATCCAAGGCAAACAGAGATGCAAGGAATGGCTTATCAAGGTACACCATTTTCCCTTTCCAAGCACAAAGTGCATCACAGAATTTAAGTAACTCTATTCTGAATCTATCACCATTTGTTTTTCTTTCTTTCTTTCACGCCAAGAAATCCACTTGCTATCTTTTATACTAGTCACGCCTAATAATTCTTAGGAAATAAATACTGATAAATGTCATTGAGTTAATGGTTTTGAGATGGGAATATTATCCTGGATTATCAGAGTAGGTCTTACATCCCATCATTATCGTTTTTCTAACATAGAAAAAGAGGGAAATTTCACACAGGTAAAAGAGGAGAAGGCAATATAATTGCAAAGGCAGAATTTGGAAGAATGCAGTTATAATCCAAGAAATGTCATTATGAGGTACCAGAAGTTGAAAGAAGGAGGAGGCAGATTCCCTTCTAGTTTTTAGAGGGAATTTTGTTCCAGTTCCATAATTTTGTTCCAGTGATACTAAGTTGGGGCTTCTGCCTTCTAGAACTACAAAAAAGTAAATTTCTCTTATTTTCAACCCAATTTAAAACCACTTTTTTCAAGTTGGTGGTGATTTGATACACACATTAAAAACAAGAAATGTATATAAGTAAAAATTATAAAATCTATGTTTTTAATTACCAGCTTTTTCTCAGTGACCGATCCAGGTGCCTGCTGGGCCTTCCACCAGTTTTCCCACCTAAATTGATGTGTGCCATTACAAGGACTAGAATGTGCCAGGCACCATTCTGAAGGCTTTTAAAAGTACTGTTTCATTTAATAGCCAATCTTAGGTTATAAAGATGCTAAGTGTTACAGCTGATACTTGCAGCACAGTTAAAACACAGCAGCAATGACAATGTCCTAAAGCCTCAGGTCACCTACTCACAACCTGTGCCTTGTCCAGGCAGAGTCCAGTGTCTGAGACCACAGAACTTTAGCTGGATGTAAAAAATCCTTTACAGATCCCCTACAACTTGCCACGTGCTCAGTGCTATTTCCTTGCACTCATGACCAGACACAATTTACTGTTGCTCAAATATCAAACCAAGTCTACCATACTCCCCAAATCTCATGCAGCTTCAGAGGTAGAAGCTGCGTCAGTAGAAAAGCATGAGTCAGATAGAAATTCTTCTGTATCCTAAAAGACTCATGTTTATTGATGAATTGGTCATAGAGTTCTGTGGCTGTCATGTTACTATGGATACTTCCCTGTGTTTCTACTGGGCCTTTGGGGCAAAGGTGGAAAAGCTGAAACTGAAAGCTTCCTTTTAGCACTTACAGAGTTCAACTTTCCATGCCATATTTGATAATTAGCTGTGTGATATTCTTCTTTCTGTTCCTTACTCTCTTTTATCACTTGAATCATGGATAATAACATTGGACACAATATCTTAGTAGGTGCTATCCCTTTAATCCTTTTCACAGTTCTACACAGAAAGTATTATTATTGTTATTATTATTATCATCATTATTATAATTATCATCGACATTTTACACAGGAAAATACTGGGAATTAAGAACACTAATTTATTCGTGCTCACAAGCTAATTCGTCTAGCTTGTTAGAGACAGAGTAGAGTTTGGATTCAAATGATCAGGCAATTAAAAACACTGAACTATAAAACCAAATTTTCTTAATAGGAACAAAATTGCTTCTTCATATCTCTTGGGGCAGGACTGAAAAAAAGGGGAAAAAAAGCTAGACTAGAGAATCAAATATGCTTGATAGTAGGCTATCCAGCTTTCAATCATTATGACAAAATACCTGGAGTGAGCAACTCATACGAAGGAAGAGTGAGTTTGGGTTATGGAGGTTTCAGCCTATGACCAACTGACAGTGCTATTTTGGAGCCTGCAGGGAGGCAGTATATCATGGAGGGAGGAAGTGGTAGAGGGAAATCTCATTTCGTGGTGGCTAGGAAACAAAACAAACATAGAGGAAGGCCCAGATGCCAACATCCCTTTCCAGAACATGCTACCAGTGACTTACTTTTCTTCCATTGGGCCACCTCTCTTAAATATTTCAGCATCTCCTGATATACTACGACATAGGGGCCAAGCCCTTAAAAATGGATCTTTGTGGGATACTTGTCTAAACCATAGCACAGTTTAGAAAGAGGCCATCTCTGTTTGGTTCTTCTTTATTCCTTAAAGAGCCAGGTATCATGATTTTTGCCTTTTAGATTGCCTGATCTTTACCACAATGGACATTTGTAATTTGTTATTTTGTAATGTTGTTACTATTTTCATTATATAAGACATTAAAGTATAAGGTGCTTTATCTTAAAAGATCTCTTTCTACCATTGGGTAAAGGAAGGACTTGGCTTTCATCTTCAGCATTCTGTGGGGATAGCTTCTTTGTATAGAAGTGCATTTTTGGTGAAGCTAAAGAAGTTGAAATCTCCTGAGAATCTCACTTTCTTGGGGCATATGACTTTGTAACATTTTGAAAAGTAGAACATTTTAGCGTCAACCAAAATGGCATCTCTATCTGTATCAGATTTATCTCTATTCTCTATCATGTTAGGTAATCTCACACTGTCTTCACACATTTTGAGTCTTTGGTTAATGGAAAATTATACTGGGACTCTCTCTACTTGTGTTCAATAAGATGTATTGATGTAGTCTGTAGTCACTCCCAATTATAATGATAGTTACTGCTACCTGTCTTTGTGCAGGAATGCTTTCAAAAGTTCTTTGCATACTTATCTGAAATGACACCATAAAGATGCAGAGCCAGAAATTGTAATGTGACTATAAGTCTGTTCTATAACATCAGAAGTTTGTGGGTACTAGAAAACAAAAGTTTTAACTATTGAGAGCCAGTTCATTCGTTCAATGTTCTTTATCATGTTAATGAAAAGATTTATTCAAAGGTTTTATTTCTTGTTGATGCCATGTTAATTCAGAAATTCTCATCTATCAATATGTGAAGCTCAGTCAAAGAAGATGCATGTAAAACAAAAGTAGTTAAAATGTCATACTACTCTGCTAAGAATTTTAAAAAACACATGCTTTTTCAAGATATTTTGATGTTTGTAATATTTGCCAACTGTATTAAATGTACATACTTCATGATTTATTATTTTAAACATTCACAATTGTACCTATTATTTATTCTTCTGCTTTTAAAGGCTCAGTGTTTTTGTTTTTGTTTTTATTTCCTGGTACTGGAGCTCAAACTCATGACCTTGCACTTGCCAGGCAGGTGCTTATGCCACTGAGCTAAATCCCCAGCCCTATTCTGCTTCTAAAAAGAGGGACCTTCTTGGTACATGAGGAAGCCCATTTAGTGATATGCTTCAGTTTCTAAGAATTCTAAATCTTCCCTGGCCGTTTCAGCAGGTAATAACTGGCTAAGGAATCAGACCTCTCAGTGAATGGTTGGCAGAAGGAGGCAAGTGGAAGAACGCAGCTATGGGAGTGGTTTGGAAAATGACCCAAGATATAAGGTCTCTAGAGGCAGTACAAGTGAGTCAGATTCTACACACTGCCTGGCCCCAGTGCCTCACTCACAGTATTGTATTTTTCCCAGCCAGGTCTGTCTAATGTATATGCAGCTGTTATTACACCCGAACTCATACCATCCTCTTCATCTCCAGGGGGAGTTTAAAACAGCAGAATTAGAGGCACATTCCTTTGGGTTTAAAAATGTTGCAGTCTTTGAAAGTAAAATTATTGAAAACAAGTGTCCTTAAAAGCAATCTCTCTGTAAATCAGTATTTAGTATCCTTTATTTTTGAAGCTTAGGAGATACTGGTGATGAGGATGACATAAATTTTTGATATCAGCTAACATGCTACCTAGTGTGATGTTCACTATCTCAGTCAATCCCAACACAGAAGGGAACTGAAATTTAAAGAAGCCACACAGCTCTAAATGGCAGAACATGAGCTTAGGGTACAAGAAAAATTAAATTACAAAAGAAAAAAAGAAGGATTTAAAAATATTCAGACATTTCACAATCAGGCCTTGGATCACTGCTGCTTTTCACTGTTTTCCACATTCTAATAAAATGTTGATTACTACTTCTCCTAATCACAAGGAACAGGACAGAGTATGCTCTACACCATATACTGTGTAAAAAAGTAACCCTGGGCAATGAAAGTATCATCTCCAGGATAAGAAATAAAATTTGAATTTAAGAGCCAAATAATGCCTGAATTTCAACCAACATTAATTACCACAGGGAATAGACTTAGAACAGCTAGCAACAAATAGTTGAACATTATTGTTCAATAGTTTGAAGTACTTGAGTTTTGCAATGGTGTGGTTTGAAAGCTTTCCAACAGAAAAGCTATTTTCTTTTAAGAGTAGTGCTCTCTGAAATATTTTCTTTGCTGAAATAATGTGATCCTTAATGACGTCTTATATGACCTAAACTTTAAATAGATCCTATTCTTTCAGCTGACCTCATTTATACTAGATTTTTCCAGGTCAGCAATGAACCATCAACAGCTTCCTGATAATTATTCCTACTTGCCCAAAAAACTGTTAGCCTGTTAGTCTTATCTATGCTAAGAGGAAGCTTTATATGTACCAGACTTCCTCACTGAATAGAAAAAAAACCTAAAATTTTGCAGAAAGGCCCAACATTGATGTTTGAAAATGAAGAAACATATTGAAAATTAAAATGCTGCCCTGTCTCCTGTGCCTACGTGCTGAAATTCTGTGGTTCATCTCTCACAGAATGCTTTTAGTACAGTCAGTAGGACTTTACAGTAAAGGCAGTGGCATGCTAGTCACGTCACGAGTGACTCACTGGGTGGTTCTATCAGAATATATGGACTTTTCAGCTTATGCAGTTACCTGTGTGGTCTGGGTTGAGAAATGACGGGGATGGAATCTTGACTAACAAGTAGATTAGTTCTCTCAAAATGTAACTTTTTAGCGTTAGACTCATCCTTTTGTGTCTGAAGATCTTTAGGAATCTACTACTAAAATATAGCTGCAATATTCTGTTGTCATAAACCCTAAAGCAAAACCAGTGCCTGATAGGAGAAGGTAGAGAGATCTTGTTAAAACTGCTGCAGGAGCCCCAGGAAGAAGAAAAATGATGAAATAGAAAAGTTGCTTTATTCAAGTGGCTCAGCGAGTAGGGAGCTGATGCTGGCCCTGTCTAGCAATTTGTAAATGGGTTATTTGAACATATGGGTCTTAACATGTTCATAGATTGAGGGTGTGTGTTTGGTGTGTATAAAGTGAAAAGGCTTATTATTAGATGCAGCCTCTCGTCAGCACAGTATCAAGTTTCTCAGGTAAAGGCATGCTTTATAATTAAAGGATTTCTGTATCTGCTAATTGCCCATGACATGTACCTTTCTTTTCAAGGCAATATTTTGATTTTCAGTGATGATTTATTACAAATTTATTTTCTCATAAGGTTAAATCCAGTGTGCGCAAGAATGTTTGGATAAGAAGATTCATTAAGATGGCCTTCTTTAACAGGAATAATTCTGTCCTGTCAGAAGAAAGAAGGCTTAAACATGATATTTAATCCAGTGTACTAAATATTTTTATTACTTATTCTTTGGCAATGATGATAAATTTTGACCATGTTATATGGTGGTGACTTTTACATTAAAATGAGCAGACCAGATTGCATTATTAAAAGCTCAGCAAAGCTATGACTGGAAGCTCAAGATACCAAAAAAACATCACTCAGGAGGAGTCAAGACTGAAGGACATGGGATTGAGAATTTCTTTCCATGCATAAGACATTTTTGAAAATATGGTAGACCAGTTAGGTTATACTCTGTTAGATATAAACCAGTGATGTAGGAAAGCAATGCCCAACTGACAAGTGAATGATCTACTGGTGACCATCAGGATGTCCCATTTTTTATGCATCTATTGGAAATAATGGATGGTTACATGTCATTTTCCAATGGTAATGGTACAATATTATTTTTGCCATGCACAAATTAGTTTAAACAACATATTAGGTGTAAACATAAGAACATGTAAAATGAAATAAAATATTTTACAGAACTCTATCTTCTCTTTGTGTCTTTTTGTGTCTCTTCCATTTCCATGTATTTCAAGGAATATTTACACCAATGAGTCTCCACTTCTTTCTGCCTACACCATTCCCATTTCAGGCCATACACTTTTCTGATCACTATGCCAAATCATTTCAAAGCACAAACTCATGCTTGCATGTGCATACTTACATGCACAGAAAACTGAAGGGAAATGTTATGAAAAATGCAAAATGGTCATATTTTCTATTTTATTTTATTAATGTTGTTAGTCTTGACTACTAAAATGAATTCATAACTCTGATGAGTTGTGATCCCCCAGTTCAAAAAAGAACACTTTACACCAGTATTATCCTCTACCCAGATATCTGCAGTGGTCTATTAACTCATCCCTCTTCTGCTTTTCTTTCTTTGATTCCCTCTTTTCCTCTAGCAGCAAGAAGGATCTCAAAAGAGAAATCATCACTCTTCTGCTCAAAGCCTTCAGTGGCTTCTTACCATAAAATTCAAACTCCTCACCACAGCCTACACGATCTGACCTTTGACGATCTAAACTAATCGCATGCCATCTCTCCCTTCCTTAACATACTCTGGCAAGAGACAGCTTGTTTCAGTTCCTCCAGGACATCAGATTCTTTCCTGCTTGGGTACAAGTTGCTCCCTGTGCCAGGAACTCTCTCCAACTTCTGCTGGTTGGGTACAACTTATTTTTCAGTTCATGTCTCATTTTCTTTGCAGATATGTCTTTCTTGACTACCTTGATTTAAGCAGGTCATTTCTTTTGATTAACTCTTTTAGTCTATTGTTCAAACACTTACCACACTTAGATGAAGAAACACTATGGAAGCTGGTAAACTTTGCCCAAGCAACAGGCAAAATGAGACACTGGGAGGAGGACCTACAGCAGGATGTAGCACGATATTTTGAGGGTGTACCTTGTCCATCTTTGGCTCCAGAGTATGAACTTTGCAAATGTGCCTTTATGTGACATATCTTGCCTATAATTCCTGTCTTTACCTTTTTGTTTAGTGTTGAATCACATTCATTCTGATAATTCTAAAAATGTATGTCTTTACTTTGCTAAGAAAGGTAAAGAAAAGGTTTGGCTGCACAGAGGTGGGTAATTTAGACGGCATGGTCACAGAATTAGTGGTGACAGTGATAATCAAAGTGCCAACATCCTACAATGGTTAGAGGAAAAACTCAGAGGCTATTGGTAGAGCTAGGTCTCACTAGCTGGGTATTCTTTTTAAGATTTCTTCTTTCTTCAGAACTTAATTAGGAGGTTTGACATGGTGTTTCCATCTTTGAGCCATCTTTCTTTAGCTCTGGGCGGGGGGGTCTTTTCTCATATGGAGATTATGGTTTTGTACAGGGCCGGTACGGTGGAAGAGACCACATGCTCTATTGTCCTAAGGGCAAAAAGTTCCTGTATCTACTTCAGCAGTTACAGATATACCAGTTGATATTGGTGCAACCCTCACCAGCAGCCAGATGGAAGATGAAGATGCAGGATAAACATTTTTTTGAGTTCAGGTGAGCCCGGGAATCAGCTAAGTTTGTTTGAGCCTCAAGGTGAGTGATATGAGAAAGGACTCTTCAAATCTGAAGTTTGGAGGTCATTTGGTACCAGTGGGCCTAGTATCTAAAAGTAGAGCCACCTGGTTCCTGCCCTCTACCTCTGCTTTTGTTGGCCTCCACTTTTGAACATCATTTTGTACTCCAGTCCCTGCAGAAGCATTAGCTGGTATTGGGTGCCTACAATATGCTCGGCATATTCTAAAGCATATTTCCATGCTGTAAGGCATATTTAGCATGTCCTGAGGCATGGTCTAAGGCATATTTACATGCACGCAATACTGCCCAGTTTGCTCGCTCAGCCTGGCCCTCAGTCACGATCTTTTGTTTATGCCTTCTCAGCCCTGCACTAGGGTGCATTTCCCAAGAGCCATGACATGAATGTACGTGTACTGCAGGTGTTGTTTCCCACAGTATCCATCTTTATGGTTCCATACGATTTCTCTAAAAAGATTTGTGGTAACTATTTTACTCTTTTTTGTTCTCTGAATTTCAGCTTTGAAGAGTTTATTATGGTTCATGAAATGGTGGGGTGTTGTTTAAACAACTAATTGTTGTAAATTCTTATAAGACTGTCAATATCATGAATGAGGGAAAAATATCCATCTCTAGAGTTTCTGCATTCAACCCTGTACCTCATGATTTAATTACTTCAGTTCAGAACAATCTATTCAGCTGTTCCCCGCCAGCCATTGACTTTTCCCAAGCAATGAATAATACAGAAGATGTGATAATAACTAAGGAGGGCTCACTATGGGTTAAAGGAACATTGGGACAGCTGATCTCTGTGCCTCAGGACTTTTGGAACAAACCCAATGTCTTCCTGGGGCCAAGTTGTTTTCAATTACAATTTATTAAAAACAAAATGAAATGGCTATTTTTGGGGCTAAGGTTTGAACTTTTACCCAAATCCTAATTGATCTTGGTTTGTGAGTCTTTTTTTCCCCACTTTGTTTAAAGAAATATCTTATTCTGGAATGATGTAGCAGATAAGAAATACAGAAAACAGTGGAAATTTATCAGCATTTATGGAATTGTAAGGGTTATCTACTGTCAGTAAAAGCAGCCACACAAAGAGAGATTTCAACAGGCAGGAAATGAAAGGTCACCCCTGCAAGGGATGGCCAACTTAGAAATTCGTTTCAGGTAGTTTGATCATATAATATAGCACAGATACTGTGTCAGTTTATGTTCTAATAATACTATGTTTGATATAGTCTACTGAATTGGAATTAGAGTTTAATTTTATACTGCCATTAAATAATTAAAATACATTGTGATATTTATTTGTCAAAAATGATAAAACTAAAGCAAAAAGCAATCAACTAAACATAACTTAAAGTGGCTTTGGTACCAAATGAAAGGGAAGTAGACCGAGGCCAGAGGAGAAGGGAGCTGAGTGGCTGGCTAAGAGGTCCTGGGAAGAGATGTCCAGTTGAAGGCCCTACATTTGAGAAGACCATGACACTCAGCATTGAGACACCATAGCCGTCCACAGGATTTAAGAGAAAGACTTACATTCAACTTTACAAGATAAGCATTTGTGGTAGTGCTTTCAATTAGGTGAGAAAAGCCTTTAATTTTAAGTGGAAGAGTATGGTGATGTTTCTTTGAGTTTGTGCATGTTGAACCCCTCATATTTCATTTTACAATTTAACAATAGCCCTTATATTTCATTTTATGATTTAACAATGGTCACTAAGTGAAATGTTACTGCTGGGGAGGCTTTGTGGATAGGTGACTACTATAAACATCTTAGATTTCTGAAGAGCTAAAGATATTTAAAACAGCATTCCTTTATCCTTATAAGCATATTAGTTTTCATACCATTTACATTGATTTTTTGGTTTGGGATGTATAGTCCTTATATTTAAATGTCCTAAGAATAAGAACAGAAGTCAATGCAGATGTAGATATGCTTATCATTGTAGAACTTAAGTAGCAACATAACACCCTCATAAAAGAATTTTTTACTTGTTAGGACTAAGGATTGAATTTAGTGCTTCATACATAACTAGGGAAGCATTCTACTGTGGATACATTCCCTAGCCCTGGAAATGGTGTGTCTTTATTTTACAACTCCTGTATGTGGGCATAACTTGAAATTGACTAGTCATTACACATCATTGTACATCATCTGAAAAACACAATAGTGGTGGATGTTTCTGAAGTATTCCAGAAACACTAATATAAAAGTTAAATCTGCAGTAAAATCCTATTAATTATATGTAACTGGGACCTCAAAAAAATGAGTCATCAAATCACTGAAAATTTTGAGAATGCTTACTAAAACTTTAAAGTTGGCCATATTACAACTGAAAGTTATCCTAAGTAAAAAAGAGAATTTGTATCAGAGTTATACAGAACACATTTAGATAATTTAGATTATGTGCTAGGTGATTTTAAGGTTACCATAGTGATCATATCTTAAGGTTTAGACTACTATTATAGTGGCTGAATGGCACTAGATTGATTAAATAAACATTTATCTGATTAATGAATAAGGAAATGAGAAAGAAGATGGAAGAAGGAAAAATAACTTAGGGAAAAAATGAGGGGAGATACATGTGTGCACACATGTATTATACTCTTGATAAGGCTGCACTGCCCAGAGCCTCCAGCTGCCACTACAGTCCACAGGTAGGTGTTGTGAGCTATGTTTTGGGTCTTTTTTTGTTGGTTTCTTTTCTTTCTGTTTTTTTTTCTCTTGAAAATTAAAAAAAAATAACAAAAGAGTTGAAGGGAGACAAAAATTAGGGTAACTCATTTTAGTATCATACAGAATGCAGTTTTTTTAATGCCTTTAATGTTAATTTGATCAATACAGGCATTCAAAATATATAATGCAAGTTTTATAGTAACTGTTTTGATCAAATTTGTTTTTAATTAAATTTAGAAGACAACCTAAAATCTTCATTTTGCTGTATTTAAACAAGAAATTTAACCAGACATCTGATTGTTACATGTCATATAGATAAAACATCTAAATAATTAGTTTGGTTTTCAATTTTTTAATTTCAACAGTTGCTATCTTTAGACACAAAGTGGATTAAGGATAAGCCATAATTCAATTTCTTTGAATTATAAAGAAAATGTGACTCAAAATAATGACCTATCCAATGTGAAGAAGGATTACTTTCATGCCAGAAGTAATTTTGTATCATCTTTGTGCTGGGTCTAGAGTTGTGATATATAAAGCAAAATACAATATACTATATAATTACAATGTAGTATGTTCTAGTGGAACTGAAAGTAATTATTCTTACTGTTATCTCTATTGTTTTCATTTTTCTTACAGCAGCATTTTGACTTCTTACTGTTCTTTCTGATTATTGATTTTAGTTTAAAAGTAGCAAGTGAAAAATGTAATATGCTGAGCAGAAGACGGACTCAAATTTTGTCTTTCCAAGAGTTAGGAGTAAACAAAACACAATACCTCCCTCTTGATTGGGTATTTTAACTTTCTCAACAATCCTGTACTGCACAGAACACAGATAAGGGCTGAAGACATTCTAGAAGTAGAGTGGAAGACAAAGTAGAGAGGGGCTGAGATGTGTTATGTACATGTTCCAACTTCCCAGTTATTATATACTGTACACATGTATTAATATAAATAAAAACTGAAAAATAAGAAATTGAAGCATTTCTTTCTATAACCCACAACAAAGGCATTTCCTTTTGGTCTCTGTGAGGGTGCTGAACTACTGTCCACAAAGAGTTCACAAGTAGAAAGTGGAATATGATTAAGAAATTCTGCAATATATATTTGAGGTATTTTACTGAAATTTGGGAGAAAATGCAGACCAAAGAATCCCTAGCATAATATATGATTTTTCTCTTCTAATATTCCAATAGGGTCTTTTGTTAAGTAAAATTAAGAATGTCACTTGTTTTATGCTAACTAATCATGCACTTTCTTAAGGAATGACAAATTTCAAAACCTAAAGAAGTTTTTCTACTGCCCTTCAAAGATATCTTACTGATCTGAAATTTTGGCACTTAGCCATCTTACCCACATGCTCGTTCAAACTTCCTTTTAATTACCAATACTCCTGCAAGAATTCCGAGGTTTACTAGAAATTGATCTCTTCTAGTCTGAAGCTCCTATGGTTCAAATATCAATAACTTTTATAGTTATTTTTCTCCTCTCTACCTTCTCAGTGGATATCTAACTTATGAGCACCCTGAAAGCCTTCCTTTTGGGTAAAAAGTTAAAAGTTGAATTTTTACATAATATTGCTAGAATAAATTCTAGCACCTTATTGTAACATCCTATAGTCTGTCATTCATTTCTACACTCTTAGAATTTTTAAGGTGGTCAGATTTACCTTCCCAGAGTCTTATTTTTTGAAAGATTTTTATTTAGTTTTTGGTACAGGGAACTGAACTCAGGACCTTGCACTTGCCAGACAGTTGCTTATGCCACTGAGCTAATATCGCTGGCCCCCCAGAGTCATATTTGTAGGGAAAAAAGTGAACATGTTCATCATTCTAGCAGCTTCAAGAAAGCCTAGCCTCCGTGTGCTACTGTTGAGTTGGTACAAGTTTTAAGAGGTGGGATATAGTGGAAGTTAAGCCACACGGGCATCACTCTTGGTAAAGGCTAATGCAAGTCTCACAAAGTCAATTCTCTTGAGAGTGATTTGTCATAAAAAGAGCAAACTTGGCCCTTCAATCTTTCTGACTTCCTTTCTTGCCATGTTATCTCTTCTACATGCACTGCTGGCACCATGATGCCATATGCCATATTGTGACACAGGCAAGGGGGCTTTAAACAGAGTTCAAACAGATGTGGTCACCAGATCTTGGAATGTAAGCTTCTAAAATTGTGAGCTAAATAAACAATAAAATTGTTTTCTGTATAACACAGTAATAGAAAACAGGCTATCATTTTAAAGTACATCTTTGAAATGTTAAATGTTCATATAAAAGACATCAACTATCAGTGGCCAACATATGTACTAACACAGTTACAAAGAACTGGCTGGAAATGTATCAAGGTGATGATAGATCTATAGAAATAAATTTATTTTTCACAAGGTACACAAACATTTTGGGCCGAATCTATTTCAGAAAGGAAGAATAATTTATTATACCCTTTACAAAGTCTCACAAGTTCCACAAAGTAAACATCAACATTTTCTTCAGAGCAACTCTACATTTTCCGGCATGGCAATAAAGAAGGAAAAAATTACAATAAAATATTAAAGTTTACTTATTTACATTCAGTAGTTTTTAAAAACATACAATATGTGTATTCTTGGTTTATACTTTGCCAAATGAATGTAACTTCTTCACACATCTTTTGTTCAATATAAAGAAAACAGTCTAGTCCATGGGCGTTGCAACACTGAAACAGCAAGTATTTCACTGAGAATGACATGTCAAAACAGGAAGAACTTCTGACATAATTAGCACTAATAACAGTATAAGGAAATATTGGCTAATCTTTCTGATGAAGAATTTCATTAAAGGAAAATCTGCATTGAGTTTAAGTGCTATAATGCAGGTCTGACCAACAGTATCTGTTGCCTACATATTGAATTTCCTTAACTCATTGATCTGTGACCTTGAATGGAGTTTGTTTGTTTGTTTTTGTTTTGTACCAGGGATTGAACTCATAACCTTGCACTTGCCAGGCAGGCACTTACATTCCTGAGCTAAATCCCTGGCCCTGGAGTTATTTTTAATGTGGATTTTAATATACTTAAATATTTTAATATACTTAATACTTAATATACTTAAATATTTTTAATATACTTCAAATAAATACAATTAAAAATAATATCATACAAAATTATACTTAATAAGATGCTCAACAGTAGAGTAAAGCTGTTTATAAACTATTGATAAGTTGGAATATAGCACACATAAAGGACCCTCTGTGTAGCAAAAAGATTCCTTCAAATCTAGCTATTTGTTATTGATCATTTAAATCCACTAATGCAATGTGGCTAATAGAAAAGTTGCTGACCCATAAGAGTAAGTGAGTAATTTTAACTTCTCCATAATTAGATGTATAAACATGGTGGAAATCAGCAGGCTT
Organism: Dolichotis patagonum; assembly: GCA_004027295.1. Taxonomy (NCBI): domain Eukaryota; kingdom Metazoa; phylum Chordata; class Mammalia; order Rodentia; family Caviidae; genus Dolichotis; species Dolichotis patagonum. The sequence goes on along the minus strand of PVJX010000462.1, from coordinate 67,405 downwards.
TCCTTCATCTATAAAATTCAAAAGTATAATAGTTTTGAGAATAAAATAAGACAATATAGAGAAAAAGGCCTGTAACATTAGAAAAGTTAATTTTTTAATTATTAGCAACCTTCAATTATTAAATTGTTATTCCCAGAGTAACTTGTAAATTATGACTTAGTATGTTCTTTGTCTTTTATAGGCCCTGAGTAAGCATTTATTTCCTTGAAGAAACATGAAAAGAATCATTTCAAAAGCACTGTTTCCTATCAAAAACTTCATGTCTCAAGTGAATTTGGACTTTTTTACGTGAAACACTCAGCTGCTACTCTACTAACACTCACTGGACAGCAGGGAGACCTCTAACTTACTGTGCAATGCATTCTATTCTGTGTGCATGCTTGGAAAGGGGCGCTGGCCCACGGTGGATTCAGAGATGACCGAGATTTTCTCTACAAAGGAAGCTAGCAAGGCGGGCGGGGGGGGGGGCTCTTCTGTTAGTGCCACCGCTCTGCCTGCACGACACAGTGCTTCTACAGGATATGTTGCTTTTGTGAACAGGACCAAAGGCTAGAAGCAGTGGAAGGTGGAAAATCAATGAAGATAGAGTATACAAGATGGCGTGGAAAGACCAAGGCGGGACATGATTATGAAAGGCATACTGGTTAGAGGGCTATGACAGAGAGGGAGACCTACTAGACTTAATAGCAGTTCTATGAACTCCTCTGTTGTGGTATGAGCTTGGAAAAATAATTTTGTTTATTTCCTATCTTCCCAGGTAAACCATTTATGAGAAGACAAGAAGCAGAGAAAAGGTGGGGAACTGGGACTATTAGGAGTATAACTGGGCCAGTGTCCAAATCCTCCACTGTTTCCCTGTGGGTTTCTTAAAACATGAGAAACCTCCATGAGGCTGTTAGCTTGCTACCTCTCCAACGCTAGAGAAGACACTCTTGGCTGCAGAAGAACTCTCCTATCAGCTCAATCAGGTCATTCTGCATTCTAGCCCTCAGCAGTTGCTTGAGGATAAAACACTTTGGTCCCCATAGTTATATCCAATCTGAACATCCAGACCATGGAAAGTAAGAGAGGGCAGCATCAACTCAACTTTAAGTCTAAAGAGAAGATGGGGGGGGCAACTTCTAGACTTTAACAGACTCCCAGAACAAAAGGAAGCCACACACATGGGTCTGATTGAAGGCTCTGCCCCTTCATTTAGTAACTTAACTTTCTTGTGCCCTTTTTCCTGTTTGGGAAATGGGGATATAATAGACAAACTGCTTTTAAAAAATTTAAAATAAATAAATTTATCTAAAATATTGAGAATACATTACTTGGTAAATAATGACAAATTTAATAATGGAAACTATTATTAAGGTCAAGATCGAATCTTTCTTACTGTATTCAGGTTAGATTGACTGTCAGTGTAACTTGTGTGTTGAGATCAACTAGTGACAAGTGTCTTATTCCCTATAAAGTAAGGCTTTCCTTTTAGAACTTCATATAAAGATATTTTGCTCACCCAGAAAGCAGTCTAGACTGTTCATGTTTCAGTTTTGTTGTGGTCTTAACTTCATCAACTCACAGCATTATATAGTTATAGGTTTATTTTTCTTTTCAAGTGGGGAAAAGTAAATTGTTTATCAGATAGATTCAGAAGCTAAAGCCTCCTAATCCCTCCTCCAAAATCAAATCCATCTAAATTTAATGAACAAGTAGCTATGTTGGGAAATATTTTGGCTGTGAATATGTTTAGAAAGTGTAGAATTTCTCATTTGATAATTATTTTGGTTATCCAGAAAAAAGTAAATTAATGCTTGCAATTACAGAATTTGCAATTTAGTGTAAGAATGAATACATTTTGTTAGACTGTAAATATTATCTCAGTTTGAAGACCGAATGGTGAACAATATATCCTTTCATTCAACACTATGTACCAAGTGGTAAGTATGCATTAGACATACATTAATCCAAAGATTAAATTAATCCAAAGATTAAATTAAAGACACTGCCAAAAGTAAGATGTTCTAGTGCAGGAGGCAGTTGGGATCTAAATTATGGCTGGAGTAGGGAATGCGTTCTTAAGTGTAAGGGAATATCAGCCACAAAGCACTGGAAGCTAGAGGGAAATAGAGTGTTGTCCCATGGTCACTGGGACTCATCTTTTGCCAGCACAGGGCATCACCCAGTAGACCCTTTGCATCTAGCTTCATTCTCTGCTTCCATCTTTCAGCTGAGCATTCTTTTCGTGGGAGCAGCTGGACAAAGGTACCTCTGCTGGGGAAAGGGTCCCCACTTAAGAGAACCAGGCTGCAGTAGCTGATGGTGTAGTGCAAACCATGGCTGAGCCTTGAGTCAAGATCACTAAGCAGCTTGTAAATAATTGGCAGACTCCTCATACCTGCAGGAAAAAAATAAATCTCGGTATTTATAGATGCTCAGAGATTTAGAAATTTTGTTTTGTATTTTCGTTTTTTGAGGAAAGGTTAAAATAAACTACAAAATAATGACAGTGGGACTAAGTCCTTGCTTTTGTTTTTGTTTTTTGGTGCAGAGTATCTAATGTATGATCAACCCCTTCGGCCTTGTTTTAAGAAGGCAAAGAATTCATATCAGCCTTTGAAGGAAATATTTAAAAAATCTTCCTTTCAAAAATCTTTTTGTTATTTGTGCTTTTGCTATTTGTGGTTTTCAATAAGATACTAGCTCAGCCACAGCATAATTCCTGGCAATAAAAACTAAAACACAGTCAAATGAATTCTGTTCAAGCCTTGACTGTTTTATAAGTTGTAGAACTTAGGCTAGTTTCTAAGACTCTTGGTTCCTCTGCTTCCGAATTGCTATTACATGGGACTTTCTTTAATTTAAGGTCAAGGCCGTATTCTGTACAAAGACCGCAATGGAATATAGGCTGACAGTGCTCAGTAAATTTTGCAAGTGTCACAAACTTTACTCCAGTGCACTATCAATCTCATTTCTTAACAAGGGAGTCTACAAATCCTATCTCAAAATTCTCTAATTCTTTTATGCTCATCCTTGTTTGGATAATGACTTCCAATTTTCCCCAACTATTTAAAGAATGTTCACTTTTTGCAAGATCCAACGTAAATGACACTGCACTTCTGGATTTCTCTGTTACCACATTGCAGCCAATCCACCACCCCAGTGTTGAAACATAAGTCCCTTCTAACACAGATGCAAACGAACCATAATTATGTACTGGTGTGTTATGCTCAGGAGACCAGGGGAAATATAGTTATTCCTAAACCCACAGCCCTTACCTGCATGCCTGGCACATAAGAGCTCAGCCATGCACATACATACACATGCGCGTGGCCCCGTAAGATGCCTTCCCTTGTGGACGGCTGGACAGAGGAACTTGTAGGTGTGCTTGGAAGGAGGCAGTGGGTTTTCAAGGGACCGTGTAGCAGTGCTCACACTCCTCTTCTCCGCCTAAGTTTAACCAAGTTTAGGTGCTAGGGGACCTGGCTTTGGCCTAAGGTCTAGTCAGGTTTCCGGGTTTGGAACACAGTGGCGCGGGGCACCGGCAGGGGGCGGCGTAGCTACGCAGCTGTACGAGCCTAGGGTGATACCCCGAATGTCACCCTAGCCCAGGAGCTCCACAGCTGTAGGGTCTAGGTCGAAGCACCCCGGGCTTAGAGCGGAGGACCCTCCCCCTTGCTTGGCGGCCAAGCCCGCGCAGGGTTTTGGCCCAGAGGTTCTGGGTTCGTTTGGAAAGAGGTGGCGAGTGGGCAACAGATGGCGCGAGAAAGCGGGGCGCTTTCTAGCAAACTCGGGAGTGTGAGCGCCAGTGTGCGTGGGTATAACCGTGACAATTCTAGAGCTCTGCGCAAGCGACCTAGACTGGAGGAAATTTGTTTACTGCCTTTCGCTTCGTTCTTTTAGGCGGCGTGGGAACATCTCAACTGAAATTTTTATCCATTTGAAAAAGGCAAACCTTAACCGGCAGCGAGGACGGCGCGCCACCCTCTCTGCTCTCCCTGGGGCCGCGCACTCTCCTCGGCGCGCTCCCGCCCGGGCCTCGCGATTGGCTGCGGGCCCGGACGTCACTGCGAGGACGCGCGCCGGCCCCACTTGCTCCCCGCTGCTCGCCCCGCCGCTCCGCCGCTCCTGCTGCTGGCGCGCTGCGGACAGCACCGCCCCCGCGTCGCCTAGGGCTCGCCCCGAGTTCCTCAGGGCTTCCCGAGATTTCCAGAAACGAAACTCAGCTATCGGCAAGCCTTTTCCCTAGCGTACGGGTCTGTTATGCACGTTCAAGTGGACGCAGAAGTCCACACTCGGTGGAGCGTGTTTTTGCACGGAGCACGGTCTAGCTGGACCGGGACACATTGTGTGAAGGGAGGTCCTGAGGAACCCCCAAACCCCTGGTATCTGCATCTCGCTATCTTGACGCGCCGACTCTCGGGAGAGTTTTATGTCTAGGAAGTTCCCGCTGTTGAGCGATTGTAGTCCTGGTTTCTGGGGGATTGGAGTGTTTTCTCGTTGGGTAAAGAGGGGACGCAGGGCGTACAGCCACGCAGCGAACCCTGACCCCCGCGTTCAGGCAGTTAGCGCTCGGCTGGCTCCTCAGGCCAACTGACCGCAGAGGCGGGGGGCGGCGCCCTATGCAGATGAGGAGGGTGTGGCCACCGCTCTGCTCCGGGCCCCGGAAGCCCGGTATAAAAAAAGTACTGAAGCTACTTCCCCTGCTCAATCGCTAAAGCTCCGGGCGCGAGCGAGTGCGGGTCGCGAAGGCACCAGGAGCCGCCACCTCCCGGACCACTGCAGCCTGGGCGGCAGGGGCGCGGGTGGGGGCGTGGGGCGGAGTGTCAACGCCGGCCACGGAGATCTGAGAAAGACGAAGTTGCTAGAGCGCCTGCCGGGAGCGCACGCGCAGCTCCTGGAACTGTTGTCGCCGCGCGCTTCCTCGCTCGCCTCACTCCTAGAAGGGGCGGCCGCCTCCAGGTGACACAGACGGGACTCTCCCGCTTGCGCTTTCCAGATGCATCCGAGATACTTTTGGTGCGGGGCTGTCTTGCGGGGCGCGGCGCGGGGCTGGGGACGGCAGGGGAAGGGAGGGAGCCTCTCCGAGGAGTCTCCGGGCCGAGGTCGTCCGTGGAGGGGACGCGCTGTCCCCTGCACAGCCTTTGCTGCCGCTCGTCCTCACGCGCGCCTATCCGTTCTTTTCTTTTAGGACTGACCAAGGCCAAGTGGCTCTCGGCGGACACTACATGGCAGAGGGCGAAGGGTACTTTGCCATGGCCGAGGACGAGCTGGCTGGAGGCTCCTACATCCCCCTGACCGGCGACTTCAGCGGCGCCGATTTTGGCGGCGGTGGCAGCTTAGGCGGGCACTGCTTGGACTACTGCGAAAGCCCCACCGCGCACTGCAACGTGCTGAACTGGGAGCAAGTGCAGCGGCTGGACGGCATCCTGAGCGAGACCATCCCGATCCACGGGCGCGGCAACTTCCCCACGCTGGAGCTGCAGCCCAGCCTCATCGTCAAGGTAGTGCGGCGGCGCCTGGCCGAGAAGCGCATCGGCGTCCGCGACGTGCGCCTCAACGGTTCGGCCGCTAGCCACGTCCTGCACCAGGACAGTGGCCTGGGCTACAAAGACCTGGACCTCATCTTCTGCGCCGACCTGCGCGGGGAAGAGGAGTTTCAGACTGTGAAGGACGTCGTGCTGGACTGCCTGTTGGACTTCTTACCCGAAGGGGTGAACAAGGAGAAGATTACACCACTCACGCTCAAGGTAAAGCCGCTGGGGACCGGTTAGATTCTGACCTGAGACTGGCGGGTACGGCCGGCAGTGGCGGCGGGAGGGCAGAGGGCCAGCGTCAAAAGCGAATCTGCTGCCCTCAGGGGCTTGGGAGCGCTAATTTCTTTTTGTTTTTCTCAATGAGTGATTTGCGTGCGTGGAGGATATCTAATGTTTTACTTTAACTTGGAGCTTCAGCGCCACAACTCTTCTCCGGCTTCCTCTTCTGTCTTCCATTCTCTTCCTTCCCCTTGTGGCTTAACTCTTGGCTTTCCTCACTGAAATCTTGTCTGGAGTAGATTCTGATAGGTGGAAGAATGAAATGATGTAAATAATTTTTTTGGCTCACACTATGGTATAGTCTTTGGGAAAACAGCAGCCTGAAGCAGAACTGAGTCAATGGGTTTTTTATTGTACTGGAAAATGTGACTAGATTTAAAAGCTGCTTTCAGCTGACTCCGTGTGTTAAATATATATTCTATTCGGTGGTTCTCCGTGTTGGTTCGCATGTTAAGGGTATAGTGGTAGCACAGTCTCCTCCACACCAATACAAGTTTAGATCACGTTTTATGTATAATTAGTAAAATTGAAGGCAATTTAGTTCTTACTTGACTATAACTGTGGATCTGTAGAATGTTCCTGGAGGGACACTTCAAATACTGATTGATCACACTGATTGCTTTAGGGAGAGGTGAACTGGGTGACTGGGGACAAGGCTGAGAAAAAGACTAACTCAACACCTTGTGCCTTAGTCAGTTTTTTGGTAGTGTGTCTTGAATATTGTGTGGCTATTGTGACTATTAGACCATTTAAAAAAAAAAACACATTTCAAAGTCAGACATGACAACAGAGTCTCTTAGTATTCTGCTTTGTCTGCCAAAAGCCTCAAACTATTACTTCTAGTTTCTCTCTCAGACAGTAAAACTACTCGTTAAATCTATTTTTTTGTACTGTTTTCAGAAGACTGTTTAAACCTGTAGGTAGTGTTTTGCTGAACCTTGACAAAACAAAAACGAAATAGCAAAATAATTCTCAGCTGTGAAGAGGATGTATTTATTTACTGTTTGTCCTAGGTTTGCTCATTTTGTTTTATCTTTTAAATTGTAGGAAGCTTATGTGCAGAAAATGGTTAAAGTGTGCAATGACTCTGACCGGTGGAGTCTTATATCCCTGTCAAACAACAGTGGCAAAAATGTGGAACTGAAATTTGTGGATTCTCTCCGGAGGCAGTTTGAATTCAGTGTAGATTCTTTTCAAATCAAATTAGACTCTCTTCTCCTCTTTTACGAATGTTCAGAGAACCCGATGACTGAAACATTTCATCCCACAATAATCGGTGAGAGCGTCTATGGTGATTTTCATGAAGCCTTTGATCACCTTTGTAACAAGATCATTGCCACCAGGAACCCAGAGGAAATCAGAGGGGGAGGCCTGCTTAAGTACTGCAACCTCTTAGTGAGGGGCTTTAGGCCAGCCTCTGATGAGATCAAGACTCTCCAGAGGTATATGTGTTCCAGGTTTTTCATCGATTTCTCAGACATTGGAGAGCAGCAGAGAAAACTGGAGTCCTATTTGCAGAACCACTTCGTGGGATTGGAAGACCGCAAGTATGATTATCTCATGACCCTACATGGAGTGGTGAACGAGAGTACAGTGTGCCTGATGGGACATGAAAGAAGACAGACTTTAAACCTTATCACCATGCTGGCGATCCGGGTGCTAGCTGACCAGAATGTCATCCCTAATGTGGCTAATGTCACATGTTATTACCAACCGGCTCCCTATGTAGCAGATGCTAACTTTAGCAATTACTACATTGCACAAGTTCAGCCAGTGTTCACATGTCAGCAGCAAACATACTCAACTTGGCTACCCTGCAATTAACAATCTTAAAAATATGCTGTGGGGAAGCCATTTCAGACAAAATAGTAAAAAAAAAAAAAGAAAAAAGAAAAAAAAAGGAGTAACCCACCCCTAACTGGGGATGTGTTTTGTGCAATGATGATATGCTCCTGGTTTTAGGCTTGGCAAAGTTTATGGATCTTTACATTGGTGTGGGAACATGATCTAGAAATCATGACCCTCCTTAACTCTCCCCTTGCCTTCTACTCAATTGGCCTCTACCTTGAAACAAAAGAGACCTGTCATTCAAAGCATTCGGGTTCTCTTAAAACAAGGGAAAAATTATTGATGACAATATGGGTTTGCAGTAACTGCTCCCATAGCTTTGCCATGGTGTGGAAAAGTGGTTGAAAAACTTTTAAGGTGGATTCACTAAAGGGAAAATAGGAAAATTTATCAGTTCAGGAGTTCAGATAGTAACAATACAGGAAGAAGGGGAACTCCAACATAGGGATTATTAATCTGAGGCCTGTAGCAAGTACTGTCTGTGGAATGGCCCTGCTGGGCTAACAGAAACAGCCTGCTCCGCATGGACAGTAGTAGGTTGGTGCAGTTCTAATAACAAATAGTAGAACTTGTGATGACACAATCCATTAATTCCAGCTGCGTACATAGCTCGCATTTTTTTTTAATATAAAATGCAAGCGAAAACAGCTGTAGTGAAGAAAATATGCTCAAGGACCAAAGATTTAACGATAAAAATACCCAAGTACAGAGATATAGAATATAGTTACTATATTTGTTACACTCCAGTATACATCAAAGTGCCTGTTGCTTTCTGGAAAATTTGAAGTGGAAAAATTATTTTATGGTTTAATAGTAATTTTATTTTATCAGGGACTCAGAAAAAATAAAACAATATATAAGCTTGTGAATGGTGGAGGAAGTGCCCTATTTTTTCTTAACAAATACATGTATAAAGTTGATATTGTTGGTGTGATGTTACCATAGGTACATGTGTATATTATGTGTGCATATGCATACATGCTATATGTGTATATATATACACACTACATTGACTATGATCTAGAGCAGTATCAAATAGAAAATGTTTAAATACTATGTGCTTTTATGTGTAGGATGACATGAAATGTGGGCGTACTGCAATGATGAATTAAAACCCACATCTAAACAAATCAAACGGGGTAGGGGGACAAGTAATATATTTGATAAGAGCAGAGATTATACATTTTTGGTGAGGTTTTGGGGTTTTTGTTTGTTTGTTTTGTTTTTGTGAGCCAGATTATCCCACAAATGGCAGAAGTTTGGCAGAATACTTTCTTAAAAACTATTTGAACTACCGTCTTGACAATTTGAGCCCATTTTTTCTTTCTTTTTAAAATAATTACATACCTCCAAGGTATGTAATCTTGTGGATCATGAATTAGTGGTAGGCTACCTAAATCTCTAACTGCTAAAAATAATTTCTGGTGATCTGAACACTACTTATAAATATTTAAATGAATTTTTAAATGAATGCATTCAGCATTTGAGGACCACTAGAATTTAGTAAATGTGAAATGACCCTTTTTAAAGAATATTTGCACAATTGCATAAAGTTTATATATGATATATATATTATATATAACATTTTATAGATTTATGCCAGTATGATGAGACATCTTTGATCTGGTTGTCTTACTGCATTTAAATACTTAGTACTGTATTTTAAATTTAATCACTTTGCATTAAATCAAACCCAACTTTATTTTCTCTTTTTCAAGAGACCAGTTATATACTCTTGTAAAATGAACTAGTGTTACTATTTTAGTTTGACAACAGCTAATCCTAAAACCACAAAACCACCCCTTTTCCCACCCCTCTGGTCTCCAAAAATGCATTTGGTAAAACCATATAATCCCACCAACCCTATCGGTCAGCTGCCTACTATGGTAAGTCCCCTAATGATCCAACCAGAAAAATTTTGTCATTGAAGAGAGACCAGGGAAGAAAATAGCATTCTCCTATTGAAGTGTAATTTGTTTGTCTGCTATCTGGGCATCTTTCAGATGTGAAATACTGCATTAATCCAGGCTCATCTCTCTTGGATACCTTTTGTGCATCTTTCTTTGAAGCCTTAAGGGAAACTTGATTTGTTTGCTGTAGCAGCCTACTGGCGAGCTGTGTCAGAGCTGTGAGATGCCCTGCACTGCCACTCACTTTTTCTAGGGAACTCTTCTGCTCCCATATTGGCTCAGACTCCCTCACCCCAGCCCTGGGTTTGAAAAATTTATTGCAAAGTCCTAGGAAACATTATTCAACTTGCAGGTTAAGCCTGGCAGTCATCTGTCAGAAATCAGAGCTCTGCCTACTTGGCTATTTGGAAGTTTTCTCAAAGAAAACTAGAGGAATGCTGAGGAACAGATGAGCAGCTGGGGATCTGCTTTCTTTTCATCCCAACTGGACAAATGAGTTGTCTACTATTTTAAAGAGTGTGGAGGTGTGGCTCTTCAGTAGCAGCAACCTGCTGTTAATTTATGACACAGGTTTTTGTTTGCAGGAGGGCCTTTTTTGAAAATATGCTTTTCATTTATTTTCTCAAATATTTATATTCTTTTCTTGCTTACTTCAGGGTTGGTAGCTTAGTTGATACCTGGCATTCAGTTAGAGCAGCCTATATTCTGCAACTTTTAGCATTTACTTTGAGACTTATATAATTTATTTCTATTCTGTGTGGACTATAGTCCTGTGTATATGTAGTTGAATGTTCAGTGTGATATATGTCTTTGTGGATGTGTGGCCTAAAAATCTGAATGTGTGGTGAGAGAGCTGCATGTGTAGGTCAGAGAAGAACAGCTCTCAACTCCTGATTGGTGCCTGTGATTAGTTTGCTTTGGTGTTTATGTGGCCTAGTGTGCTGTTACTTTGAAATAGGAAGAAGTCTTTTACTTCTGGAAGCTCCTCTCACCTATCCAGTCTGGCATGTCAGAGAACACTTAAGCTTGTAACATGCCCTCTTAGAAAAGTTTACTTCATCTGCGATAAATCCAGCTGCTTCAGCAACTCCTACACCAAGACAGACTTTTCCCTTCCGGAAATGAGATTGAGGATATGCTCACTTTGGTACTGGGTGGCCTGTTTCAACATAGGTCCAACAAAGGCAAGAATGGAAGAGCTTCTGTACTCCAAGCCAAGAAGGAGATGAAATAAGTGAACATACTATTTGTGCTACCCCTTTCTGTTTGCTTATTGTTGTTTGCTTTATTTTGCATAAGGTTGTTTTTCAATGCAGTGCTTGTTAAATAAATATTGTAAACTGTTTTGTAAATGAAATGTATTATGTTGAAAGCTGTCAAAAGCTGTCAAAATAAGCTTTTTTGTTGTTGAAGATGAAGTGTGTTAGATGAAACCAAAAAGTAAAAAAAAAAAAGTGACTTCATATATATCACCTATTTGAATATAATCTTTCTTTAAGATTTCTTTTAGCATAGCCTTTTCAGTGCTAAAGAAGAATCTCTATATAATATTTTATTATAATACTGGCTTGCTAACAAAGTAAATGGTAAAGGTACAAAGTGGGAAGATGTCAAGGTAACTGGAAAGACTTGCTGCAAAGCTTTGCAGAATGAAGGAGGCCCTGCCTGCTGGCTGTCTCTCCCTCCCACCTCTATAACCATTGCCTGTTCGGAGGCATCCTACTGCAGCAAGCTGCACTTTGGGTCACTCTTTTGGAATATTGTAACTGTAGTGTGTCACAGGCAGAAAAGGAGTTGAGTGAAAATGGACTCTTGAAAACTGACAAATTTGAATCAGTGCTAGAGGGAACAGATTGTGAAATTTGTTTACAGCATCCAATATTTGGATTTTTTTGTAAATAAAAAGAAGTTATTTTTTTCTATGGATTTGTGTTTGCTGTCTTTGGTGTTTTGCCATGGCTAATGATGATATCTTCTGAATCCCAAAGAATGTCCATTAGGAAGCACATGGAAGTCTGTGGAGAAGACCAGCCTTCAGAAACAGTCTGATTGGAGCACAGAAATGAACAGGTCGGGCTTCTACCCAGCCCTTGTCTGACTCAGCTTGAAAAGAATCTAGCTGATAGGTGCCCGACTTCTGTGCAGGAATGTAGCAGTGTTAAGTAGCGCAAAAGACAGTGCTGACTTTGAGTATCAGTAGAGACCCATGGGTGCTTCCAGGGTCTAGGAGCACTAGGGAGGCCTTACATTTCATGAGTGACCTAAACACTAATTCCATTGTCACTGGTTGCGTACATATCATTTATCTGAAGTGCTGTCAGGTTATTCAGTATTTTAATTCAGGTGAAAAAACTATTTGTAGCCAGGAATTGGAAGTAGAGAGAGGGAAGACAATCCAAGGATCCAGTACATTACAGTGTGTGTATACACATGTGCGTGTGGCTGATGTTAAGATGTCTCCCTTGTGACTAACTTGTAGTGTAACCTCACCTGTTTAAATTTCTAGAAGGTATACATTTTATATTAATTACAGTTTTACTTTTGTATTTCTGAAGACTTTCTCAATATTAGTATGAGAAGCTGAGGATCTTAGGCTGCTATAGGACATATTTATGGTACTAAAACCATTTAAAGCTTTGTTGCATAGAATGCATGTTTGACATTGCTTCTATGAGTCACTCCTGGTGTTAAATGCAAGCTTGTTTCACACATAAAAATATAAAGTGGTTATTTGGTTTGATAATGGTATATATATATATATATGTCATTCTCTTCCTTTGTTGCAATCTTTTCATTCTAAAACCAATCTTTCACATGTCTTTGGTCATAATGTAATTCTTTTTAATCAAAGATTGAATAAAGATGGTGCATATTAACTTCTCCTAGACTTGGAGACGTACTTCCATTTCTAGTGAGTTACCAGGCTGCACTTAACTAAGCCTAGATAAAAATAATCCACCTCTTCTTTACTTAGGAACCTCATTCTCTAAGCATTAAATTCTTTGAAGACAAAAGGCAAATATTAGTACCCAAAAATAAAAAGGAATTAAAATCAGAGTTTTTAAATAGAGGCAATATATTTATAAATGGTTATAACATTGTTACATTTTGTATTAAAATTCTAAAATATTTGTAATATTAAACTGCAATTTCTTCCTCATTACCAAGTTTGAAGTCAATGATATTAATGTCCTTCAGTAACTGGCAGATTCACTCAGGCAGGAGAGGGGCAAGGTAAGTGGTCAAGATCACAGTGGCTTTCACTTTGCAAGACCTAAATCTTCCTGGCTAATGCCATCGTCTAATAAAAGGAACTGGGGTTCCTTGGAGAAGTAGCTAAATGTAAATCTAGGGCCAGAGAAGGAAACACAACAAGAACCTAAAATACCTTGTAGTTTTGGAAAGCAAGAATATATTTTTTAAAAAAGATAAAGCTGAAACAATGAGAGAAGTCAAAAGGACACAGGTATAAACTGACAGCATTCTACTGGACGAAGAATTTGAGCATCAAAATAATGCATTAAATTATAACTCAAAATATATTCATGCGTCAACAAATGATATCAACAATTATATCCACAAATGACTGAATACATAAGTGAAAAGGCAAATTGCCTGTATGGAATTCCAAATAATCTGTGTAGATACTGCCCCCTCAAGGAGCAGAGATTAACTCCTGATGTCTTAAATGTGAGCTACACATTGTGACTTCCTTGCAGAGTGTAGTGCCTGTGTAGGAAGAAGGAGAAGAGAGTAATGCCCCAAGGCAGAAAACTAATCAGCACTATCTAAGCTACGTGATCAAGGTCTACACGAAGAGTGTGAAGTCATGATGATAGCATGTATCTTCGTATGATGTGATGAGAATGGCATTTGAGAATTCTATAACACATCACTCAGGACTCCTTAAATAATTAAAACAAGGAAGTCTGAAAACTTCCATAGCTAAGAGGAACCCAAGAAACTACCAAAGAAATGTAATGCATTCTAGATGAGGATTCAAGAACAGAAAAAGTTGGATAAAACCTAAAGAACTGAGAATGAAGTATTACTGAGATGATAATTTGTCAGTATTGGTTTATTAGTTGTAAATGCACTGTAATAATATAGGATGTCAATAACAGAGGAAATTGTATGTGAGTTGTATAGGGATTCTTCATATATTTTCACAATGTCTCCATAAATCTGAAGCTACTCTCAAAAGTTTATTAAAAATGAAGACCGAGTGACCCTTCTATGCTACTTCTAGGGAATGACTATATTTATAAAAATAACAATGAATCTTATTTCTCAGTAACCTTTTACTTAAAAGTATTAGGAGGTCTTATGAAGTAGTGAAAGTAGGTGATGTTTACTCAAGTTTTACAGACGTTTTATCTACACATTTAAGGGAAACTGAATGCAGTTAAAGAAAGATGATTTTATAGGCAATGCTTTTCTGTAGAATAGTGGTAGGAATTAATAGTCAAAGATTCTTGAGGAATGCATTCTTTTTATACTAAAAGAATCTAATATTAATAAAGTGTTGCAGGGAACCATTATTTAATATAAATAACCAGTTCCACAACCTATCTGCTTAGCTAAGCTTATCTTTTATCATAGCAAGTGTTCTTGAAGTGGAGGACATGTGTATTTAAATTTACTTTTACAATTTAATCACTATTATTTGGAATAACCCAAAAATACAGATTGATTGATTGGCTGATTTATCTATTTGAGATAGGGCCTTACTATGCAGTTCAGGCTGGCCTTGAACTTACTATGTAGCTGAGGCTGGCCTCAAACTCATGGTGATCCTCCTGCCTCAGCCTCCTAAGTGCTGAGATTGCAGATGTGTGCCATCACACCCAGCAAAAATACAGTTTTAAAAAATAGACATCCTTAGAAATTTTTAAAATTAATAATTTCAGCTCAGCAAGTTATAAAGCTAGGAAGAGACTGATGCTTTCTTGCTTAGAGATAATGTGCACCCTGAACTCCAGTAATTTGTGAGTGCGGGGCTGTTATTGCTAATCTCAATAATGGTAAGTTCCTTTCAAGATCCCTCTCAGAAACTATTGATTTTTTTAGCACAGTGTATACTTATCTGTAATGTTAAGATTTTGTGGCATCATCTGGCCGTGTCAATAGAAAGTGGCTGAAACCCTGTTTTTTTCAGTTTTTCTTCTTTTAGCAAAATTCTACATCATGGGCTTGGCTAGGCAATGTGGATAATGTTGTTCTATAGATTAATCCAAAATTACATATTATCTATGATTTTCCTACAACTTTTCAAAGAAGGTCAAGGAAATTATAGTTTATATGTTCTTCATTTTAATAGGGGATAGTTAAAACTGTCAAGATAATTTATACCATTCTGGAGTCCAATCATCAGAGAAGAGAAGCAAAGTCAGTTGGGTTCAAGGCCCAAAGGTTAAATTAGGGTTGCCAGATTTAGTAAATAAAATTATGGAATACTTTCTAATTTAGTCTAAATTGATTTAGGACAGATTATGATTTTTTAAAAGTCTGTGTGATACAATATTTTGTATATACTTATACTAAAAATGTATCTGTATTTATCTCAGAATCAAATTTAACTAGGAGTCCTGAAGCTATTTAGGATCACAAAATATGGCAAAAAAAATTTACTGTATCTTGAGTAAAGAACCTTGCATTGTTTGTTAATACTTTTAGTTACCATTCAACACTACACTGACATAGAGTATTCATAGAAGTGAGCCCTTTGAAACATGGTTCACTCATTAAATATTTTATGAATGCCTTTTGTGTGTTTAGCCTTGTACTGGATCCTGTGACAGACCCAAGAGAAGTGAAAGCCAAATTTGTACTCTTTAACCAACTTTCCTATAAGATAAATAAGTATTGGAACCTAATGCACAACCTGGTAATGATAGTGAATGAGTAGTATACTTGAAATTTGATAACAGAATGATCTTTAGTATTCTCACTACACTCACACATAAAAAGGTAACTGTGAGGTGGTGAAAAGGTTATTCATCTTGACTGTATAATCATTTTACAACGTATACATATATAAAAAATCACATTGTGCACCTTGAATATATGCAGTTTTTAATTTGTCAATTATACCTTAATAAAGCTGGCGGGGAGAGGGGGAAGCAGTGAAAGGTCTGGACCATTGACCTTTAGAAGGTTAGGTTCTCATTGCAGGTAGGATTTACTTGCTGAAAATTAATTTGTTTTTTAGCTACCCTAGAGTTAATTACTCACGAGGCTCAGCTCTGCATGGGGCACCTTAAGAGTCCTGTGGAGTAATGAAAACTCAGGATGAGGGTAACAGCCTTTAAAATATGCCTTCCTGGGAGCTTAAAGAGCTACAACTCTCCACAGGTTTTATAAATATAAGGAATACCAGTACATGGTATTCCTTATTTGTTTTCTAACACAAGATAAGATTAGATGTTTTACAGTTTCTATTCAGGGAAGCAAAAAATTCTCCCTTTGCAGCTAGACACGTGCATTCTCTTTAAAACTGCTACAGAAATCTTTAGGCCTTAACTAGGATTCACCTTGAACTTTTATTGCCGTTTAGTCCTGTTTGTGGTAGCACATTAAATTCCCTTGAATGGTTCTTATGTAACCACTTCTGGTTAACTGTCATCTTGGAGTTAATACAATTTTGTTTTTGCTACCTTTTCCGTGGCTATGCAAGTTTCCTTCTTAGGTGTCAGGTATTTTAAGCACCCTAAACATATTATGTACCCTAGACCTCATCTACCCATATGTGCAAAACCAGTTATGCTGGGGCTCTTATTTATTAGGTTAGGGACCTTATTAAGTGGATTTGCATCTCTCTCTCTCGGGTTACTTATGCACCCATCTGTACTGTATGGTATGAGAAGTTCACAGTCTTTACCATCATCAAGACATAGAATAAATTCTCAATTTCTCAGGCCCTTGGCATGATGCTATGTGAAGATTTACCAGGATTCACACAAAAACTGGATTCTTTTACTAGAACCTGTAATTCAAAAGTGACACCGGCATATGGACAATCCGAACACAGAACAACAGTGAAATTAAGATACCAGCCAAATCAGGGGTTGGGAGTGGCATTCAGTAGTAGTGTGCTCCCCTAGAAAGGGTAAGGCCCTGGGTTTGATGCCCATAACTGCCAAAAGAAAATATTACACAAATCATTGTAAGTATGGCCATGCTCATTACCATTTTACAACACGTAATAGTTATACCAGAAGCACCTCCTTTGAAAGTACTCCTTCCAGTTCTTCGCATCTCTTTCTCTCTCATTTATTTTTAACTTTTTGTTACTGATGGAATATTACTTTCTCAGAGAGACTTTTTCCATATTCCTCTTAATTAAAATAGAGTTGCTTCCAATATTTTTATCAATTCATCCTCTAAGTACTTGTCTTGATCTTTTAATGTATGTTACATTTGTACCTGAAATTGCTTTATGCATTGATTTCTTTGTCTATGGTTTATTTGGTAACATCAGATGAACTTCTGCAAAGACAATAACTCTCTTGATTACTACTAGATTCTTAATGTTTGCAATAGTGCCTCTTAAGTTTTAGAGCATCAAGGAATGATTGAATTCCATGTTGTCTATTGTAGTCAAAGTTTGCAAGGAAAACAGTTTAATGCAAGACACAAGACTTATAGTATTATTTTAGAATTGTCATCCAAAGAGTCAAATACAAAAAGTGCAAGAAATCTGTCCACACAATAGAGACACAAAGAATCCAGCTGAGAACCTGGATCCCACAGCAATGTCCTACACGAGTCCAGCTCAAAGCCTAGAGCCCACCACAATATCTCCTGCAAGTCTGTTTCATGGATCTGCTCTGGCACTTCCCAAAGGTCAGTGGTGGAAGCTAGAAAGTCTGCACTAGTGGGATGAAGGATCTGTGCCCGTGAGTGAGGGATCTTCCCTGGAACCAGGAAGTGATGCTCAAAGTAAGGACCAGTGCACCCTCAGAAAGTACCACAGCCATCCTCAATGACAGCAGGGTCCTGAGCTCCTCTGATGAGGAGAACAGCCAAGTTCATATCAGAAAAGCCAGCACAACAAACTTTTCCAGGAAAACCAACAACACCAGGAGAACCACTCCACGATTACTGCCTCCCAGGTTCTCCTTATTTTATTGTTGGTAACAATCCTCAAGTGGGCCATTTACACCCAGCACTATGCTGATTTGGGTAGCTGGGAGTTACAAGTTAACCATCAGTTGTCAATCCACCACAGTTTTCAAGATGAGTGGTTAGCGGGGTTGATGGTACATGTCTGTCATCACAGATACTCTGAAGTGAAGCAGAAGGATCTCAAATACTCATTTGCATTCATTCCCTAGGTTCAAGCCCCAGTGATAGAGAAATAAATAAATGCAGAAACAAAGAGGAGAGTTGAAGTGAAATGTGAAATTTGGAAAGTGTTCATAAATGTGCAGGAAGTGTGAAGGGTAATCAGGAACACTGCTGAGTAATAGAAGGATCTCAGAGATCCTGAGAGATTGAAAGAACGGGAGAACCCAGGTGGAGAAATTCCAGTTTTAGCAAATTCAGTTCATAATACTGAAACAATAGGAAACAATAGGAAAAAGATATTATTGGTGGAGAATTTTGGGGAAGGAATATTTAGGAGTAATATCTCTTATCTCTTTTTGCTTCCTAAGCTTGAGAGGCAGAGACTAAGAGAGCAGATTGTGCTGACCATATTTTCTTGCCCTGATCTTCAGTGATAAGAGTAGCGGAATGCATATTTTCCAGTGTCCATGGCTTTCCAGCCTTGCTGCTGGTATATGATAAACTAAGTAGTATAGTTGTCCTGGTTAGTGATACTCTGTCTCTCTCTCTCAAACTATCTACTACACACATCAGTAAGTACTAGGGAATTCTTCAGAGACATTCTTAGGACAAAGAACACGAAAAATAAGATCCATTTGTCATATTTTGACTAAAGACTGAGGCTCTCAGCACTTAAAATGCACACTCATATTCCAGGATGATATTGAAATTCTTTCAATATAACAGAAGCAAAATATAATTGTGCAATTACAAAAAAAGCAGCATTGGAATATACAGTTAAGTTACTCTGTTACTTACATTTGTGATTCTGTAATAAAGATTTATGGGTGTGTTGCAAACCACCTAGGTTTGATTTAGACACACATGCATATTTTCAGTTGTGGAAAGAATTGTAAATTATATTCTACACACTTATTGAAAAAGTTTTTAAAAACCAACCAACCAATAAAAGTAAAGTACTTAAACCAATTCACAGGGCAGGGAGAAAAAAGTTAATTTCCCCAGGGCATGTAGAATTCCTACACAACATTAAAAGTACATGATATTCTGCGGTGAAGTGGGAGCACTTTGGGCTTGGCCTCCTGTCTTCTTTAGAACTAATTTTATTATAAGGGTTTAAGAGGGTGGAAATTTTAACGCTGCGAAGCACACTTAGGTGGCATGTTTCTTTTATGTTAACTTTATCCCTCTGAATGACCTAGTTAGTAAACTATTTACTTGACAGTTTGGAAGTGCAAGAAAGGAAGTCAGTAGTCAAAAACCTGTGTTATCTGAAATCACCTCACTGACTTATTTTCAACATCAACTTGTAACCTCAATATAAGATTTCTAGCTAAAGCATATACTTCCATCAGGACAAAGACAGCAAGTCTCCTATTATGGTTTAAATTTTGCCCAGAACTCCTCGTATATGGAAGAGCTAATACAAAGACTCATTGTTCTCAAAATGAAGTCTTGGGCAGCTACATGCAGGTAGATTAGTTGAATGAGCATTTTAGTATTTCCCCTATTATTTGGTTTATAGCACCTATATACAACAATTTCTAGAAAACTTTTCATTCCAGTGAGACTAAATGGAGTGTCATTAGTGTTTTATATCAGTTTGGATTACTGATTACCATTATATGAAGAAAGAAAACATCTGTGTTGGCTGGCGTTACGACTTTTCAATGCATAGTTTTTGATTATGTGGTAGTTTTCAGTATCTTAAAAGCACATATTTTATCTGGTTGATTCTGCTATCTCCTTAGAAATAATGTCTATATATTTATATCATCTTCTTAAAATAACCAAACACAATAGTGGCAGCAATTATTTTCTTCATTTACCAGAATAGGAAACTGAAGCTAAGAGTCATTGATTTTGAATTGTCCAGTCAAAATTTCAGAATAAGTCTTGAAATACATTTATTAACTCTGTTCTTCTGGTGCCTTCAGTTCCTCTACTTCACATCCTTGTCTGTGGATTATCAGTCCTCAGTTTCCTGCACTCAGTCCTCTCAAATTTCTAAATTTCAGGCCAGGAGATAATGCAACTCTGTGAGAAAGTCGTGACCACCGTCTCTTGTGACAGTTTTTCATATAGTGCATGATAGAGTAGTATGTGTTCTTAGCAATTTGATAGAATTGTCATATTTTCATTTAATCATCAAAATAGTCCTGAAAGTTAGACAAACAATATAGTATGATTATCTCACCTTTAAAGAAGAAAAAATGAATCCTAGAGCGTCTGATCTTGTATATAACTCATAAAGGTTTTTAGCACTCATTCAGTGAGTAAGCACAGACTCTATTTCTGTCTGAAACACATAAAAGAAATTGTGTGTTTAACAACCTGTCTCCCACCAAACATCTAGCCAAAAGGCAGGTGCATCGTAATGGCACAGCACATAGAAGTTTCAGGAAGAGCATCAATAAATACTTTTCTAACAGGATGAGATCGTGTAAATTGCCTATTGTAAGTGGATTACCTTATGAAAAATAAGCATGATTTAAATTTTCTGTTGGCACTCAAAATTCAATAAATTACCTCACTGTTGTCAAAGCTGTTTCTCTGTGACAGAGAACGGGCCACTTAATGTTTAAAAAGTAATCAATTACCCTACCCTACATCACTTGTTACTGACAATGCATGTTTACCAGCTGGCTGTAAAATTTTTGAATATTTTAAATTTTTTTAAAGAAAATGTCTGAAAGGAAAAGTAAAGAGTGTAATGAGACCTACTAACCTTTTACAAAATTCTGAATAATTTTCTCTAACTTATAAAATGTTCATAAGTCTCCTTGTGCTGCGCGTATATTGCACCTGTTTAGTTGTACTAACCCCACCTATGTTCCTTGGCATTTTTCTCCTAATCTGTAACTTTTGCTTAATGATGCCTTTCTCAACTCAGAATGTCAACCAGATCTTTATCACTTTCTGTATACTGCATGATCATTGTGAGGCAAGGGGATTGGGCATGTGGTCTTGGATTCCAGTTTTGTAATTGTATTACTTGATGCACTTATAAAAGGGCACTTAAGGAGACATGTGCATGTCAAGGCCCCACCTTAAACAATTTTTAATCAGTCCTGAGTGATGGAAGAACATCGGTAATTATTACAAAACTTTTCTGAAGCACACCTGTGCTAAGCCCCTCCTTTGTAGGTACCTGTAATGCCAAACCTATATGAGTTGGCCTAAGTCTTCTAGAAAGAAGAGCCTGAAGGAATGATTATGATTCTAATGATTTATTTACCAGATTCAATCACAGAATTTTGAGGTAACAGATGTAGTTCATTGCAAAACTGAGTCATCGTGCTGGCTATTACATTATAGGGTGCAACAAAATAACATAACAGATGACTTGACAGACTTGTCCAGTGAGCAGGAAAGACATTTGTAGAAGGTTTCCAGGAAAAGATTGTACTTTAGAGTAATATATAGGAGAAAAAAAAGAAAAGGAAATTACTTCTGGTTTTTTTTTCTGGTCTTCATTTTTCCAGTTCCACAGATGGAATCAATTTGGAATAAGGTGATGTGGAGACTAAGAAAGATAGGAAGAATATGGTTGAGGTCTGTGTCCTATAATGCAACACTGTCACTGGAGATAAAGGAAAGATCATTGAGGAGTTATTTGAACTTAGAAAGATAAAGTATTTAATGAGAGCATAGAAAATCATCAGAAACTACAAAGTTAGCACTGGAGGAAGAAAAATTTGTGCTGAGCAGTGTTGCCTGGCACTTGACTCTCTTCCCATCTTTGTCTCTTCTCTGCTCTATCTCAGACAAAGAATTACTCTTCCCAGACTTCCTTGCAGGGAGGACATTTCTGCAATTCAGATTTGGCCAATAGGTGGTTGCATAAGATGTGGAATGAAGCTCTTTTTATGTCACTGTAATGCCAGTAACAATGTGCATATTGGTAAAAAGAATAATTTTTTTGATCTCTGGAAGGCAGCTAAGGTGGCATGATTTTAATACCAAGAGTCCATAGGACTATGTGACTTTTCCTCCTTAATCCTTCCAAATATTTTTAAAGTGCCTTTGTTCTTCTCTTGAACACTTTATGATTGGAATATCTAAGCAGTGTTTGTTGTTTTGTAATCCAATCAGATAGCAACACTGAGAGCTAAGTACATTTTGTTGGATATTGATTCATGCAGTCTCACACTTTGTCCATCCATCATCAGCTTGGCTATGGGAAGGGTCAAGAACAGCAATACTGCATGATAGAAAGAGATAGTATTGGGATCAAGATTTCATGTTTGAATTCTAGTTCTACTACCTATTACTTCTTTAACCTTGGAAAAGATACTTAATGCCTTTAGATTTTAAATTTGTGCTCTAAACAACTTACATTATAACTATATTAACTATATTAACTTAATGGGCTAATGGATAAAAAATGATCTTTTAATAGCTTTGATATGTTTAATTTGAAAAAACTATATTGAGAGAGACAGAGGTAGAGAGAGAGGGAGAAGGAAGAAGAAAGAGGGGAGAGAGAGACAGAGACAGAGACAGAGACAGAGACTTTTCCGTGCTGGACAAGCTGGTCTCAAACTCCTGAGCCCAAATGATCTACCTATCATGGTCTTCTGAGTAGCTGGGACTATGGTCATGTACCACTATACACAAGTAAATGTAAAACTTTAATATATCAATACTTCAAATAATGTATATTGCATATTGTCATCCAGCCTGAAATGGATCAGCCCACAAAGTTCCTAAGACAACACAGTTTGCTTAGCACTGCATTCCCAATTTGTAACACAAGGCTTCACATTTAGTAGATGCTCTGGAAAGGTTTATGGAATGAATAAATGGATAACAGAAAACTAACAATTTATATCCAGACCATGATTTACAAGTGAGGAAATAAGATTTGATCAATGATGGCATCTTTCATGTCTGCCTAGGACTGCTCCTTTCCGAGTGTACATAAAGCATTTAAAGTACTCAGTGATAAGATTCTTTCCCCTTTTGGTCGTTGATCTCACTAAGCATTGGAGAGGCACGTTTTCAGGTCAAGTCTTTTCAACCAAGTAAAAATAAGATATGAATGTTTCCATGAAATGGTGCTGTGTGGAGAATTTTGGCTTATCCACATATCAGAAACTTCTGTGCAACTTTTTACTGAAGCTGGTCTTGCACATCGATATACCTAGGAAGTTCAGTGGGTGATACTGGGCCATACAGAAATTTGAGAACCAGTATGATAGTGACTTTTCAACATTACATAGTAGACTCATTATCTTATATGATAACGTGTGAAACACAAAACCATTTTGAATCTTTGTAACTGTAAGACTACTTTAAAAAATGTTCTATCTTATCCTATTCTATTTAATTTGTAAAATACTGGTTATGATCTACCAAATTGACTTCATAAATCTCATGTATCTTCAATTATAATTTAAAAGTATTGATATATAACATATTAGGCTTAGTATTAAGAAATCTGATGGTTAATAATGTTACTACTGCGAGTCCAGGAAGATGGTGGAACAGTAAGCAGCAGAGTAAGCAGTCTTTCTGAGAGATGCAGTCCAGATGCTGGAATATAGCATCGTGGGGGAGACAAGAAGGAAGGAAGTGGGTGCCCCGACCCAGGAAGAAACTAATGTGAGAATTGAAGCCTACAGAGAAAATAAAAGAAGAAGACGGTAGCTGGCAGTGCTTTCACCTGGAGTCAGAACCACCGTGCCAGAAAAGCTGTTGAAACCTGGGGACTCACGTTCACAGTGAAGGTGGTAGTTGGCAAGCCCGAAGGCCTCTGTGGGGAGACGCGGTGGCAGAGGGGAGCAGCAGACTGGAAAACTGCACTGGCTGGCTTATCAAGTCTAATGGTTAGGCAACTACTTTGAAGACAATAAGATGCACTACGATACCCATTGTGCTTTTACTATTATCTTCTTTTGAAGTCCTATTATGTCTCCAGTGTTTTGTGTTTATTGGTTTTGTTGTGTACTGTTTTGTTCAATTCTATTATGCCTGATGATATGGGCAATTCTTTTGAAGATAGCAAGAGGCATTATGGTAGCCATGATTGATCTCCTTGTATTTTGTTTTTAAATCATGTACCATGTTCATCCTTTTGTTTTGATTGACTCTATTTTGTTTTGTCTCATTTGATTTTTTCTCTTCAAAAAAAAATAATGTTAGTACTTTATGTTTATGTAACCAACAATATGTTATGCATATTTTATTTGTATTATATTAGAACACCAAGATGTGTGATTCCCACAAGAGAAAAAAGA
Source organism: Dolichotis patagonum (assembly GCA_004027295.1). Lineage (NCBI taxonomy): Eukaryota > Metazoa > Chordata > Mammalia > Rodentia > Caviidae > Dolichotis > Dolichotis patagonum. The sequence goes on along the minus strand of PVJX010000462.1, from coordinate 43,318 downwards.
ACGTTACCTGGGATGATAGAACTACATACTGAAACATACAACTGAACCACATCTTCTTATTCCAATCTGCACTAATATTTGTGTCATACATTTAGTTCTGTAGTTTTGGTATAGTGTTTGTCAAATGGAGAAGCTTTGTTATTTGGGGCAAATCATTTTACTTCTCTGTACTTCACAAGCCCATTTATAGATAGTGTGAAGGTGGGTTTGGAACAGATATAGAAGGAGTAGAACGAGGGAAACATGAGTTTGAGGCTGGACTAGTATTCTGCCCTCACTTTGAACAAATGCCATTTGCAAGTAGGACATTCTTATAAAACTAATTATTTCACTTTATACTTAACTATCTATAACAATAGCAAAAATCCATAGCTTTTCATTTCTGAAAAGCTATTCCTTAGTGCATTACACACTGATCTAAACTTCATAGCAACCTTATGAGTTAGATGCTGTTCAGGCCCATTTGCAGAGATGGAGCTGGTACTTTGAGAGTGAAGTAACTGCTGGAGGAGCAGTAAGCTCATCCCCGAAGATTGAACCACCAAGCCACAGTGTCTTTACAGTGTGGTTATGTCCCACATGTTCAGCCTCCAGGAGGCACAGGTGAATGGGAGCAATATGATAGAGACTCTTGTGGATGCAACCAAATTTATTATAAAGAGTAATGCTTCATAAGTTCCTGCCTTTTAACTTGCATCTGCAATGAATTACTTGCATAGGTGACACTATAATTGAGAAAGCTTCAGTTAACATTTCTAAGGCTTTCTCATATACTGTGTCTCTACTATGTGCTAGCTGGATTTTTTTTTTTTAAAGATTAAATCCGGGGATTTAGCTCAGTGGTGTAAGTACTTGCTTGGCAAGAGCAAGGTCGTGAGTTTGAGCCCTGCTATCAAAAGCAAAACAAACAAACAAAATCCTTCAAAAAACCAAAGATTATATAAATTACATGCATTTGATACTTTCTTTTCCTCCTCTTCCTCTTCTTCCTCCTTCTCTCTCTCTCCCTCTTTCCCTCTCCCTCTCTTTCTTTCTTACTTTTTTTCTCTTTTCTTCCTAGACAAGGCCTCATTATGTAGTTTAGTGGGCTTGAACTCACTATGTAGTCCAGGCTAACCTGGAACTTGCCTCAGCCTACTAAGTGCTGGGATTACAGGTGTCTGCCACCACACCTGGCTTCGGCACTTTCAGTCTGTTCCTGATTTACGGGCTGTCTAGTCACCTAAAAGAGTGATGGTAAACCTTTTGTAGCTTTAAATAATGCTAACAGACCACTGTAGCACATGTGCCATAGGTTTGCCACCACAAACCTAGAATTTCATAGCTATTATCTAAAAAATTCACGTAATGATTCTAGAAGTTTTCAAAATTGGGTGAACATGATAATCCTTTTGAAACAGAGAGAAATTCTAGAATTACTGTCTCTAATTTAGTCCTTTAAATTTTTGTACTTGTGCATAAAACATTTGTATAACAAAATATGTATTGGATCAAGGAAAGTGTAAACATTTGTTGTTGTGACAGTGTAGTCAAACAAGTCTAGTGTCTACTGATTTAGTCATTTTTCTACAGGAAGCTTGAGTTTTTTCCTAATGGATAGAGAAAAGGTCTATGTTCCACTTTTCTATTGCTATATAAGAAACTCTTGCCCAAAGCAATAGTTTCAAATACTTAATTTCAAATATTTTCATTGTCTTATGCGGTGATAGAAGTCTTCTATCAGTGGTTCAAAGCTGAGGTAGTATACGTGGGCTGCTCATGCACAGATCTTGTGGTGATGCTGGCTGTTTCCTGGAAAGAGTCACACACTTGGGGAAAAAAATTGCTGGTGTTTCTTCAGGCTACTTTCTCTCTGTGGTCTACACATATTCTGACCAATACGACAGCTTCAGAGTAGTGGGACTTACTACATGCAAGGTAGGGGCTGCTCAGGTACATGGCCCAGGGGAAAAGCAGGTGGAAACCCAATGCTTTTTTCTTACGTAGCCTCGAAAGTTGCACATAGTTGTTCTGGTTACATCATCTTCTTTAGAAATAAATCACTTTGTGAATAAGACCTATTGAGAAGGAGACCATCAAAGAATTTGCTAAGATCTTTTAACACCCCTAAGCTGTGGGGTGAATGTGTATCTGAAAAACTGTACTGGTCTGGATGATCTCCAGATCACCTCTCTGGTCTCCTTTCCTTCCTATCACAGACAGCACTGGGAGATGGAGAAAGAAAAAGACAGAGAGGGAAGGAAGAAGAGAGGGAGGGGCAGGTAGAGTCTCTCCTTTTACATATATATATAGATATATATGTATATATCTATATATCTATATATATGTTAATAAAAATACCTGCACCTTCCTTCAACAGGTTATGTCAGTATTAGGAATGTGTGCTAATAAAAACATGTGGACCTGCCATCAAAAGTTCACAGATGTGTTCTAATAAAATAGATGTGTTCTAATAAAAACATTTATAGTTGCTACTTGAAAGTTAATTGCTGTTACTAAAACAGAAATATAGCCAATGAATATTCAAAGTCGTCTTTTTTTGTACCTCCCAAAGCAGTTAAGTTACGAGAAGTACATTTATAAAATGTACTCCATGTGAAATTCTTTTCTATAAATAGTGAAATACTAGTAAGATAATTTGCTCTTGGGTACCTGTTCCAGCGAGAGTGATGGAACTAAATGTCTCAACTTTACATGGGTTTTACATAGGTTTGAGTCATGATTTCCAAGAGTAAATTTATTCCTGCATGTATTCTATGATACAAATAATAGCCACTTTTGACATTTGATCAAGTGAGTTAAAACTCTGAAGCCGGAGAGGAATAAACAACCCTTGAAAGTTGTTAAGATCAAATGCACAAGGGTTGAGAAATAAGATGCAAAGGAGATATAATTTACTGAGGTTATTCAACTTTGACAAAGCACAGTTTGAGCAGATGAATCAACTCATACTCTGTTGACTAGAACTCTCCCCTGTGCTTCACCAAATACTAAAATACTGTCACAAGTCATGTTCATCACTGGTACATTAACAGCAAAAAATCCTATAACGATTTTGTAATGTAATTACTCTTTTCCCTAGCACCAAATTGAATGTTATTAATTATAAGTTTAGTGCATTGTAATGTTCTGAAAACGGATAATATGTAGTGTCTTTTTTTTTTCCTCACACCCTGTTAATAAATGGAGTTGCTCCATTATAAACTCTAAAGTAGAAAACTGCCTTGCTGCTCATCTCTATGCAACTGAATCAGGAGCTCAATTTTAGATTGTCTTTGGGGAAAACACTTGCATAAAAAAATCAAAATTTAGAATTAGCATTATAATTTCAGGAATGGTTGTTAAATAATTTTCTGCTATTGGTTGGTAATTGATATTTCACTCCCTATAGTGACTTACATATTACAACTTAATACACTGAAGATAGAGATGGTCCACTTGTAGTCCAAGATCCTATATTTGTTTTGTTAGTGTTTTTTTTTCACATTTTTTTTGTTGTAGCTAAAAGAAAGATCTCTGATTTGCAAGTTCACAGATTACTTAGTAACACTGATAATTCAGGGGTGTGTGGTTTAAGTCCATAAAAAAAACAAGTTTAGCGGTAGTACATACCAGATATTTTGTCACACGTTTGTTTCTATTTACTAAAATAGTAATTATTCTCTTTGAGTTTTTTTCCCTATGGTCAGTAAATTTGCTATTTTAGTAAAGATGGCTGTTGTGTAAGTCCTTGGTGTGTGGTGTCATATACTTTCTTGCCCCAGATAAATTTTTGTAAACTTCACCTAAATGTCTTCATGGTAAATCCATTACAGAAAGAAAGGACTCCAGATGAGGTGTTGTATATTAATTTACATATGTTTTGCTTTTGTGAATTTTCCATTGTGATTTAACAATATGAGAATTTTTTAGTTGGGTTTCAAAAGAATATTGTATCTAGCTATGGTAGAAAGACGTTCACTTAAGATCATGTCTTAGTTCATTTGGGCTGCTATAATAAAAAGAAACAAACTCCTAGGTGGCTTATCAACAGCACTTACTTCTCTCAGTATGGAGACTGGAAAGTCTAAAATCAAAGTGTCAGAAGATCCTATATCTGATGAGGGACTGTTCCTCATGGAACCCACCTTCTTTCTGTATCCTCAGGTGGCAGAAGGGCCAAGGTCACTCTCTGGGACCTTTTGTATAAGGGCATTAATCCTTTCCTGAGGAATCTGCCTCCATGGGGTTATCACTTCTCACAATTCTACCTCCTTCCTAATGCAATAATCATGCAAGCTAGGATTTCACTGTCTGAATCTTGGTGTGATAGGGCAAACAATCAGTCCACAGCAGGTATCTTCATTATATCTTCATATATCTTCATTATATTTTTTTAAGATTTTGGGCCATCTGGTCTTATACATTTTATGTCTTCACATGCCTATGAATGTCTTACAAGTATATATAAAGACTCTTCTCAGCACAAATGTCAGATGTTTCTATTTGCTTCATTGGAGTGGATTTAAGAGCAAATATACCACACACATTTTATAGTTTACTACTGGAAAAAATATGAAGCTGCTAGAAAAAATATGTAAAAAATATGAAGATTTCACTAACTGAAAACTTATCAGATTCCTGGACTGTATAACAAAGAGCTATTTCCCTTTGGTTATACTCTAGGAATTATCTTTCTTTAAAATTCAATTGTAAATCAAATTTCCTTTTGTTTCAGCTTCAAACTGTAAATTATTTGCCTAGAATTCATTAATTCAGATTAGCCTCCTCTTTTTCTTTAGCATATTGTGCTTATATGGTGGTCCCATCCAGACAATCATCTTGTACCCTGGAGGATTCTTAACTAAGCTTGATAAAAATATAAACTACAATGCCAAGGAAAACAATTGATAGGTAAGGCAAAATAAATGTAGTCTCATTCGAGCAAGCTTTTATGGGAGCTGTCTCTCTGCTATTCCTAAACTATGTGAAGTAGAAACTATATGGATAATAAACTATTGGGAAAGGAAAAGTTTCTGCCACTAGGATTACCACAGGCCTAATTTGTGATTTCATGTAGTTCATTGCTCCATGAGACTCTTTTCCTTTTGGAATCTACATAATAAACTCAACTGAATTCTCCAGCTGACCCTGCTGGCTTCAGCTTTTTAAGCAGAAGACTCTACTAAGATTTGTTCTCCCTTGGTCTTTAGATTGACAGAAATATAATTTGCTTGAGAAAACAGTCTCAGTAGAAGACAAGGTGGTGTTGAAAATTAATGGAATTTCATGGGATAATCTTTATACATTCCTACCTAATTATTTTTTTTAAAATGTATTGTCTTTTATTTTTCTTCTTTTGTTTTATTTCCACTGAGGATTTTTTTTAGCTTTTCATCTATAAGCCTTTTTGTGATTATAATTTTCAAAATAGGCCCAGGTTCTTTAAGATTGGTAAATCCTCCCAAATCAAAACAAAGCAAAGTTACACGGACACACATAACAACAACAGCAACACACACACACACACACACATACACACACACACACACACACACACCCCTACAAAAATCAGTATGTAGAAGTAAAGTAAATTGTTTTGTTATACTACTATTCTTGGACTTCAGAATTATGTTCATAAAATCTTCAGACCAAATGGGGGATGAATATAAGATAAATTGTTACTAATAGAACATTATTTTGTGTTTTATAAATTTATCTGAAAAGTTATAAGCACACTGAATTTTAATTGTATTTTGAACTTTTAGTACTACAATAGCTATCAATAAATGAAAGTTTGCAGTGCAACATTCTGTAAAATCTTTTAGAGGGAAGTTGTTCATCTTTAATATTTTTCCAACTTAAATCTGTATTTTCCTTTAGTCACTTTATATATCAAGTTTATAATCTACAAATTAAAGATGCTATTTATGCCAGACAGGGTAGCAATAGGATTAAAAAAAGTATTTTTTTAGTAATAAAGATATTTGTAAATATTAGTAGGCTTATGTTTTCTCCTAGCACCTGAATTATATAGTGAGTCTTTACCATACTACTGCCATGTTATTTAATTTGTGTAAAAAGGATGTAAGTTGGTTTCTATACCTGCTGTACTACTGATTCTTAAAGTGTGAACTTCTGTCAATCATTAATGCTTGGAACATCTGTTCTCCACTCACTCATTCAGTGAGTGGGTACTGAGTGCTACTCCAGACGTAGGCCTATGTCGATTCTAGAAATACAAAAGCAAAAGATAATCGGGGTGACAGAACCAGCCTTCTGGTAGGCAGAGGCAAGAACCAAACAGAAATATGAAAAATATGTTAGAAAGTGCTAAGTGCTAAGCAAAATATGACTTAAAGGAGATAGAGCATGCAGGCAGTTTAAAGATTTAATTAGAGAAACTAGGAAAAGATCTCATAGAAAAGGTTAGTTTTGAAGAAAGATGTGAGAGAGGTAAAGAGAGCATGGGCCCAGTGTAAGTGGGAAAAGGGTTGGATTCCAGGTAGAAAGAATAGCAATCGCAAATGTTGTGCAGTCGGAATATGTCTTGGCAAGGAAGCCAGTATGGCAGGGGGTAAATCATTGTGGGAAATAACAGAAAGTGAGCATGAAGTTGGAGGAGAGTGGGGAAAGACAGTAGCAGGATACCTTGCCTCATAGGCTATTTAAAGACCTTGGTTTTTTACTCTGAGTCAGAACAGGGGGTGTTGATTTTTTAGGTTTTGACAGTAGTCTTTGCCTGGAGAATATAAAATACAAGGGTCAGGATTAATCTCTTGAAATCTCTTCTAGCTCTATGTACAAGATTCTGTAATGTTTGATAGTTTCTCCTTCAATTCTCCTACCAATATTCCAGGTAGAAAAAGATGTGGTTTTCTTGGCCTACTCTTAGACTAGCTGTTTGATGTAGGAGTTAATTGTTCAGGCTTGTGGGCTCAGTATGGCCAATTGAATCTTCACTTTCCCATGTCTTTTAAAAGTAATTTTAAAAGGGCTATATTATTTTAGGAGTACTAAAATTTGACAGTGAAATGTGTAAAGATATATGGTGTGTGTGTGTGTGTGTGTGTGTGCTTGTGTGTGTGTGTGTGTGTGTGTGTGATATAATGACAACTACGTATTTGACCTCAGCACAGATGAATAACTCAATGCAAACCAACTAGTCTTATGGACATAAAGGAAGACTTTTTCCCTTATCCTTCCAGTTCTTCTCCAACCCATAAAGGCTGTCCTATGAATTTTATATGAGCCTATTCCATGGCATAATCATAGTAGTACAATCACATGGGATTCCAGAAAGGAATGTGCTAGATAGTAAACCCTGAAAGAATTTTCATTTCTTTAAAAATGTTAAAAGAAGAAATTTTTCCATTGGTAAAGTTATTTGCAATCCTAGTTTTATAAAAAAAAGTTTTACACACTAAAAGTCCTCTAATACATTGTTATTTGGGCGGGAAGTATTTTATGTGTGCAGTGGTTTATGGTACTCCAAATTTTCAGTAGGCTAGAATATATACGGGGAAGAATGGCTGTTGTTTTGTATATTGATGATGATTGTTATTATTAACTTTTTAAAAAAGAGTAAGATAATATTTTTGGTTTTTTATAATATAATTTAGTCAAATCATTATTTGGATGTCAATTTTCATTTAGAAAGTACAATGAATATGATAGAGAAATAGAAAGTATACAGGGAATGAGGGAGAGCTAGAAGGAGAGAACACAATATTGTGTGCAGTTAATTTTATACTTACAAAAGGAAACATTAAATGAAAGAAGCAGAATCATATGAAACACCTGGGTGGTGATTATCAAAGAGGCATTTGGATCCTCTGTAAAAGGGCCTTGAAATTTCCAAGAACTAAATTTAATAAAGAAAAGAACATAATATTAAAATTCACAAAATTGGTTTTATAGGGTGTTAATTATTTATCTCATATATACAGTTTTCCTTACAGTGGAGTCAAAGATGTATGATTGCAGTAAGGTTTGTACTGATAAAAGCACAAGAATGTTGTGTCACAGTTTAAGGAGCTAATGAAAGTCATAAATATTAATAAAATGTGAAAGAGTTCTATGGGCATCTGGCCAAGAATAGTAGCTGCTTTTATGCTCTTGTCTCAGGTATACCAGAATACCTAAATATTCCTACTATGTATTTAAAAAGCTTATTTACCATGTTAACTATCAGATTTACTTTTGAAATGTTCACACTGAGAAGTTAATAATATGAAGTTGATGAGTCAAAATGATAATCAGACTTTGCGAAGAATTATGAGCAAATAAAATAGTTGGCTTTTCTGATCCTATGTTTTACATATATTTTTAAAATTTTCCTTCCACCCAGCCAACTAGTGAGTAAATTTGCAGCTGTTTACACAAGCATTCTGCTTATGTAAATCACTTGCACAGCAATTTAAGGGATTGAAGAGATGTTAGCCTTCCCTTCTTGGTAGATGTCATATTCACAATGCCACTCTGCCATTGTTCCTCATCATTATAAAAACTGACAAGAATTCCAGCAGCCTTTGATTTATAGGTAGTTAGGCAAGTTGTTTAATTTTAAAATTGTCTCTTTTTAATAAAAAAGAGTAGTTACATAGTGCAATTATATTCAATCCTTACCGTATCTTATATTTATCAGTTAGCTTCTGCTACATGAGAGATCACCCTAAAACTTAGTGGCTTCAAACAGTAATTATATACTCACTAGTCTGTGAGTCATCTAGGTAGTTTTGCTGATCTGGGTGAGACTGGTATGCCTTTTATCAGCTCTAAGTCTAGTAAGCACTTTAATTAATATACGCTGAGCCCTGTTATATTTCTGGGGTCTTCTTTGGCGTCACTAAGCTAATTCTGGTTCAGGTGGTTGTGTATCATCCAGAAGCCTGTTTCTATCATTGGAGTATCATGTTCCAATGAGAATGAGGTCCTAGGAGAGATTGGAGGAGAGCAATGTCTTTCGAAACCTTGATTTTGAACTCAATATCACCTCCAATGAATTCCTTTGGTCAAAGCAATCACAAGGCCATTTTAGATAAGAAAGCTACAATGGATGCAGTTAAAGGGGAGAGAAAAGGACTGTGTCCATTTTAAATGTCTACTAAAGGCCCAATTATTTCCATCTGTAGATAAGGGAACTGAGATACCTAGTTAGATGATTCAAGGTTAGATACAGTCTCAGTAAAGACAGGGCCAGAGACATAGTTCAGTGGCACAGCACCTGCCTGGCAAGCATGAGGTCCTGAGTTTGATTTCTGGTTAAAAAAAATTTTAAAAACTCCCAAAAAACAAAACAAAAGAGCACACACACACACACACACACACTACAGATACAGGAGTCTGACTCTAGCATTAATGTTCCTAACCAATGTGGTATGTATTCATTTTTTGTGTATGTTTCCTGGATATTACTCCTGCACTTTTGGGCATCAAGGGAGATCATGTTTATTGCGCTCTTTCTTGTACAGGGTATTCAACTCCTTCGCATCATCCATCCATTCCAGCCCAATTTTTCCCCTTCTTTCACCTTTAGTGTTTTCTTCTGATCCCTACTCTTACCTAAAAGAAAAAGCCATGAGGCTTTTCAAGTGTTGAATGTCAATGTGTTTATGTCTTTAGACTATAAATAGCTGGAGGTAGGTACCGTTTATATTTTTATTTAAATTTTTTGGTTTTTGGTAAGGTATAAAACATTTTAAAATTTTCTAAAATAAACTATTTAATCCTACAATAGGTAAATTACTTTAAGTTAGGGATCTAGAGTCTAGGTGAAATTTATTTCCGCACTCGTTAGCATATAGTAGATTTTCAGGAAGTATGAACTAAATGGAACAATGAAGGAAGTCTAATTTTTCAGTTATTAATAAATATGTTTAATCATTAATTTTATCAAGTATATTAAACTAACATACTCTTTGGTTTATTTCTGTTATACTTTATGTATGGATGTATTTATATGTGGTATAATTTTAAACTAGATTTTAAAGAATGTTTTTGCTCATTATGAATTTTAATCCTCTGTAATTTTATATTATTACTTTATTGATCTATAAACATGGTTGTAATTATAATTTTTGTGTTAAAATTTTGAGACTATGACAACTTTGAAATTGCATGGGCCTTTACAAAGATGAAGCACACATCCCATTCCTACCATTATTGGTCTTTTGAAATCTAATTGATGGGCTCAGCTAAATGCTTTACATTAATTAGATCCCATGCACCTCAAGTGTTGAAAACTCCTTGAAGTTCTTATTGGAAACTCTTCTCAGTTACCTAGTTGAGTTGTTTGTGATGCTTTTTTCTCTTTATTAACTGGAATTAAGAAACAAAATAAATAACTTGTCAAATTCTAAATCAAAACCAAAGGATTGGATAGCCTAGATAAGAATTCAAGGAGTCCCATTTTTTATCTGCTTTTTCAAGAGATTAAGAAATGTGATTTGCAAGGAAAGCACAATATGAAGAAAAACTAGCACTTCTCATAATTATAAATTGTGTATATCTAAAGATTTTTGATTAGAACATATTAAAAGATTGGAACGTTAGAACTGACAGTGTTAGTAAAATAATCATTCTATGGCTCTTCTCATTAGTGTGTATAGTTACTATCCAGAGACAGATCCTATACCCAAAAGGCTAAGAACAAAATGAACTTCAGTTGAATTCTTCTCTAAAGATTAGAGTTTAAGTCATCAAAATGCATACCACAATAGTGAGAAAACTGCTTCACTTTCAGTCCTTTCTTTTGTGAAGTACCCCATTGTAACCTCAGAATTATCCCATAAATATATTTTATTACAATGACATTCTTTGTCAATAAATATTCTGAACTTTTATCAAATGAGAAGTACAATTTATTCCTGAGTAACCAGCTCAAAACCCTGTGCTCTTGGTGACACAACACATTACTTTCTTCTGCAGTTATCATATTAATTAATTTTTATATGTACAATTATATCTTTACATGGATATACCTTGTATAGTTCCTTATGTATTTTGTCAATTTCTTTACTTGTCTTTGCAATGAGGAAACTGATTCAGTGTGAGAGGCACAGACTGTGTATTTCCCTTTCTCTATTTGTTTCTCTGCATGTCACTTTTCCTGACGCCCATTTGGAGAGTTCAAGGTGTGTAGTAACAGGTCGATGGGAAAAGAGATGCATTCTATAAGCAACTTATGCTAAAACTTTAACCTACTTAGAACCATTTTCTTTCTTTTTGGTTATAATTTTGAGTATTACATTAGTAAAGGCCTAAACAGAGGGAGCACAATGTGCCACAAAAACTAATTAACTATTTCTAATATATAAAAGAAATGAAATATAGATACAATAACACACATCTGTGTCTGTGACATCTGTGACAGTCTGTTGTGTAGCAAGATGTAATTGACAAGGGCTTTCATCTTGATTAGCAAAGCAGAGTGCAGTAGGGAGCATTCTACAGCTCAACAGTTCTCTTTATGGTTTTTAATTTGTAATTATCAAAATGCTTGATTGAGTAGCAGAATAACTGTTGTGTTATTTCTCAGACCTACAAAAAGAATTTCTGTGGACCCTCTAAAAATTTAAACTCCCAACTCTGCCCATATCCCAGTGAATAAAATCCTTATGGAAAGTGCCCTGGAAATTAATGCAAATTTAAGGGTTATTTGTATTAGCTGATAATTATGAGGAACTGACAGGGTTAAGCTCTGTTCCTTACTTACTATGTTGGGTGACAAGTTACCTTACCTTTTCTCTAAGCACAAATTTCATTGTTTGTATATCAGGCTGATGATATTACCTTCTGTCTAGTATTTATGAACATTAAATGACAAAACATAGGCAAGATATCCATCACCTTTGGCACAAATGCTGAGTGTGCACTAGTTGCTTCTACTACTGTGATTTTAGTCAATAAATCATGAAGTTCTAGGCACATCCAGTTGGAGGAAACAAGTAATAGAAGTGATAGACTCTCCAAGAGAAAATATCAAAGAAAAGTGGTTCTGACAAGTTAGGTGAGGGCTGAGACATTTTAGGTAGATGAGCTAGTAGAGAAAGTGGCCTTGAGTTGAGTTCCTGGGGCAGCACAAGGACCTAATTCTCTGCACATCCATCCTCCAAGGTTTTGCTTTGCCTTACTCCTCTGGGAGAGAACCAAGTATTTGACTCATTTGCTTCAATAGGAAATCTCTTAAGAAATAAGATAATATAGTTTAATTGGTCAGTAATATTATTTTCATTATGTAAAGTTTTCATTTGGCATGTGCTAATAGAGGATATTATTGATTTGTTTCACCAGGTCCAACAGGTATGCAAAAAATGTAGTTCTTAAAAAAACTCATTCATTAATTAACTTAGTAGATATTTGTTGAGCATTTGTCTATGTGTCAGGCACTTTTTTGTTTAGCACAGAGGACATATCAGTGAATTGAAGAATTCAAGAGGTAAACAATCCTACCTTTATTTAACTTCTGTTCTTCTCTGTTTGTGTGTGCATGCATATGTGTGCCTGTGTGTGTGAGAATAAACAAGTAAATCATGTAATAATACATGATAAAAAGTAAGGAAAGAGGATAAGGATTAGTGTCTATGTGTTACAATATGAGACTAGATCATAAAACACCTTGATAAAGACTTTTCTTGTAAGTTATATAGGAAGTTTATAAAGTTTTTGGACAAAAACATTTTTTAAAGGATCCCTCTTACTTCTGGATAGTATATTCCAGAGAAGCAAAGGAACAAGGTTGGAAAGCTGTTAAACTGAGAGAGAGAATAAGTAACACAGGCCTGGGTAGTGGCCATGAAGATGAGGAGGGGTCAAGTTCTGGACATACTCTAAAAGTAGAATGAACTGAACTCACTAATGAATTGAATGTGAGAAGTGAGAGAAAATACATTAAAGAGAACTCAATAATTAGACGGTTGAAATCGCCATTCCTTGATTTGTAATAAACTATACAGTAAACTTTAGCTATGCTAAGTCAGACTTATGAGTCATCTGTGTGGATATGGTGAGAATGAGAATCAGACAGTTAGATATGGAAATGTTGAGAGTTCAGGGGAAGGATTTGAGCCAGAAAAACAAACTTGGAATTATAATCATAAAAATGATAGTTATTGCCAAGTTTCAAAGGGATTACAAACGAATGATGCTGAATGCTGGATCAAATACAACAGTTCTGAGATATGAAACTGTGAGAGGTTAAGGAGATAAGAAGAAACCATGCCAGAAGCTGAGCAGAACAGCCACTGAGTTGATAACAAATTAGGACAGTGTATGTCCTGGAAGTCAAGAAAAAGGCATGGTATCAAGGAAAAGCAGGTGATAAATTGAGTTAACTGTTATGTGGACTAAACTGAGTATTTGATTCATCACTGGATTTAGCAAGGTAACAGTCACTGTTGTCAGTAAAAGCAATGTAAGTGAAATAATAGGATTAGTGGGAGTTCAAGGGGGGGGAGAGAGAGAGAGAGAGAGAGAGAGAGAGAGAGAGAGAGAGAGAGAGAGAGAGAGAGAACAGATAACTCAGACAGAAGATCTTGGCTGTAAAGTGGAACTTAGAACTGGCAGTAGCTGGAATAAGAAGTAAGGTTAAAGCATCGTAGTTAAGATGGAAGAAACAACAAGTACTTGTAAAATGATTCAGTGGGCAGGAAAAATTAATGATACACAAAAGAGGTTTCCTAAAAGCATTACCCTATGTCTTTCACCTGTGACACACACCCAAACATTCATACTTTCTCTTAATTATGATACCCTCATTATCAAGAAAAGGCTCAAAACCTTAGATAAACTGGATCCCTTGTGGCTTGCTAAAGCCTCATGGTCTTCAATGCATCAAGCCACATAAATAGATTTTTGTTTTGATTTTTGCTTTTAGAAAAGAAATAATGAAGGACTATAGAAGGGCAGGTGAGTGGCACAGAAAAAAAAATAGTATAGGTATTTTTGACAAATGTTTGTTTTTAAACCCACTTCTTACTTTAATGTCATTTAATTTTTATAACAGTCTTTTGAGATGGGTATTATTTCCTTTTTAAAGATGAGGTAACTAAATTTAGAATGATTAAATAACCTGGTTAAGAATTCAAATTTAATTAGGTGCTGAATCACTTTAAACTCGGTTCTATGAGACCCCAAGATGCCAATTTTATGGATTTCTCTGCAAAAAAGTGGCTTTTGTTTGTTTGTTTGTTTGTTTGTTTTTGATACCAGGAATTGAACTCAAAAGTCTTATGTTTGCCAGGCAGGCGCTGTACCACTGAGCTACTTCACTGGTCCTCTGTGATACATTTGATTCAACCTTGGAAATAGATTCTGGCCTTTATTGATTTGCCTACAAGGTCTTATCATCTATACAGCAGACTAACCTTCAATTATTTGGGATTTTTCAAATAAACCTGACTCTTTCCTGCTAACATTTATTTTCATATTTGTAAAGAATTTCACTGAAATGTGTTTTGCTTTAAAACCACCTCGATTAGTCAGCAGAAAAAATACAATCCTATGTAGAATACTGTTTAATTATATCATAAATTTAGTGGATACATTCGTAGATAAGATTATGCATTTTCTTGTTCCCTGAAGGAGTCATGTAATTTTTCCCTTAAAATGAGATGTATAGAAGGGCCTCCTTCTTCACAGATATTTTGTGTATGGGTGGGACAAAAGTTGCAACCCACAGCAGTTGAGCAAGGGCTACTAGGACAAAGATAACTGGCACATCCTTTTGTGCATGTTCAGACCTCCCCCTACATAGCTGAGCCTCATGCGTTTTGGTCCCTCCCATTTGGAATATCCTATTTATCTATACTAATTAGCAATATGTTAGAAAAGTTTTACTTTACTGTTTTTCATCCTTTGGAACTCAAATTTTCTTACAGACATGGTGATTCTGCTTCGTCAGGAGGAAAATTTCTCTCTGCAGTGTTTCTATCGACACCTCCCTGGATAAAGAAGTCTTTTAACAGGTCTCGCAACAAAAATGAAGACCAAAATTATTTGGTTAAATAAGTATTTGTAGGATAGGCACATCTTAACAATTAAACAAATATGTTAGCTGCCAATTTGTCACAAATGATACGTAGTGGAAAGGAAAGAATTCTTGAGAAAGTTAGATAGTTGGACTGACAGAAGATAAAAACCTCTGGAACAGGCTTAATTCTTTGTAATCAAATAATGAGAGCCGTGTATGTAAGATGTGTTGTCTTTGGAAAAAAAATTACTCAAATAAAATTAAATATTTCTTGAGTATCTAGCAACCAAAACAAAAAGAAGTTAGATGAGTTTCCATACACTAAAAATCATAATTCCCAGTATTATGAAGGAGACAGATTTTTGGGTTATAACATAAAACCCATATTTCTTCTATATTATTTTAGTAACTGTCTCTTCCAATACTATATAAAAAGTCACAGACACTCATGTTTAGCAATTTACTGCCACCATAAAGAAATACATTTTCATAGAGAAAAGGAAAATTAAAATTATGTTTATATTGTTTTACCAAAGTTGAAATCAGGTTGAAAGAATTCAGAAAATTAAATACAACATTTGAAAATTGTTGTAGCTAGTCCATAGATTAGTGACTCGGAGTATAACAGTAGAATAACAAATGTTGAAAGAGTATGCAAAAGTTGAATTAAGTAAACTTATAGAGCATTTATATAATATTTGTCTATACTGCAGGAAAAAAAAAATCCATTCGAATTGAAAGTCAAGTCCATGACTCAGTTTTTATCAATTTTCTTTTTAGTTTTTTTCCCTCTCAGGTTTTTTCCTTTTGTTGAATTTCTGAGGCTTGGTAAAGAAGTCGTCAGTGTTATGTGGTTTCCTTTTCATACTTCTTTCCTCATCTGGAGGTGTTCATGAACAGTTTAGTGGACAATATTTATTTAGTCATAAGCTACTAATCTTTACTTTATAGTGTCCTTTTCCATGAGAAAATTTAAGTATTTTTATAAATGTTAAAAAGTAATTCTTCACTGGATTCCTGAGAGATGGATAGTCAAAAAGCAGAAACTACAGAGAAATAATTACCTTTTCACCCAAGCTTCCATTTTATATCTTCTAAGAATATATTCCAAATATTTTATGATTAGAAAATCATGGGCCTGATCATGTATCAGTCACTTGTATTAATGAATTCTTATTGTTCAAAGAGATACTTACTCTTTCGAAAATTGTTTTAAAACATGATTTCCTACTTCGTATTTGTAAAGAGCGATTATATAAATGTCATCCATTTTATTTTTTTATTTTTAATGCTTCTTTTGGATGCTAACCCTCTGGTATTTTACAAGCTGAAGAGTGCTCCTAGAAATTGTTTTTACCTGTTAAATCACTATTTCCACATTAATAACGGGGTAAAGATATCAGGCTTCAGTTTAGATTATGACAATACCTAATGTCTTTTCCACATTCGCCTCAAGCAAGGAAACATCCTTTCTTTTTTTTAACGGAAATTTTATGAATTCCAATATGTATATTTTTCCAGCTGTATTATTTTATTTGAAATTGGAAATGACCAGTTGAGATATCACTTTTCTTATGAAAAGTTTCCTAATGCTAAATTCTAGTAGCTAAAGCTAAATTCAGCTATTCAAGTGGCAGAATTTCTTTATGCATAACTTAGGTTTTTAAAATATTATTTTCAGTTACTTACATTGGTATTTGTAAGTTGACGAAACATTAAATTATCTTTTTCTCATATTAGCCACTTTCTCATGAGTGTAATTTTTTTTCTGTTATTTAGTCTTGCATAGATGATTAAGAGAAATAGAAATTCTCTTGCTTAATATTGCTATAATGAAGCCCTGCTAGGTGATACTAGTTTTTTTATTGCAGTGGAGACTTTTTGCGTGCAAATGCTTATAGAAAATCTGGTATGGTAATCTAATAGCAGTAAGCCATTGTCTTCATATTTTTCTTTTTTTTTTTCTTGTACTGGGAATCAAACTCAGGACTGTGGGCTTGTGGGGCAGCACTGTGCCCCTGAGCGATATCTCTGCCCCACCTTTAAAGTAAATTATATTTCTATTCTACACTTGAGAAACTAGCTCAATCACTCAAGGAGGTCTAAGTGAAAGGTTGTTAGACTCATATGGAAACATCTTTTTTAGATTATTGTTAAGGAATCTATCTTTGCTTGAAAGGAGACAGTGTTTTTCAGTGAGAATCACACTTAAGTGGGTGTCAGTTTCTTTTTAAGGGTCAGGTCTGCTATAACTGATTAGCTATGGTAGTTGATCTACTTGGCTCAGATTTTATATCAGTAAAAAATGAGACTGGATTAAATAATTCTGGCATTTCTAGTTGTGGTTGGAAATGACCTTTTTTTTTGCTACAAGTTATTCATTTATTTTTCAGTGATTTTGTGGTTGATAAAGTCCTTTAGAGCACCCTCCTAGAAATTCAGAGGGTTTGATTATCCATCACTCCAAGAAGACAAGCTCTTAAATTCTCCATTTAGAGTATTGTCTAAGGTTATTCACTGATCTGTTCTGGGGGCAACTAATTGATTATAATTGCATAAGTTAATTATTAACATTCTTATCTTTGATCCTAGAAATGAGTTGTCCTCATGGAGATGTAGTTGTAGGAATTTAATTAGACCCCAGAGGAACTTGCATTTCACATCTATACAAAATGATGTGAAGCTGAATAAAAATTGAATTTTATTATTTCATCCTGTTAGTTTAAAATAATGCTTGTCTCCCCCACCCCCGTACCATGACTCCTTATTTCTAGATTCAAAAGAATGTTGGAGACAGTTGGAAAGATAACTTCCCATCCTGCTGCACAGGCCATCCTCTTTCCCCTTAGCAGGGACACAGTCAGTAGTATCACATGCTGAATGGGTTCCATTACTTGTTTTCATTGTAATCTAAGAGCCATCCAGGCATAATGATTGCTTTTCACAGCAGGTCTGTGTTTCAAATAGGGGAAGCTCCTAGATGTCAGATGTAGGAATTAAAGATGTCACTCTGTTTTATGCAAACATTCACATTTTTTCATGCTGGAAACCTGGATGCACTTTTTTTCCCCCTGTGTCATTGCAGACAATGAAAAAGAATCATTTTGTTATGCATCTTCTTTAGTACATGGTTTACTTTCACAGTGATGAAAATTTGCTAAGCACTGCTTGATACTTGTGAAGTGCTACCTCTCATCTCCAGTACTGGAGATTGAGCAGAGACCTACGCATTGAGATGCATTCCTCAGCCATTTTTATTTTTTACCTTCAGGCAGGGTCTCACTAAGCTGCTCAGTGGTACCCAAATATTCAATCCCGCTGACTCACTTGCCAAAGTGCTAGGATTAGAGCTGTGTGCCACCATGCCCAGTTAAAGTATTACTTTTTGTACACAAAACCATGAGAGAAAGAAACATGGCAAGCATTTCAATATTATTTCTGCAAATTCCAATACAAAATACAAAGTCTGGTCCCAGGAAAATAGCTCAATATGCAACATAAAATATTTCAAATATACATGTAAACATGAAATGATATAAACTTATTAGTTGAAGGAAAGTTACATGGTTTTGGTCACATATGGTTATATAAAGATTGTTTTATGTCTTGGCCTACAATCTGGGCTATTGCAGGAACTAATGAACTGCTTTGTCTATTATGACGATTAGAAGAGAGGCACTAAGTTTATATTTATAGTTTACTAGTAAAACTAATTACAGGAGTGTTTCAGCATGAGTATGTTAGTTTATCAAAGTTATGAAGATCACAGAAGAAAATGTACTCTATTATGCCTTTGTGTGTGTGTATATGTGTATGTTTTATGTAATCATCCCTTTTCCTTCAGGTGAATCTGGAGTATTGGATAGAAAGAGAGGTTATGCAAACTTATGTAATAGAATTTACTGCAAAAAATTTTTTACCATCCAACTTTAAAGATAGAATATGATTTTATCATATATTTTTATTTTTTAATATGTCAACAATGACATTTTTAAAAAATGTCATGTTGAATTAAATACAGTCCCAAAATAAATAACAATTTTGAAACTTAGTTCACGGTTAGCATCCTTTGCTGTTTGTTTATTGGAGAATTCAAACCTTTCTCTTATGTTTGTGGTTTTGTATATCCAGAATCCAGTACTCTCTGAAAAGCTGGTTGTGTCATTTCTGCTTTAAATGATATCATCAAGGGCAAAAAGTGTAGAGCCTGCAGTTGCAGGTGATTATGCTTTATAGAGCCAGGAGAATAGTGCAGTAATCTGAAAAACAGCACAGTTTGGGTATATGCGCAGATTCTCACTTCTTCTGTGAATGGATTTTTATGTTCCAAGGTTGTCATGTTACTGTCGTCAAACTCTAGTCACCCATTGATAATGACAATTGCATTGATTGCCTCAGCATCAGCTGACCTCCTATGACTAAACATCTTTACTGACAGTTCATTCAAAAATTAGACCCAGAATTGATGATATTATATACTCTTTCAGTGCCCAAAGTTTCCATAAATTTTAAACTGAAATGTTTTGAGATGCTGCAGTTTTTGAGATAGAGAAATGGAGCTATATTTTATATTCTTAAATAGTCTTTTTAGGCTTTCATTTTTATTTCCATAGAAACTTACTGTTAGTTTTGCAAGCGTTGTTTAAGTTATTTATGATTGAGAGTGTAAATTACCCCAGTCTAAATTTAAGGAGTTTTATTTACGAATGATTGATTCTCTTTTTCTCTTTACAGCCCACTCCTCTGTTACTTCAAAATTTTCCTTAATTTTGGGAAGTTAACTAGCAATGAAATTTATTAGATATAAAGTTAACCAAAATGATGTGAAGATAAAAAGCTTATAGATCACAGAACCAATCAGTAAAAGGGTAGGATAGCAAAATATGTAAAAGTTGAGACTATGGAACAAGACAAATATGCCTTTGATTGAGTTGTAGATTTGTCCCTTTTAGTTGTGTGATCTTGGACAAGACATTTCACTTCTTAAAGTTCATTTTCTACATCTATGAAATGGTGGTAACAGTGCTTTTTTGCAGAACTTGCTTTTATAAGGACCTTAATTTTTAGAGCAGTTTTAAGTTTGCAACAAAACTAAGCAGAAAGTAGAATTCCCGTATACTCACTGCCTCCAAGTATGCGTAGCTTCCAATATTATCAGCATTTCTTAATAGAGTGGCATATTTATTGCAATATAAGAATCTGGAATTACAAGTCATTATCACTCAAAGTCTATAGTTTACATTAGGGTTCAATCTAGATGTTGTGTATTCTGTGAGTTTTTGACAAAATGACATTTATTTACCGTTACAGTTTCATGTGGAATAATTTCACTGCCCTAACAATCTTCTATGCTCTCTTTCTCTACATCTTACACTTCGCCACCACCTATATTTTTACCATCTTTAGTTTTGCTTTTTAAAATGAATGTCTTATGTAGTTGGAGTTCTGCAGTATATAGCCTTTTCAGATTGACTTCTTCCACTTAATAATACGCCTTGTTTCTTCTATGTCATTTTATGACTTGATAACTCATTTCTTTGTGGCACTGTGTAATATTCTGTTGCTTGAATGTACCGTATTTTTAAAATTCTCTTACCCACTGAAGGACATCTTCGTTGTTTCCAAGTTCTAGGAATTATAAATAAATTGCTATAGAAATCTGTATGTAGGTTTTTGTAGGCAATGAGTTTTCATTTGAGTAAATATCAAAGAGAATAATCAATAGATTGAATGTTGAGTATATTCAGTTTTGTAAGAGGTTTTCAAACTACCTTTTAAAGGGGCTGAACAATTTGTAGTTCTACCAGAAATAAATGACATTTCATATTGCACTATCATATGTGTTGCCTGACCTGGTGTCCTGGATTTTGGCAGTTCTAACATGTGTGTTTTCAGTGTTTTTGTCACCAACAAAATAATAAGCACTTATAGTACATGACACATTCTAAGTGTATTTTTATTAATTATTATTATCCTGTTATGCTAAGTCAGTTTAAAAAAATCCAATAAGATAAACTTAGACTTTTGCTTCTGCCCATGATGGGCTAAGAAAAGGGAACTTCTGTTACCACAAGCAGAAAACTGGGTAAAATATATAAAAAAAATTACTAAGCAGAGCAGTCATTTTACTGAAGTAACTGACGACAGAATACAAGGAGGCTATATTAGCTGGAAAAGCAGAGTTCAAAAAAGGAAAGACGAACAAAATTAGTTTATTTGAGACTTTGATGGATCCTGATTTGTGCAAATGCACGGTAAAACTTTACAAAGCCAGGCGAAGAAACAAGGAGTTTTTTTTCTTTATTTTATGCCAAAGGGAGATGTTTGAGCTCTGGTTAACCAGAATGGAAAGTTCTCATTAATCTTCGAAAATTCACAGGTAGTTCAGAAGGGTCATGCATTTGTAATAGGACTCAGCTACCTCTTGAATAAAGATGAATTTGTTCCACCTTTACAAGAAATAAAACAAGTCTTAAGAGATCATGTAATCAACAAATAATTAAACTTATTTTCAGAACAAATCTCAATACTTTGTTTTTAAAAATCCAGATACTCATTGTTTTAACTCTCAATATCCAGCATTCAATCAAATGGAACAAGAACCAAAACAGAATGATTCATAACCAGAAAATATCAGTAGGGATTATAAAGATGGGATTAGCAGACAAAGATTTTATTTACTTTTGTTTTATAAATGACAAGTAAGAATTAAACACATTATGGTGTGCAATATGATATATATATGTTATATGTATAAATATATGTATGCACTATATCTACTAAACATATATAGTGGAGTGGCTAAACAAAGCTTCTTAATACATAGTCTTTAGAATATGCATTACTTCATATATCCTTTTTTGTGATGAAAACTTTTAAGATAGACTCTCAAAATTTTCAATTATATAATAGCACAATATAAGTAATTCTCTTGAACTTATTTCTCCTAACAGAAATTTTTCCTTTGAAAAAACAGTCCACCCCTTGGTCTCTAAGCATTACGATATTCGTTTCCATGAGATTAACTTACTTTGGTTCTACATATGAGTAAGGTCATACAGTACCTGTTTTTCTGTGCCTGACTTACTTCACTTAATAAAAACGTCCTGCAAGTCCATTGCTGTTGTTCCAAATGTCAGGGTTTCATGCTTTTTAAATGGCTAAATAGTATTCCATTATACATATATGTCACATTTTCTGTTTTTACTCCTTCACTGATGGATGTTCAGGTTGATTCTGTGTCCTGACTATTGGTAACAGTGGTGCCATAAAGATGAGGCTACAGATATCTCTTTAATTTAATGATTTTAATTTCTTTATGTAATACTCAGCTGTGGCATTGCTGGATCATATTGTAGTTCTATTTTTTTTTGAGGAATTTCTATATTGTTTGCTATAATGGTTTTACTAACTTACATACCCACCAGGAATGTTTAAGGGTTCTCCTTTTTTGCTTTTTTATCATTTCTTGCACTTATTTTTTCTTTTTAGGAAAATAGCCATGCTATGTGATGATATCTAATTGTGGTTTTGTGTTTCATTTCCTGATAGATTAACGATAAATATCTGTTCAAATTGTTTGCTCATTTTTCATTGATTGTTTTTTTTTTCTGCCATTAAACTATTTGTGATTTATGTTGGTTACCTTCGTCATTCCTGAGACAAAATGCCTGACACTCAAAGATAAAAAAAGGAAAGGTTTATTTTGGTTCCTAGTTTGTAGAGGTTTCAGTCCATAGTGGACTGACTCCAAGGCAGAGTGGCATGATAGAGGGGCATTACAAAAAGAAATAGTACATGGCAGAGCAAGCAAAAAGCAGCAAACAGCAGCAGCAAGACAACTTCCCCCTCTCTCTTAATACTCCATCTAGGCTATGAATCTATTGATTGGTCACACTCATACCCAAAGTGAGGCTACCGTTATTCACACCCTAATTCCAGTACCACAACCTTAGTCCACATTCATACACCTTAGATTCAGCAAGGTCCCAAAAGCCCTACCTATAAGCACACGAGACTCTGGGGGACATATCTAGTTATAAGCTATAACATGTTTCTTACAAATTCTGTATAGTAACCTCTTATCATACCTGTAGTTTGCAAATATTTTCTTCCATTTTTGAGGTTATCTCTTTGTTCTGTTGACTTAATCCATCTTGATCTTATTTTTCATATATGAGATGAATGGCTAACTTTATTGTTTTGTATGTAAATATCCACTTTACTCCATGCCAGTTACTGAAGAGACTGTCCTTTTTACATTGTCTGTTTTGATGTCTACCAATTGTCTACACATGCATGAATTTATTTCTGGGACTTTATTCTGTTTTGTTGGCTTATGTGTGTGTTTTTGTGCCAGCACCATGAAGTTTTGATGACTATAGCTTTATAATAAGTTTTGGATCAGATAGTATGATCCTTTAGTGTTGCTCTTTTATTTATTTATTTATTTATTTATTTATTTATTTATTATTTTTGCTCAAGATTACTGGCTATTCACAGTCTTCTGTGGATTTGTATCACTTTTAGAGCTCCCTTTTCTATTCCTTTAATAAAAGTGAAATATAAAATCTGAAGAGAAGGCAGAGTATTACTTTCTCTATTTATATGAAAAACATAATTGGAATTTTAATAAGGAGTACATGGAATCTGTAGATTTTTTGGTAATATTAAGCATATTTATTTTTTTTACTGTGCAGACAGGAGATACTTTTATTTATGTCTTTTTAAGTTTATTTAATGAGTATTTTACAGTTTTCAATATATGAATATTTTACTTCCTTAACTAAATTTATTCCAAAATATTTTTGATCACTATTATACATTTCCTTGTTTTCTTAATTGGTTCTTTGGATAGTTTATTGTTAAATATAGGTATGTTAATGATTTTTATGTTGATTTTGTATCCTGCGACTTCACTAAATTTGTTAATACTAGCAGTTATTTTTTGGAGCCATTATAATTTTTTATACATAAGATCCTGATGTCAGAGATAATTTTAAGATATTTATCTTAATCTAATTTAAAAAAGATTTTTATTATGAGAAGAGCTTGTATTTGTCAAGAACCTTTCCTATATTTACTGAGAGATGGTCAATATGGTTTTATTTGCTATTTTGTTACTGTATTCATTACTTTTTAAATTTGCCTATATTGAACCATCTTTGCATCACATTGAATAGTGCCAGTTGATCATGATGAAATATTATTTAAATATGCTATTAAATTTGGCTTGCTGGTATTTTGCTGACAACATTTACAGTTATGTTCAGCAAAGATGATGAACTGTAATTTTCTTTTTCTTGTTTTGTCCTTGTTTGACTTTTATATCAATGTAATAGTGGCTTCATCAAATAAGCTTGGACAGATTTCTTGCTCTGCAATTTTTTGGAATAATTTGGGAAGGATTGACATTAATGTTTTAAATGTTTGATAAGATTCACCAGTGGAAACATCAGATTTTGGGATTTTACTTTATGGGAGACTATTTAATGCTGATTCAATTTCCTTACTTGTTATTTGTCTGTCCAGATTTTTTATTACTTTATGATTTAGTCTTAGTAGAGGTATGTGTCTTGGAATTTATCCATTTCTTCTACATTTTCCAATTTGTTGGTGTGTAATTTTTCATGTAATCTCTTATGTGTGTTTTGTGTTATGAGTTGTAATGTCTCTTATTTGCAATTTTGTGGACTTGAATGATTTCTCCTTTTTTTCATAGTTAATTTCATTAAAAGTTTAAACTTCCTTAAGTACTCTGAAGAGCAATTCTAAGCACCTTATGTGTTGGAGATGCAACCAAAAATGCATACATTCTCTATAAGAAATAAAACAAAAATTGAAACAGTTTGAAAGTAAAAGTATTATAAAAATATATGACATAAATACATATCCTAAGACAGTTGGAGTAGCTGTATTAATATCAAATGAATAGACATCAGAACAAGGAATATTACCAGGAACACAGAGGGACATTTAGTAATCATAAAGGAGTAAATTTAAAACATGTAATGTATTAAGTGCTTGTGCACCAAACAAAGCTTTTAAATATACAAAGTGAAAGCTGAAAGAAAAACTTAATGAATCCCAATAACTCAATAATAGTTGAAGATATAAACACTTCCTTTCAGATTATTTTTTTATTCTTTTTAAAAAAATTTTATTTAAAGAGAAAAAAAAACAAACAAAAGAAAACAGAATAAAGGGTAGCAACAATACAGAATTCCAAGGAAAAAAGGAAAAGAACAACAACAACAAAAAACCCCTAAGAAATCATTACTTGACAAATTACATACTGGCATCTTGGAAATAGTTGTTCAAATTACAAAATTAAAACATGCAAAGTAGACATTCAAACAGTGACACTGTTAACAGTTCAGCTCCATGCTCTGACAAAAACAATATGGTCGTCCATCTTACACACTCAAACATACGTGCAATTATATCAAAAGGGTAAAATTAAACACAACAAAACAGAACAAAGCGGGTCACAAGAAAGCAATGTAAGAGAAATAAATTTCAAAGCTAGACAATCGGAGATACTCACTCTCTATCATATTGACTCTTGTTTTCTTCCAAATAGTTGTCCATATTGTCATATACAGGGAATTCACATGAAACAACATAGTATGGAACTGATCTAAGCAGGACAAGACCAGACAATAGGGAAGCCAAGAATGGCTGTCATAGTGTCTCTCATTCTCTTCAAAACAGCTGTACATACTTTCATGTGTGTTTAACTTAAACAAAACAAAAAAGGCTAAAATCACTTTGAACAAAGAATAATAGTATTGCTGGATTTCACATCATGACATTACAGAGTCAGCACTGGGTACTGTAGTGTCTCTTTGTCTTCAAAATAGTTGTTCATTTCAATATGCGTTATATAGTTGGTTCTCGTAAACTGTTTATAAGCTCTACACATGCATGAGTTTCTACATGTATATCTATCCTTTCTGTATTAGAGGGAAAAACAAAACAAAGCAAGACAAAACAAAACAAAACAATTCCTAGAAAAGCATGAAGCAAAAAGTCATAAAACCACAATTCAAGGTGATCTACAGTGGTTACCATGATATCTCTGCAGTATATAACAACATTAATAAAAACAAAGATTATAAGACTTCAAAAGCAAGCAATAATCAAACCATAGTGGGTATCTTAGTGAATCCTGTCATCTTCAGTGTAGTTGCCTATACTCTTAGACTTGATTCTATCAATCATAACAGATTTGAATAAAATCAGACAATACAAGATAGCACTCTAAAAACCAGATTCAAATAATATCAGTCATAGTAAGACAGTATAAGTTATACAGGGCTTCTGATTAAGTTGATAGGAAATTAAGGATGATTACCATATAATGTCCTCTTATTTTTGGGATAGCTGACCTTGTCCTTAAGTCTAGTGTAAGTAGACAAACTGGAAGAGCATGTAATCCATCCAAGCAGAGTGATGAGAATAATGTAGATTTTAAATCTTGTTACCCCATTAACAATATCCTCTGCCTTCCTTTTTTAGACAATTCCTCCCTTTCACTCCCATAGGGGGGGGCACTGCTTATTTTGGGTCCCACTGCCTCCTTATTAGAGCATCTCAATGGACCCTATCTCCTGATCTACTCTGCCTGTATTTCTCTCTGTTAGTATTTTGAGGCCCTCTATACTAGAGATTATATAGCCAATCTTCTCTGCCTCATTTCTGCTATTCTATTTTTCTGCCATTGGTAGTCTATTTATCTCTTCCTCTCCACTATCTGCCCCATTCACTGAGGCCTCTCTGCCACTGTTCCTGAAATGCTCGTATTCATTTTCTATCTCTCTAGAATGTCCTTCAGTATTTTTTGTAGGGTTGGATTAGTGGTCACAAATTCTCCCAGTTCTTCTTTGTCATGGAAGCATCTTGCTTCTCCATTAATTTCTAGAGAGAGTTTTGCAGGATACATCAATCTGGGCTGGAGATTGTTCTTCTTCAGGGCTTGAGTTACTTCGCTCCAAGCTCTTCTTGATTTAATGGTCTTTGTTGAGAAGTCTGCCATGATTTTGATGGGTTTTCCTTTATAGGTGATCTGTTTCTTTTCTCTAATGGCTTTTAATATTCTGTTCTTATATTGAATATCTGGGATCTTGATTATTATGTGTCTGGGTGTAGCTCTGTTTTGGTTGTAGGTGGCTGGAGTTTTGTATGCTTCATACCTCTGCATATCATTTCCTTTTTCTATGTTTGGGAAGTTTTCCTTAATAATTTCTGTCAATAGTCTTTGCAGTTCTTCTGTTGTGGCTCGGAGAGGGTGCAGTGCTTGCTGATCTTAGCTTCTCTAATGGTAGCCCCGAGACCTTGTATTTGAGCAGTCTCTTTCCCTTCAGTTTCTTCCTGGGTTGAAGTCCATCTCCCTCTGTTTGGATCTCTCCAGGGTGTTCTGTTTGGCATTTGAGCTGTCTCTCTCAGAGAGGCTCCATATCCTGCTACCTCTAGGTCTGCCATCTTTGAAACTCCCACCACAGGTTTTTCCTTTCAGATATTGATAAAAAAAGATTAAGGGATTGAAGGGCTTGAGATGTAGCTGACTGGTCGAGCTTTTGTTATAGGCAACTGGGTTAAATAGAAATATTGTAGGCATTCAGACAGGGTTAGAAATATTGTAGGCAGTAAGACAGGAAGAAGCCAGTGCCAAAGACAAGATACCTTGCAAATGTTGGGGATACAGACCCCTCCCAGGCAGGCCAAACCTCGACAAAAGACAAAACAAATGCAGCTACACCCTAAGCATAAACCTCAGGAATATTCTACATAGGAATTGATACCTTGATCACTTTGAGGAAACCAGAAGAAGCCACTAATCCTAACCCCTACAGTGAAGGCCCTGTTACTCCTTGCTACATGACTTGCTTTCCTATTGGATCCTAGTTTAATCAACTTTACATAAGCAATTTCACTCAATCTTATTGGTTGACCATAGTTCTGTCCCACCTCATGCCTGCCTGCCTTGCAAATTCTCACTTTCCCCCACCTTGAACCCACCTCACCTCATGGTTTTGCTCTATAAAAGTCCCTAGAAAAGATAGAGTCTTTGGCATCCACCTCAAGACCCCTTCTGTCTGTCTGTCTGTCTCTCTATGTCTCTTAGAAAGAAGCTTTGCTTCTCTCAATAAATATATTGTGCTCTTAACCTTCATTGTTCCTATAACTTATTCTTCAGCTTCAGAGAACATGAACTCAATCCTGACTTCACGTAGGTTTGAAGTTTCTTTCCCATATATCACTTTTGCTAAGCACTCTTGAGGCCTTGGGTGTGATCCCCAGAATTACTACACTAAAATAAAACTAAAAATGTTGTAAAATATCAGCCTTAGCAAACACATTTACCTATATATCAGACTATATCTTAGTCTGTTGAGACTGCATAAAGTGCTAGAATCTGGGTGGCTTATATAGAAAAAAATTTATTTCTCATGGTCTTGTACTCTGTACAGTCTAAGATCAGTCTAAGAGCAAGAGACAAAATATTCAGCGTATGATGAGAGTCTGCTTTCTGATTTGGGATGGCAGTTTTTAGCTTTAACCTGTAATGGGGAAGAGTCAGAGCAACTCTTTGGCTCTACTGTCTTTAACTAATCATCCCCAAAGACCCTACCTCCTCATATCACCACCCCAGTGACTAGTTTTTAACATATGAATTTTGGGAAGATACAAATATTCTTACTAACAGCCTACATTCAGAGACTATTCTACACAACAAAATGATAAATTTTTTTCCAAGTGTCCATAAAATATTCATTGAGTAGAACATATACTAGTCTATAAAAGAAATCCCCAAAAATTTAAGAGTGAAAATCAAACAATATGTTCTTTGACTACAATGGAAGTAAGTCAGAAATTGGTAACCAAAAGATATTGGTTAAGTGGCAGTCATTTAGTAATAAGACAGCCAAGTAGAGTAGCACATGACTGTAATCTCAGCACTTGGGAAGCTGAGGCAGGAAGATCACCAACAGTTTGAGGCCAGCCTGGGCTACCTAAGTGAGTTCAAGGCTAGCCTGTACTTCATAATGAGACCCTGCCTCAAAGAAAAATGTAGGTTCAGAAATAAAATAGCATGTTACAAAAACAGTGAGCTACTGAAAATAATCACACATAAAATAGAAAATATTTGAAATGAATGTTAATGAGAGTACAATATGTCAATATATATGGGATGCACTTCCGATTTTGTTTGTACTTCTACTTTTAGAAAAAGGATAATGAATCAATTATTTGAGCTTGACAAGCTAGAAATAAAAAAAACAAAATCAAAATAACTCATAAACAAAACAAATTTATTTTTTCCATCAACATGGAATAGATAAAAAAGAAAAACATGAAGTAGCAATTAAATTTCAAAAGCCTAGTTCTTTAAAAAATCAGTAACTTTATAAACCTTAGTAAATGAAAGAAAAAGGTGAAAGACTTTACTAATATGAAGCATGAAAAAGAGATATCGTTACAGATTCTGTGATACTAAAAAATAAGATAATATTTTATGTTGACTATATGCAAGTAAATTTGACTTCTATGACAAATTAGATAAATGATTTTAAGACACTAATTTCTATATTTGACTCAGAAATAAAAATCTAATACCTCTTGTTATGGTTTGTGTTTAAATGTCCCCTCAAAGCATCATGCAGTCAGGGGGTGGGCCTTTCAAAGGCAGCTGAGTCTAGCATTTGTGATTGGTTCATTTTCTAGTACCAAGATTGGTGGTGTGAGTACTGCATCTGCCCAGGGGTAGGTAGTCAGCAAACAATAATACTAGGGTGTGCTTTTCCTTTCTGCCCTTTTTGCTCTTGTTGCTTGCGGCAGACCATAAATGATTGCGCCTTAGCCTCACCACCCTGCCTGTGAGCCAGCTGAGTATGGACTGACACTCCCAAAAACTGTATGCTAAAGAAATCTTTATTTCCCTAATTTTGAGGGTCAAATATTTCGTCCCAGAAGTAAGAGAAAAGTAGCCAAGACACCTCTATACCTATTAAAATTTGAATTTATTCTTTTCTATTATGAACTTTTCTATTATGAAATCTTCAGGCCTCTATGGCCTCACTAGTATATTATTTAAAGCATTTTAGAAAGAAACAATACTAATATTTCACAAACTCTTTGGGGAAGTAGAAGAGGAAAATGTACTTCCAAACTCATTTTACGAGACTAATATAGCCAACACCTGTAAAAGAAAAAAAAAACTATATGTAAATTTCAAGAGCTATAGAAAAATATATGACAAAAACCAGTTAAAAAATCTCTAGGAACTAAAAATAGAATGCAACTTTTTCAAACTAGTAAAAAAATATATCACATTACACTTGTGGAGAACGATTTCTTTCTAAGATTGGGAACAAGACAGGCTGACCCATGTATGCCATTTCTATTGAAAATTGTGCTTGAGGGACTATAAAGTTTGTAAAAATCCAGAACTGAAAAAAACCCACACATTTAGATTGGAAAGAAAGAATTTAAACTTTTATTAATTTAGAACTTGACATGGATTAAATGTGGAAAATCTATAAAGCTGCTACTAGAACACATGAATGAGTTTAGTAAGTTCTGAGTACAACTTCAGCATTAAAAAAAATCAGTTTAATTTCTAAACAGTAAACATGCCATTGTAATAGTGCCCAAATGAAATCATTTTAATATGTATAATATAAGTATGCTGGGATCTATAAAATGTTGCTGCAAGTAACTAATTAAAGACCTGTTATATTTTGTTTGTGGTTTATAAGACTCAGTTAAGAGTTGATTCTTCTCCAAATTGAAAGTACAAATTCAGCAGAATCTCAATTAAAAGCATGGTGGACTTTCTGTTTGTAATACAGATGTTGACAAACTGATTAAAAATTTTTGGTGAGAATACTAGCAACCTAGAACAATCAACAAAAATTTTAAGAGGAAGAACAAAGTTTCAAGTTTTAGAAGAGTTGATTTCATTATCTACTAAAACACTACACTATTATGAGTTTTGGAAAAAGTTTACACAGAACAGTAAAACAGAATAGAGTCTAGAAATAGACCTATACACATAGGATTAATCGATTTTCAATGAAGGTAGAGAGGTAATTGAATGGGGAAAGATAATCTATTCAAAAACTGATGCTGATATAATTGGATATCTACATTAAAATACATGGACCTAATTATATTTATCACACATTATCAATTAACTCAAAATGGAATTGTAGACTTAAAGATATAAAATTTGTACAAGAAAATATAGAATACCATCCTGACAAAACTAGAAAAGGTAAACATTTCCTTTGTAAAATACTCAAGGATAAACCTTAAAAATGATAAGTTGAACTTCATAAAAATTTTATACTTCTGCTTTTATCAAGATATCATTAAAAAACAAAAAGTCACAAGTTAGGAGAAATGGTTTGTGATACATGTATCTGACAAAATTCCCATATAGAATATGTATATAAAAAATTGTTGTAGCTCATAAGAAGACAACCTAGTTAAAATGTCAAAAAGTCAGAGGAGATACTTAAGGAAAGAAGATACCTGACTGATCAATTAACACAGGAAAACCTGTTATGAAAATGCAAATTAAAGTTATAATGAAATACAACTGCATTGCCTCTGAAATGACTAAAATGAAAAACAACAATATTAGTAACACGATACTAATAAAAACATCATCAGATTTACAGAATGGACATATTGTGTAAGTAGGTTAGCTTATTTGCTACAGTAGCATGAATGTCTAAAAGTCTAACCAGTAACAGACAGGAAAAAAGGATTCACAGATCTAAGTTACTAGTCCACTTATTACCAAAGACTGATAACACCTTTGATGAATGATGGAAAGTTAATACATAAATCTCCTTAGCTGGATCTTTTCTATCGTCCTGGACTGTCTCTTGTAAGAAATAAACAGGTTGATTTGGATGAAGGAGAAGGCACAAGCCAAGCTGTGGGGAAAATTCAAGTGACTGTAGTGAATGAACTGGTGTCAGAAGTAACTATTTAGCAGAGTCACAAGAAGAAATTAGATAGTAGACAGGTAGGGAAGGAATGGAGAGTTTAGTTGCAAAAGTTTCCACCTGAGTGCTCATTAAAATTGAATCCATTTTCATTATAAAAGTAGAAGTCTGTTTAGTGATAAATGCTGTGTAACTGCTAACACCTGCCTCTCGCATCTCTATTATTAAGACAAATATCAAGCTTGAAACACAAGAGGTGAAATCATTAGGATTTAGTTTTTAAAATGCATAAGATATTTGTCACTTGAACAATTCATAGACAATATTGGAACAGTTCAACTGAAAACTATAGCTAAGAACTCACTTCAGAAGATAACTTCTCTACTATTCTTAGCTCAGTCAATTCATTTCCAGAAACACTAATTTCTGAATACCAATTTTATAAAAAAAATATATAAAAAGCATCCCAGCAACACAAAATAACACAAAGACTCTCTAAATATCTGGATCAGCTTCCTCATATGAGTGTTTCTTATGTCATTACATAAGGTGACTTAGGAACACATTTGAATTGGCACACAGTTTTCAGTTAGATTTTCAACATTTGTGATGATTAGCTAAATCTCGGGAAATCTGCTGTTGACACATCTAATTACCTCCTTGCTGTAGTTTATAGTGAATGATTCTGGTTTCAGTCTTTCTTTAACAGGCAAGGAAAACTTAGCAAAGATGGGCACAGAAGTAGAGTAAAGTTAGTATTGGACTTACATCTAAAGTATTCTGAAGAAATTTTCTAACTCTAAAGGAAACCCAAAGCAGCAAATTCCATTCCTTGGGTTTGTAATTATTTATTCATCTCATGTTATCACTATGCAAATGGTATATAAGATTAGTCATTCTTGAAGTACTTAAGATCCTTAATTACAAAGAATTCAAATAGTGTAACTTTAAATTAATTCCTTTCTTCACATTTTCCTTCCTGCGTTCCTTCTTCCCTCCTTCTTTCCCTCCCTCCCTTCCGTGCTTCCTTCCTTTCTTTCTTGCTCTTTCTTTCTTGCTTGCTCTTTTCTTTCTTTCTTTCTTTCTTTCTTTCTTTCTTTCTTTCTTTCTTTCTTTCTGTATTATAATATACTTGGATGGAGATAAAAAATCAAATGATAATGTAAAAAGCTAATGTAATGAAGTTATAATAGTATAATCTCAATGTAAAGGCTAGGAGTTGGTGGACACCAGCAGATCTCATTTGCCCAGGAAATCCTTTGAAAAGTTATTTTAGATTTCAAACATGAGGACCCATAGGGTCCAGAATCACACAGATTTTCTGACCACAAGGTAATTACAAAATAAGAGTATGCTCCCATATTGCTATAGATATGCTTTCTCAAACTCATACTGAAATTTAATTGCCATTTTTATAATAAAAAACAGAACCTTTAAGAGATGTTTAGGTCATAAGATTTGGCTTTCACAAATGAATTAATGTCTTTATTATGCAAGTTGTAAATTTGGTCCCCTCTTTTTCTCAGGCTCGCATTGTCCCTTTGTTTTCTACCATGTAGCACAAAGACCTTCTCCCAGTGCCAATACCTTGATATTGGATTCCCAGCCTCTAGCACAATCTACCAAGTAAACTTCCGTCATTTATATTTTTCCTAGTCTATAATATTCTGCTACAGCAATGAAAAACAGACTAGGATACTACTATCTATGTAAAAATGAAAAACTTAAATCACCCATATTAGTTCCCAGTTAAACAACAAATCAGAATTTTATTAGCTGAAAATACATGAAATACATTATTACAGTAAGATTACAACTTACACTGGTCTTTCCAGAGAAACATACGTTCTTGGAAGAATAAAGTCCGTTGTTTTGAGGAAAATGCTCTTTAAAATGATTTTCTCTTGGTCTGAGAGAAAGCACTCTTTACATTTATCTGATTTATATCTGAAATCTAAAGTGCATACATGAAATTGTCTCAGCAGTGCTGTCAGGAAAATGATGAATTCAGTTGTTAGGACGATTGAGTTTGTGGGTAGACTTTAGAGAGCAGTGTGCCCAAAGGTGCTGGGCCATGGCACTGGGTTGCAGAACATAGCTAAAGTCCGATGCTACCAGACACAGGGCTGCTGATGAGGAAGCCCTGCAGGGAAGCTGCAGAAGAGCTCATCACCCAGCGGCCTGTGCGAGAAGGCAGCAGATTGCTCGATGTAACACGTAGTGGATAACCTTCACATTCCAGGCATGCAGAAACAAAAACAAACAACAACTACAAAAAAGTCCAGAAAAGTAAGGATGGTAAATTTCTCCTGACTGTAGAGTGACTGAAGGCATTTGAGAATTCTCAATCTTTTCCTCAGCTTCAATTTACTAGAAGTTTGTTCATAGCAGTTAAAGGGCCAAGTGTGTTATGGATTCTTGGGAGAATGGGCATGAGGTGGGCAAATAGGAGTGACTCAGAATCTTAGGACAGAGATCTTGTGTTTAGACATGACTTGGCTTGGGAGTGAGGCTAGGAAGGAGATAGATGTCGTGATAGCTTTGTTTAAATTAGATGAACTGCAGCATCTTTCTGTTTAGGGAGAATATTAAATATGAAAAAGAGCATTTCGATTAAGCTGATGACTGAGGGAAGCATGTGTGCACAATACTCGATCAGTCTCCCGCTTCAACGCATGTGGACTACTGCTCAACCTAACACATTGCATGTGCAAGCTTGAGAAAGAAATTGCTCTGTTAAATAGAGGGCTGCAAGAAGAAGAAGAGAATCACGATTGGCATTAGGCAGAGAGCAAAAGTGGAGAAACAAAACAAGCTTAACATAAAATGGTTTTTGAAGTGATTTTGAAGAGTTTACTGAGTTTCTTCTATACAATTTTTAATAAAGTTTTCATTGCTCACACTAACAATTTTGGTGTGTGTTATTTTGAGTAAAATGCTGTTGGATGATTGCATGGATTTATTTTCTCTGGTTCCATTTTCATGTTTGTAGAATTGGGATATCATGATTCTAACTACCTATTGAAAATAATTAACCTTTCAACTTCTCTTCAAAAACATCTTTGAAGTAATTTTATGAGATGTATAACCAAGGGGATCAAATTGAAAGAAATATATGAAAATTTGTTCTATGTGAGAAAGTGAGATTTATAACATGAAAATAATCCTTCTGCAGCATTATAATAATTATTTCCTTTGGCATATTTTTCTCAGCTTGTTTATTTTTACACAATTATAATTTTATGTATGATATAATACTAGTGTCTGTCTTTTATACTTGCTGTGAAATTCTTATGATAGGATCTACATTTGCATGTGACTGTGTATCTCTCAATGTGTCCGTCATTTAATTGTGAATTTATTTGTTGATGATTTTCTGTTATCTCCCAACAACCTCTGAAAATTAATTTCCTTAATGGCCACTTTTAATTCTTATTTAATATCTTTTCAACTATTTTTGTTTTGATTTAGCTTAAAGACTATGATATTTCTTATCCATAATGTTCATAATCATCATTTAAAAATATCTC
This sequence comes from Dolichotis patagonum, assembly GCA_004027295.1. Classification (NCBI taxonomy): domain Eukaryota; kingdom Metazoa; phylum Chordata; class Mammalia; order Rodentia; family Caviidae; genus Dolichotis; species Dolichotis patagonum. Next base: position 7,877 of record PVJX010000462.1, on the reverse strand, counting down.
ATGTAACTATGAAAGAATCTTCCAAAATGTGATCACTTAGTCTCCATTGCTGAATATAAAATTGCTTGTAAATCCTTATTTTAAGTAATGGTAATGTATAACATTTTGATTAAACTTTATCTTTCAGATTATTTCCTTGTGAGAGGTACATAAAGATTAAATCAACCACTATAAAAATTTTATGCATGTTTACAATACATAGTGCCAAATAGTGAAAAGCAAGAAAACATTCTTGTTTTTATTCCATGAAATCAAAGACTAATTTTTTAAAAAATTAAACCCATACACTGATTTTTCAAATACTAAAACTTTACAATGTATATTTTGCAGCCATTGGTATCTTCATAGTTATAAGTTGGGAGATAGAGAATTATTTTATTGTTCATTTTCTCTCCTTTCTCTACCACTATCCACAAGAGCATAAAATTTGAATGTTTATTCCAAATAAAATACTTCAAATATTATTTAATCAATACTGTGTAACTGAAATGACAGTTTCCTACTTACTTTATTATTCAAACTCAGATGATAATCTCTAACACTAAAGATGCCTGACTGGCCATATGACTGGATGAATGAATGATATCATATGTGAACATGACTTATTTTCTCTACTAAGAAGATAAAGAAATGGCAAAGTTGGCAATGTTGCTTGTCATTAAAACCTTCCCTCCTGTCCTCAGTAAGTTCTCTTCCTGGGATTGAGAAATCAGTTTAGAGAAATAAATTCATAATGCCAAAGGAGTGAAGTAGACTTAAACTGACTGAAGATTTTAAATTACATCACATGTATCTAAAATAGTTACTTTAAAAATTTTAATTGCTGTTGTTGTCCTTTTTCTTTATCTACAAAATAAATTATTGTTTTCCTATGTAAAAAGAGCAGATACAATATGAAAATTTCTGAAGATTTAAAAATTTCTACTTGATGTAATTTCCTCTTTGGGGAACAAAATAGCACATTATTTTAATATTTGTTTAATATAAATTTAAACAAACCAAAAATCTCCTCTCCTCAACCCTGTCCCTAAACAGAATACGATCATGAATATAATTTTTTTTTTTTTTTGCAACAAGGAATGTCCACACTGCAAATTTGGGCTCAGTGCTGCTTTATAAGGTAGAGTAGATGATCAGAAAAGTAATTTTGAACCTGAATACTAATGCTTAAGATTTATTGAAATTTTGCCTTATGTGGCCAGTATTAGCAATGCAAAATTAGTTACATTATTGAAAATAGATTGTCATTTCAGTTTTAAATTTTGGGATAATATTGAATGGTAATTAAAGGAAGAAGATGATGCGTATCAGCATCATGACTCCATCCTTTATTAAAGTGCATTTACAAACAAATTAGATGGGTCAATAGATTATCAACTTCTCATACGGCATATATTTTAGTATGTTTTCAAACTGCAGATAGTTATTTCTTCAAGTGACCTTCAATAAATGTTCTTAAAAAAATAAGGTTTGTCTCACTCGTGGAACTTGGACAGAGGTGGCGTTTGATTCTTAGCCTGTGGAATGTATGGTAGGAATCCTGCCAAGCATATCGAAAACTTAGCTGTATTCTATATACAGAAAGAACGCCAATTAGTGACATGAAGGACTAATATGCCACAGAATTTTTTATTTGTGTATGTGGGAATGAAAATATAATCTATATTTATTTTATATTTAGGTTGGCGATAGTTGTTTAGTTGCAAAAATGCTTATGTGATTAATCATTTGGAAGATTAGTTCCACCTCTTACCTAAATGTTTACTCTTTTTACCATGGGGATAATTCCATGAAAAATGCACAGTTTGAAATTAAGTAGATCCATTGCACTATGCCCAATATTGCAGATACTGGCCATGTGTGATAAACTTAAATCTAAATTAGCTAAAATGAAATAAAATTGAACATTTAGTTTCTTGGTCTCAAGGTGCATTTCAAGCACACATACCACAAACAGCTAGGGCTGTAGTACTAGACAGTGCAGGTCTACAGCGCCAGAACACTCTCAACAGCAGAGTTCTACTGAACAGTGCTGAGTTACATTAATCATTTTATAAGTATTACTCTTCTAATTAAAAGTCGATACCTTGCTTGGTTTCTAAAATAACAAAGAATATATAAAGTAGTGAAAAATATAAATAGTAAATAAAAAGTAAATAGGTTACTCTAAAACCTTGAAATTAAATTTGCTTGATGTGGTCTATCAGGTTTGATTAAAATGAAAACAACTTTTGTATGCGTTAGTACAGCAATCCTAAGAAGAAAACTGGTATTCCTCACACACGGCCTGAAAGCACCATGTATAGAGGATTTAGCGAACACTCAAGTGCTTAGAGGGCAACACAACTTCAGGCTGACTTCTAAATTATTTACCCAGTACCTTTTCCCCTTTTATTTTAAAATTGCAGTTTTTCTTCTGCTTCACTTGTTCAAGAGGTATTATAAAACTAGAGAGAAAAATGGATTGCTATATCTGTTTAATGATAGCATTTTGCTTTCCTTTACCTAGTTGTTTTACCCCTAGGCAGGGGATAAATTGTTAATTAAATCATAGTTGCTATATTACAGAGATACTATCAAACTATGATCTATCAAGGCTTAATATGGATGATTCCTTCTAAAATTAGATATATTCAATAGGAGAAAAATGACAATTTTCAACTCAGTTATGAAAAATGTAACATATCTGGATCATTATCTTACAATGCATGAAACTCAGTATACATTTAACAGATAAAATGAAAATATTTTGGGAAAACTATAAAGGAATATTTTTATGATCTGAGGGATAGGCAAATGTTTCTAACAGTAAAGGTAAAATAGGTAAATATTACACTGAAATTAAATACTTCTTTTCATTGAGCTCCAGGAAAAGAAGTGAAAGAGTGAAAAATACCTACAATGAATGAAAGATTTGGATACAAAATATGTAACATATAAATCTATAAAACCAGATAGAAACATCAATAGAAAAATGAGCAAAATTATAAACTTGAACTTCAAAATGAGGATGCTCAATACATATAAAAAGTTGTTCAGCTTGAAGATCAAATGTTAGTTAAAATTATGATATGATTTTATGACAGATTCATCAAAATGTCAATAATGAGAACCAATGAAAATATCAGCATTTAGATTTTAGTGGTTGGCATGCAAGTTTCATCAACCTCTGGTTAAAAATTTATATGGCACTAAATTTGTATGACAGATAAATATTCTATCACCAGAAATTCTTTTATGTGTACTCTAAGAGAATATGTGCAAATACGCATTAAAAAGAACAAACAAGAATGTTCATAATAATATTATTTACAATAGCACAAAACTGGAAATATCTCAAGTGTTCATCAAGAGTAAACTTCATTCATCCTGTATACTATTCTGTATACTACAGCAGTGAGAATGAATGACATACAAAATATGCAGCAACAAGGATGCTTATAATCTCATATAACAGAAATAAAGTACGGTAGAGTCAACACTTTATGAGTCCATTTATGTAAAACTCAAAATTCATGTAAGCTAATCTATTACCTGTTAGCTAAATATAGTGGCTACTCCTGAAAAAAAAAAAGAATTAAAAATGGAGTAGGAAAAGGGTACACTTTGAGACCATAATCTTAAATGAAATAAACACACACACAAGCTTAAAATACTTCATGGCTTCCCTTATCTGAGAAACCCAAAGTACAAATGAACAAAATAAAAGATAGATAAATAGAAAGTAGGAAAACAATTTTTTCCCCAAAAGCAAATTGGAGCAAGAGATGGAAGAAGGGTATATGAAAGAAAAGGGATGAAACAGGAGTTAAAATGTGTTGTTATGCACGCGTATCAACTCCCCACAAGGAATGTTACAAGCATGTACCAAGTACATGATGTACTACAAGCATGTACCAAGAAAAAAAATTAGTGAAATTGAATTATAAAAAAGGAGTGGTCACATAGGTTGGTTCTCTTACGCACATTAGAAATGCAAGCTTTTCTGTGTGTAACTTTTTCAATAAATGTGACAAAGTCAATTATTCTTTTTAAAAAAGGAATGGACAGATTTTCAGTTTATGACTTTGGCTCAGAGAATTGCATTTGTGCAAAGGTTTTTAACAAAGCTTGGATATTGCTAAGTCCATTTAAAAAGATACAAGTAAAAAGCCTAATAGTTAATGTTTATTTTCTCTTGTAAGAGGATCCACAGAAAATAAGAATACCTTCCATAAATCTGCATAATAAAATACTAAGGACAATCTATTTTGTTTTATTCTAGACCCTTCTTCATGTCTTTCATTTTCTAAACCCAAGGAGAAGGTCACAGAAAGCCTTCTGATTGTCTCAATTCCAGGACAAGGCACTCTGATGTTACTGAAACCAAAGCATGCACAGGAGAAGAAGTGTAAGCTTGACTTATTTGAGAATGTTTTCTGTTAACACACATTGACCTCAGTGACCTCTGAGGACTGTCAGAATTATAGCCTGAGAAAGCCGGCAGGTACATCTGCTTACTCATGATACACTGATGTCAGTTCAGAGAACTTAGATTGGTGGTACAAAATGTACTTAGATCACCATGGGCCTTTTTCCAATAAAATGTCAAGCTACATGTGCCTGAACATTTTGTACTTACACATGTGCACACATGCATATATTCAGTTTGTGGATGCACTCACCAAATTATGAAAGGAGTGCACATTGTGCAAGGAATTTATAAAGAAAGCAAAATGACATATTATGACACTCCTTGAAATTAAATATATTTTGAATTCTCTTGTGATAAAATGTCATGCTAACAAAAATATGCAATTGAAAATATTATATCCTTGTTTTGTTTTTTTTTTAAAAAAAACTAGACTAAAGCTCTAGTCTTCCCTCCTTACAATTTGTGTACTCTATGCCAAGACAAATTAAGGTCATTACTTTCTAAGACATTTCTAAATATTCATAAATACAAATAAAAAAACCTGCTTAATATTTTATGAAATTTACTGAGGGATATTTTACAATAGGAAATCCTTCTCCTAAAAAATAGAAGAAAAAAAGCCTTTTAAGGGAAGAATTTTATTTTGTAAAAAGTAAATTGCAAAAGAAGTTAAGAAGATCCACTAATACACATAAGGAAAGTATTAAAATAATTCCAAATATAGGAGCAGAGTACTTTCCATTACTTTGCCAAAAGAAAGATTATTTTGTTATTTCAAGGACTTGACTCATTAAAATCTACTTAAATAAGTGATGAATTCTAGGGGTGAAAAGTTCCCAACATTTCGAGAGAGAAATGTGATAATTCTTTGACTATATCTTTCATGAGGTAGGGGTCCATGAAGATGAAATTTAAATCTGGAAAACACATTTAATCTATGAATATTATTGAGAAAGAATCCCAGGAGGCCCCCATTTAATCTACATTCATTGAAAACACTTGTGCTTTTTACATTTGCTTATTCATGCAACTGGATTAACCAAGTACATAAGCTTCTGCTTTCAGCTCTGGTCCTCCTGTTTTCTGCCTGTGAAAACCTTTTGTTTATAGCTCAGAAGCAGCTGACCCCGTTGCACCTGCTTTTGAATATCTGGCAAGAGACAAACTTGCAAATGAATATAGCTCTTTCAAGAAGTTGCCTACTTTCAAAGGAAATTAGCATTTCCATAGGTGCCAAACCACTGGCTGAGGATAAAGGAAACCTCTGTATAAGCAAAGGCAGGTATATTGTGGAATTCTGGCAGCTTCTGCCATGTCACCTAACCCTATGAATGATGTCTCTGAAAGATTGCTGAACTAATGAATGAACAATTGAACAAGATACTTTACATCTTTTACCTAGTTGCCAACATTCAATGTTGCTTATAAAGATCTATTCTCTGACTATATAGATGAGAAAGTGTGACTTAAACACTTTTAATACTCCCTGCCCCTACCTGAAAATCAATCATCACATGTTAGGTGGACTAAAGTCTTTACTGTTACAGGGATTAATGTTCAAGCATTACGATCAATCGCTTTCTTTTAGGTTAGTCAGGGCCCAAACTTTTCAGATGACATGGAAGGAACCAAAAGGGATAAATCTGGTAGGTACTAAAGATTAAATGGGGAGATAAGGAAGTGCTGAACATGACGTCAAGAGGTTAGATGTCAATCTGTGATGCCAGGTGAGAGACAGTGGAAGCAAACTATGGATAGCCATGTATCTTAATTGAAAGAGATTCTAGAGACAAGTTGTTCAATTCAGAAGCTACCTTTGTAGTACAGGGCAGAAGAAATCTCTGCTATTAGCCACTAACACAGGGATTACTCTATGGAGAGCAGTGGTTGGGAAAGCACATGTGGCAATCCCATGTACAAGTGAAATTCTGTTTCTTGATATTGGTGCTTGCTATGCAGATTTGCTCATTTGCAAATATGCATTAGCTGTATATTTTGTGCACCTTTATATAAAAATACTTCATTAAAAGCCCAAAAGAAAATGAATGAGGCTTGAATCGGTGGAGTGGGAGTGAATAGCTGGGGTTTGTTTCTAGAGATAGAAAGCCAAAAAGACTCACTCAATGACTAGAAGCATAGAAAAAGGAACAGGAAGCATAAGTGATGATTGAGATATTTGATCTTAGAAATGGGAGATATTTCATTTATAGAGCTAGAAACATCATGAATTTCTTTTTGTAGGGGGACAATAAATTCAATATTGGGTATTTGATAAACCAGTTAGATACTTAAGTAGACCTATCCAGTGAGCAAATGTAAATGTGATAGGTGCTCCAAAAATAGCTAAAATAGGAGCTCATTGTAATACAGACAGAAAACAAGTACTCAATATAGTAGAAATATAGGCAATCTCTAAGAGAATGAGGAAAAGACATAATTAGGTGTTGAATTTTAACAAACTATTTTGAAATTTTGCCATATATTGGTCTACTCCATGATAGTTTTGTATGAAATGTGTAAAAAATATAGTTTTTAAAATGTACTAAGATTATAAAATCTTTTTGTTTTTCATATTTTCCAAAATCTTCCATCAAAATGTGTCATTTTTGTATTTCTACATGAAAACTGTACAACGAAATAAAAATATTTTATGTGAAATGACAGGAGACTGAAGATAGCAGAATTGTTGGGACAATATCTGAAAGCAAAATTTGCCACTCTGGTTTATGAGTACATGTTTGTGTCTGGAGAGTATGTATTTTAAGCATTTATAAATTTTTTTTTTATTTTTATTTATTTATTTTTTTTTTAATTTAAAAGAGAATAAAACAAAAGGGGGCAGTACAGAGCAGATCAGAAGAGGACAACATAGGCAACACAGTACTTTACATTAAGTCAACTGGACATCAACAGTATCTAACGCCATATCTCTTACTCTGCTATAGTTGAGCATAGTTTCAATTACAATAAAATCAAACATAACACAATAGTATAAAGCCATGCATATAGTGAAAGAATTCCAGGGCTTTCTGAACCAAATAACAGAAAATGATCAATGGGTATTATAATATCTCATTTTTGATAAAAAAGAAAAATTTGTTTGAACTATCACACATATTCAAATTCCAATGAGACACAATATGGTAGACAGAACCAATGGTAATAGAACAAAAAACAAGCATGGTAGGACTTCTAAGAAGGATAATATTAAATCAGCAATAGCTGTCATAATGTTTTCTTCAAAACAGCTGTTCATATCATCATGTATGATATAGTCAAATAAAACAGGATAACACCATTCCAACTGATGATTTAAAACTTTGAAAGACTTTGAAGCTATGAGATGGGGCCTCATGCTTACCATAAAGTCTTATATACTCTTATCAAATCTCATATTAGGGAGATTATATGGTATTTACCCTTGTGAGTTTGGTTTATTTCACTTAAGAGAATGGTCTCAAGT